>OW121743.1:63234680-63834680 GCA_933228675.1 Stomorhina lunata
ATAAGTTTTCCTTAAAAAAGTTGTCACATTGATTGGTTTTCTTTAGAAAAGTTATTACTGTGATAACTATTGTGATAAGTGTTCTTTACAAAAGTTGTCGCCATCATAATTTTTCCTATGTCTTAGCCTTTGTCCAAGTCTATATCCTAGCCTTTGTTTTAGTTTATTCTTAGTCTATGTCTACAAAAATTGTTTTTATTGTAAATTTTTTATAAAAATTTTTTTGTTGAATTTTTTTATAAAAATTTGTTGAAAAAATCTATACAATTTTTTTTTAAACTTTCTTCAAAAATTTTTTACAAAATTTTTTTTGGAAATTTTTCATGAAAATTTTCTTTTCTTGAATTTTTTTTTAGAAAAATTGTTTTATTAAAAAATTTAATAAAAATTTTTTAAAAAAATTTTGTAGAAAAATTCAATTTTCTATAAAAATTTGTTTGATAAAAATTTTCTAGAAACATTTTTTTATTAAAAATTTTCTATCAATTTTTTTTTTATTAAAAATTTTTATTACAATTTCTGATTGCAACATTTTCTATACATTTTTTTTATTGAAAATTAAAAAAAAAAAATTTTATTGAAAATTTTTTATAAAAATTTTTTACTAAAAATTTTCTAAAAAAAAAAATTTATTAAAAATTAAAATTAAAAATGCTTTATATTGAAAATTTTCTATAAACATTTTTTTATTGAAAATGTTTTATAAAAATTGTTCGTTGAAAATTTTCTTGAAAACGTTTTTATTATAAATTTTCTATAAAAATTTTCTTTTTATAAATATAAATCTATATATATAAAAATGGTGTAAAAAATGTATAGTAATTCATCAAATGAGAACGGCTAGGCCGATTTCTGTAAAAATTTTTGTCAGTTATTCGTATTTTCGAGGAGAAGGTCTTTTCGGAAGAAAATTTTGGAAAATCCCTCTGGAAAAGTCGGAAAATTGGAAAAATAGAAAATTAGTGTAAATCAATGTAAATCAAAATCCGATAGATGGCGTTGTACATTGACTTACATTTCTTTTGTAAGAAAAAACCAAACCAAGAGAGTGAGTATGAAATCACTCACATTCTTATTAGAGTGCTATGGGAATTATGCATGTGTGTGTTAAAGCAAAGCACAATTATCCGAAAGATAATGAATAGATCGAAATGAAGACATTTTCTTATTGGATTACTCAAATTTAGTTGGATAGTGGTCTAATTTGACAAAAAGTCTTCAATGTAAATCAAGCTTTATGCCAATTCCGATAGATGGCGTTGTACATTGACTTACATTTCTTTTGTAAGAAAAAACCAAACAAACCAAGAGAGTGAGTAAGAAATCACTCACATTCTTATTAGAGTGCTATGGGAATTATGCATGTGTGTGTTAAAGCAAAGCACAATTATCCGGAAGATAATGAATAGATCGAAATGAAGACATTTTCTTATTGGATTACTCAAATTTAGTTGGATAGTGGTCTAATTTGACAAAATGTGAATAAAGCTTTACTGCCAATTTACAAGATGCCTTTTTAAGGCACGAGTGGAGACTTTTTTACATTAGTGTGAGAGAGATGCGGTTATCTTTGTTTCGCTCACACTAATGTAAAAAGTCTTCACTGGTGCCTTAAAAAGACCACGTGTAAATTGGCAGTTAGACTGTGCTCAATTTGACAGGTGTATTTTTCACACTGTCATTTTCTACACCAAATGTTCTACTTTTCTTGCCGCAATTTATTCCAGTTTTGTGTATTACTAAATTAATTCCGGATTGTTGTAAATCACGCATTATATCCACATACGGTAAAAGCATTACAATTAATTGAAAATTTGTGCAATATTTGTCAAAAAATTCATTCTAAAAAAAAATAAGTTTGTATGAAAAAAGTGAGTTTATGTAATTGGATTCCGAGCATCCATACAGAAGCATTTTCAGTGAAAAAAGATAGTATATCCAATTGGATTCCGAGCATTCATACAGAAGCATTTATTCCGTAAGTTTGTTTTTTTCTTTTGGATTGGATTAGTCAAAAACGTCTTTATTGGTTTTCAGGGAGACTTATTTGCTTCACTAATGCCTGCTATTAGACGATCAAACGTTGGACGACGTACACGTCGTGCAATAATTTCTCAAAATGTCCGTGATGATCAAATGGACATCACAAAATGAATGGAGACGAGCCCATATTGCACAGCTTCGCGCTGCACAATCACCTCCTCAAATTCCACAAAACAATACCAGAAGAAGGTCAGTCGTAAATGTTGATTTGAATCGGGCTGCTTTTGGATACAATTCTGCAATGCCAGCATTGCAAGGCATTGAAGTTTCAATCGGAAACCCCCGGCTTATGCTGCGCTGGTGGCAAGGTAAAATTGCCTGTTTTGCCTCCTCCGCCAGAGCCATTGTATTCGCTTCTCTATGGAAATACAATTCAATCAAAACATTTCCTATCGAATATACAAAAATATAATGGATGCTTTCAAATGACGTCATTTGGAGCCGAAGTAATTCATCAACCCGGCTATAATCCGAGTTATAAGGTAATGACGTCTCATTATTATCAAAATCAATAATTCTTCTCATTCCTTTCGAAATTGATTCTAAATATTCAGATTCAAGGTCAAATTCATCATCGAGTGGGCGCTTTGTTACCACCACCAAACGAAGACCATAAGTTCCTTCAGATCTATTTCGTTGGTGATTCGGCAATTGAACTAGATCAGCGTTGTGCAATTTTTACAGCAACGAAACGTGAAATTATTCAACAATTGCAAAATCTTCTGCATGAGCAAAATGAGTTGGTTAGATTGTTTAAAACTGCATTAGAGACAATGCATTCTGACGACCACAAAATTATTATTAGAGCAGACAAAAGACCCGCTGGAGGCCATGCAAGGCAATTCAATGCTCCGACTATCAATGAAGTCGCAGTGGTGATTGTTGGAGAGAATGTAGAATCACGCGATATTGTTCTCAAGCGTCGAGATGGTGGACAATTGCAGCGCGTGTACGAGACTCATCGGTCATACGATACACTTCAATACCCTTTGATGTTCTGCGGTGGAGAGGATGGCTATCACTTCAATATAAAAATGGTCAATCCAACGACAGGTTTGTTTACAAGTCATTATTAATTTTTTCCTATTCTACAATTTAGTTACAATTCATATTTCAGGAGAAGAAATGAATAAGAAGGTCAGCTCCATGAACTTCTATGCGTTCAGATTTATGATTCGGGAAGAAATTGACAATCATCTGTTGAGATATGGCCGGTTGTTTCAACAGTTCTCCGTCGACATGTACGTCAAGGTCGAAACGGAGCGTCTCAATTTCCTTCGTCATAATCAGTCAAAGTTACGATCAGACGAGTATATTCACTTGCGTGACGCCATCTCTACTGAAGGAGATGCGACCAACATCGGTAGTTTGACCATTCTCCCAGCTACTTACGTTGGAAGCCCGCGCCATATGCATGAGTACGCTCAAGACGCGATGACGTACGTGCGGAATTACGGACGACCGGATTTATTCATAACGTTTACTTGCAATCCTAAATGGCCTGAAATTACGAATCTGTTGCTGACAGGACAAACATCCAGCGACCGACACGACCTCATTGCACGAGTATTCAAGCAATACCTCAGGGTACTCATGGATTTCATCGTTAAGCAAAAGGTTTTTGGCGTAGTTCGTTGTTGGATGTACTCAGTTGAATGGCAGAAGCGTGGACTACCACATGCACACATTCTGCTTTGGATGTTCGACAAGATCCAACCAGATCATATTGATTCGATAATTTCTGCGGAAATACCAGACCCAGAAACTGATTCAGAACTTCATTCCATTGTGACAACGAATATGATCCATGGTCCTTGCGGAGTCCACAACCCAGCCTCACCGTGCATGGAAAACGGAAATTGCACAAAGCGTTTTCCCCGTCCCTTTGTAACTGACACAATCAGTGGAATGGACGGATATCCGTTGTATCGGCGTCGTTCTCCAAGTGATAATGGTAGATCCATCGTGATGAAGGTGAAAGGAAACGATGTCGTCGTCGATAACCGCTGGATCGTTCCATATTGTCCGCTTTTGTCGAAAACATTCTCAACGCACTGCAATGTTGAGTACTGCAACTCAATCAAAGCCATAAAATACGTTTGCAAATATGTGAACAAAGGGAGCGACATGGCGGTCTTTGGTGTTGCCAATCCAAACGCAAACGACGAGGTGACGAAATTTCAAATTGGACGTTACGTGAGTTGCAACGAGGCAATTTGGCGGCTGTTTTCATTTCCGATACACGAACGTCACCCGACTGTCGTACATTTGGCAGTTCACTTGGAGAACGGTCAGCGTGTCTACTTTACAGAAGCAAATGCAGCGCTAAGAGCAGAACGACCACCAGCGACAACATTGACAAATTTCTTTTCGACATGCCAAAGCGATTCATTCGCAAGGACTTTACTCTATTCTGAAATGCCACGCTATTACACATGGAACGCTGCATCGAAGAATTTCCAACGCCGGAAAAAAGGTGATACTGTTGCTGGCTTCACTGATGTTTATTCGACTGATGCCCTCGGACGAATATACACAGTTCATCCACGCCAAGACGAATGCTTCTATCTTCGCTTACTTTTGCTGAACATTAGAGGCCCCACATCCTTCGATTCCCTTCGTACTGTGGATGGTGTGCTGTGCGCCACTTTTCGGGAGGCTTGCCAACGTTTGAATTTGCTCGAAAACGATTCACATTGGGACTTAACGCTCGCCGATGCAATTGTTTCTGCGCCAGCGAATCAAATTCGTACATTGTTTGCGATCATCATAGCCACATGTAATCCATCGAATCCAACCGCATTGTTTGACAAATACAAGGACGATATGGCTGACGACATTTTGCACAGAGTTCGCACGGCAACTTTAAATTTCGATCTTGAAATTAACGAAGAGATACGCAACGAAGTTTTAGTTCTGGTCGAAGACATGTGCTTGCTCATGTGCGGCAGTCTCCTGTCGACATTAGGATTGCCAGCGCCCAATCGTTCGATCCACGATGCATTCAATTCCGAATTGCAACGAGAGAAAGCCTATGATCGAGATGAGCTCGCCAAAAGAGTCCAAACAAATGTGCCATTATTGAATCCCGAACAGAAGAACGTGTACGATTCGCTAATGAAGGTTGTTGACGATGGAACAGGAGGCATTTACTTTCTCGATGCTCCAGGTGGAACAGGCAAGACATTCGTCATTTCGTTGATTCTGGCAACAATTCGGTCAAGATCACAAATTGCGTTAGCTGTTGCATCTTCTGGAATTGCTGCCACATTGTTGGAAGGCGGTCGAACTGCACATTCCGCTTTCAAGCTGCCGCAGAATCATCACACAATTGACGAGCCAACGTGCCCAATAACCAAGAATTCGGCGACAGGCAAATTGATGCGAGAATGCAAAATCATCATTTGGGATGAATGCACGATGGCGCATAAACGAGCTTTGGAGGCAGTTGACCGAACAATGAAGGATCTACGAGGTGATTTAAGACGATTTGGTGGGGCTTTGATATTGCTCTCCGGAGATTTCCGTCAAACACTTCCCGTCATCCCGAAATCTTCTGCTGCGGATGAACTTAACGCATGCCTAAAATCTTCGTCTTTGTGGCGGCATGTCCAGAAGTTGAAATTGAAAACAAACATGAGAGTCGCATTGCAGAACGACCCATCGGCTGCTGAATTCTCGAGACAACTGCTGGAGCTTGGCAACGGCCAAATTCCTATTGATGTTTCGACTGGACTGATATCGTTCCCTGAAAATTTTTGTGAATTCACATCGTCCAAGGAAGAACTCATCAGCAAAGTGTTCCCAGGCATTCCACAAAATTACAAAAATCTAGATTGGATTGCCGAACGGGCAATACTAGCAGCGAAGAATAAGGACGTGGATAGCTTAAACTTAATTATTCAAAGTCAAATCGCAGGGCAACTGCACACGTACAAATCTGTTGACTCCGTAACCGATCAAAATGAAGCGACTAACTACCCGACGGAATTCTTGAACTCGCTTGATATACCAGGAACTCCCCCGCATAATTTACAGCTGAAGGTGGGATCGATTATAATTATGTTGCGGAATCTCAATCCTCCAAAATTGTGCAACGGTACGCGGCTGTCCGTCAAAAACCTAATGAACAATGTGATTCAGGCGACAATCATCAAGGGCAAATTCAAAGGAGAGGAACTCCTTATCCCACGAATTCCCATTATTCCAACTGACCTTCCTTTCCAATTCAAGCGGATTCAGTTCCCCGTTCGATTGGCATTTGCGATGACAATCAATAAATCGCAAGGCCAATCACTCGAAGTCTGTGGGATTAATCTTGAATTTCCCTGTTTTTCGCACGGTCAGCTATACGTTGCATGTTCGCGTGTTGGGAAACCGTCTTCGTTATTTGTTTTTGCGCCGGAAAAAAAAACGAAAAACATTGTTCATCAAATCGCTCTCTATTGATTACATTAAATAAATCATATTGAAAATTTAAACATTTGTATCGTATTATTATTCTAAAGTTTGCCTGAAGGCTTAAAATTGGGGCGAGACGAAGTTCGCCGGGTCCGCTAGTATCTATATATATAAAAATGGTGTAAAAAATGTATAGTAATTCATCAAATGAGAACGGCTAGGCCGATTTCTGTAAAAATTTTTGTCAGTTATTCGTATTTTCGAGGAGAAGGTCTTTTCGGAAGAAAATTTTGGAAAATCCCTCTGGAAAAGTCGGAAAATTGGAAAAATAGAAAATTAGTGTAAATCAATGTAAATCAAAATCCGATAGATGGCGTTGTACATTGACTTACATTTCTTTTGTAAGAAAAAACCAAACCAAGAGAGTGAGTATGAAATCACTCACATTCTTATTAGAGTGCTATGGGAATTATGCATGTGTGTGTTAAAGCAAAGCACAATTATCCGAAAGATAATGAATAGATCGAAATGAAGACATTTTCTTATTGGATTACTCAAATTTAGTTGGATAGTGGTCTAATTTGACAAAAAGTCTTCAATGTAAATCAAGCTTTATGCCAATTCCGATAGATGGCGTTGTACATTGACTTACATTTCTTTTGTAAGAAAAAACCAAACAAACCAAGAGAGTGAGTAAGAAATCACTCACATTCTTATTAGAGTGCTATGGGAATTATGCATGTGTGTGTTAAAGCAAAGCACAATTATCCGGAAGATAATGAATAGATCGAAATGAAGACATTTTCTTATTGGATTACTCAAATTTAGTTGGATAGTGGTCTAATTTGACAAAAAGTCTTCAATGTGAATAAAGCTTTACTGCCAATTTACAAGATGCCTTTTTAAGGCACGAGTGGAGACTTTTTTACATTAGTGTGAGAGAGATGCGGTTATCTTTGTTTCGCTCACACTAATGTAAAAAGTCTTCACTGGTGCCTTAAAAAGACCACGTGTAAATTGGCAGTTAGACTGTGCTCAATTTGACAGGTGTATTTTTCACACTGTCATTTTCTACACCAAATGTTCTACTTTTCTTGCCGCAATTTATTCCAGTTTTGTGTATTACTAAATTAATTCCGGATTGTTGTAAATCACGCATTATATCCACATACGGTAAAAGCATTACAATTAATTGAAAATTTGTGCAATATTTGTCAAAAAATTCATTCTAAAAAAAAATAAGTTTGTATGAAAAAAGTGAGTTTATGTAATTGGATTCCGAGCATCCATACAGAAGCATTTTCAGTGAAAAAAGATAGTATATCCAATTGGATTCCGAGCATTCATACAGAAGCATTTATTCCGTAAGTTTGTTTTTTTCTTTTGGATTGGATTAGTCAAAAACGTCTTTATTGGTTTTCAGGGAGACTTATTTGCTTCACTAATGCCTGCTATTAGACGATCAAACGTTGGACGACGTACACGTCGTGCAATAATTTCTCAAAATGTCCGTGATGATCAAATGGAAGAGGAACGTGCACAACAAAATGAATGGAGACGAGCCCATATTGCACAGCTTCGCGCTGCACAATCACCTCCTCAAATTCCACAAAACAATACCAGAAGAAGGTCAGTCGTAAATGTTGATTTGAATCGGGCTGCTTTTGGATACAATTCTGCATTCGCCTACAAAGAACTTCGCTGCGTTGATATCGGTTCATTGTCTGTCGTTTGCCAGCATTGCAAGGCATTGAAGTTTCAATCGGAAACCCCCGGCTTATGCTGCGCTGGTGGCAAGGTAAAATTGCCTGTTTTGCCTCCTCCGCCAGAGCCATTGTATTCGCTTCTCTATGGAAATACAATTCAATCAAAACATTTCCTATCGAATATACAAAAATATAATGGATGCTTTCAAATGACGTCATTTGGAGCCGAAGTAATTCATCAACCCGGCTATAATCCGAGTTATAAGGTAATGACGTCTCATTATTATCAAAATCAATAATTCTTCTCATTCCTTTCGAAATTGATTCTAAATATTCAGATTCAAGGTCAAATTCATCATCGAGTGGGCGCTTTGTTACCACCACCAAACGAAGACCATAAGTTCCTTCAGATCTATTTCGTTGGTGATTCGGCAATTGAACTAGATCAGCGTTGTGCAATTTTTACAGCAACGAAACGTGAAATTATTCAACAATTGCAAAATCTTCTGCATGAGCAAAATGAGTTGGTTAGATTGTTTAAAACTGCATTAGAGACAATGCATTCTGACGACCACAAAATTATTATTAGAGCAGACAAAAGACCCGCTGGAGGCCATGCAAGGCAATTCAATGCTCCGACTATCAATGAAGTCGCAGTGGTGATTGTTGGAGAGAATGTAGAATCACGCGATATTGTTCTCAAGCGTCGAGATGGTGGACAATTGCAGCGCGTGTACGAGACTCATCGGTCATACGATACACTTCAATACCCTTTGATGTTCTGCGGTGGAGAGGATGGCTATCACTTCAATATAAAAATGGTCAATCCAACGACAGGTTTGTTTACAAGTCATTATTAATTTTTTCCTATTCTACAATTTAGTTACAATTCATATTTCAGGAGAAGAAATGAATAAGAAGGTCAGCTCCATGAACTTCTATGCGTTCAGATTTATGATTCGGGAAGAAATTGACAATCATCTGTTGAGATATGGCCGGTTGTTTCAACAGTTCTCCGTCGACATGTACGTCAAGGTCGAAACGGAGCGTCTCAATTTCCTTCGTCATAATCAGTCAAAGTTACGATCAGACGAGTATATTCACTTGCGTGACGCCATCTCTACTGAAGGAGATGCGACCAACATCGGTAGTTTGACCATTCTCCCAGCTACTTACGTTGGAAGCCCGCGCCATATGCATGAGTACGCTCAAGACGCGATGACGTACGTGCGGAATTACGGACGACCGGATTTATTCATAACGTTTACTTGCAATCCTAAATGGCCTGAAATTACGAATCTGTTGCTGACAGGACAAACATCCAGCGACCGACACGACCTCATTGCACGAGTATTCAAGCAATACCTCAGGGTACTCATGGATTTCATCGTTAAGCAAAAGGTTTTTGGCGTAGTTCGTTGTTGGATGTACTCAGTTGAATGGCAGAAGCGTGGACTACCACATGCACACATTCTGCTTTGGATGTTCGACAAGATCCAACCAGATCATATTGATTCGATAATTTCTGCGGAAATACCAGACCCAGAAACTGATTCAGAACTTCATTCCATTGTGACAACGAATATGATCCATGGTCCTTGCGGAGTCCACAACCCAGCCTCACCGTGCATGGAAAACGGAAATTGCACAAAGCGTTTTCCCCGTCCCTTTGTAACTGACACAATCAGTGGAATGGACGGATATCCGTTGTATCGGCGTCGTTCTCCAAGTGATAATGGTAGATCCATCGTGATGAAGGTGAAAGGAAACGATGTCGTCGTCGATAACCGCTGGATCGTTCCATATTGTCCGCTTTTGTCGAAAACATTCTCAACGCACTGCAATGTTGAGTACTGCAACTCAATCAAAGCCATAAAATACGTTTGCAAATATGTGAACAAAGGGAGCGACATGGCGGTCTTTGGTGTTGCCAATCCAAACGCAAACGACGAGGTGACGAAATTTCAAATTGGACGTTACGTGAGTTGCAACGAGGCAATTTGGCGGCTGTTTTCATTTCCGATACACGAACGTCACCCGACTGTCGTACATTTGGCAGTTCACTTGGAGAACGGTCAGCGTGTCTACTTTACAGAAGCAAATGCAGCGCTAAGAGCAGAACGACCACCAGCGACAACATTGACAAATTTCTTTTCGACATGCCAAAGCGATTCATTCGCAAGGACTTTACTCTATTCTGAAATGCCACGCTATTACACATGGAACGCTGCATCGAAGAATTTCCAACGCCGGAAAAAAGGTGATACTGTTGCTGGCTTCACTGATGTTTATTCGACTGATGCCCTCGGACGAATATACACAGTTCATCCACGCCAAGACGAATGCTTCTATCTTCGCTTACTTTTGCTGAACATTAGAGGCCCCACATCCTTCGATTCCCTTCGTACTGTGGATGGTGTGCTGTGCGCCACTTTTCGGGAGGCTTGCCAACGTTTGAATTTGCTCGAAAACGATTCACATTGGGACTTAACGCTCGCCGATGCAATTGTTTCTGCGCCAGCGAATCAAATTCGTACATTGTTTGCGATCATCATAGCCACATGTAATCCATCGAATCCAACCGCATTGTTTGACAAATACAAGGACGATATGGCTGACGACATTTTGCACAGAGTTCGCACGGCAACTTTAAATTTCGATCTTGAAATTAACGAAGAGATACGCAACGAAGTTTTAGTTCTGGTCGAAGACATGTGCTTGCTCATGTGCGGCAGTCTCCTGTCGACATTAGGATTGCCAGCGCCCAATCGTTCGATCCACGATGCATTCAATTCCGAATTGCAACGAGAGAAAGCCTATGATCGAGATGAGCTCGCCAAAAGAGTCCAAACAAATGTGCCATTATTGAATCCCGAACAGAAGAACGTGTACGATTCGCTAATGAAGGTTGTTGACGATGGAACAGGAGGCATTTACTTTCTCGATGCTCCAGGTGGAACAGGCAAGACATTCGTCATTTCGTTGATTCTGGCAACAATTCGGTCAAGATCACAAATTGCGTTAGCTGTTGCATCTTCTGGAATTGCTGCCACATTGTTGGAAGGCGGTCGAACTGCACATTCCGCTTTCAAGCTGCCGCAGAATCATCACACAATTGACGAGCCAACGTGCCCAATAACCAAGAATTCGGCGACAGGCAAATTGATGCGAGAATGCAAAATCATCATTTGGGATGAATGCACGATGGCGCATAAACGAGCTTTGGAGGCAGTTGACCGAACAATGAAGGATCTACGAGGTGATTTAAGACGATTTGGTGGGGCTTTGATATTGCTCTCCGGAGATTTCCGTCAAACACTTCCCGTCATCCCGAAATCTTCTGCTGCGGATGAACTTAACGCATGCCTAAAATCTTCGTCTTTGTGGCGGCATGTCCAGAAGTTGAAATTGAAAACAAACATGAGAGTCGCATTGCAGAACGACCCATCGGCTGCTGAATTCTCGAGACAACTGCTGGAGCTTGGCAACGGCCAAATTCCTATTGATGTTTCGACTGGACTGATATCGTTCCCTGAAAATTTTTGTGAATTCACATCGTCCAAGGAAGAACTCATCAGCAAAGTGTTCCCAGGCATTCCACAAAATTACAAAAATCTAGATTGGATTGCTGAACGGGCAATACTAGCAGCGAAGAATAAGGACGTGGATAGCTTAAACTTAATTATTCAAAGTCAAATCGCAGGGCAACTGCACACGTACAAATCTGTTGACTCCGTAACCGATCAAAATGAAGCGACTAACTACCCGACGGAATTCTTGAACTCGCTTGATATACCAGGAACTCCCCCGCATAATTTACAGCTGAAGGTGGGATCGATTATAATTATGTTGCGGAATCTCAATCCTCCAAAATTGTGCAACGGTACGCGGCTGTCCGTCAAAAACCTAATGAACAATGTGATTCAGGCGACAATCATCAAGGGCAAATTCAAAGGAGAGGAACTCCTTATCCCACGAATTCCCATTATTCCAACTGACCTTCCTTTCCAATTCAAGCGGATTCAGTTCCCCGTTCGATTGGCATTTGCGATGACAATCAATAAATCGCAAGGCCAATCACTCGAAGTCTGTGGGATTAATCTTGAATTTCCCTGTTTTTCGCACGGTCAGCTATACGTTGCATGTTCGCGTGTTGGGAAACCGTCTTCGTTATTTGTTTTTGCGCCGGAAAAAAAAACGAAAAACATTGTTCATCAAATCGCTCTCTATTGATTACATTAAATAAATCATATTGAAAATTTAAACATTTGTATCGTATTATTATTCTAAAGTTTGCCTGAAGGCTTAAAATTGGGGCGAGACGAAGTTCGCCGGGTCCGCTAGTATATATATATATATTAAACTTTTTATAAAAAAAATTTTCTATTGAAAATTTTCTATAAAATTTTTTTATTGAAAATTTTCGATATAAATTTTGTATAAAATTTTTTTATAAAAACTTTCAAAAAATTTTTGTTTTTTAAATTTTCTATGAAAACTTTTTATTGAAAATTTTCTGTAAAAATTTTGTTATTAATTTTTTTTGTCTTAGTCTATGTCTCAATCTATATCTTAGTCTATGTCTTAGTCTATGTCTTAGTCTATGTCTTAGTCTATGTCTTAGTCTATGTCTTAGTCTATGTCTTAGTCTATGTCTTAGTCTATGTCTTAGTCTATGTCTTAGTCTATGTCTTAGTCTATGTCTTAGTCTATGTCTTAGTCTATGTCTTAGTCTATGTCTTAGTCTATGTCTTAGTCTATGTCTTAGTCTATGTCTTAGTCTATGTCTTAGTCTATGTCTTAGTCTATGTCTTAGTCTATGTCTTAGTCTATGTCTTAGTCTATGTCTTAGTCTATGTCTTAGTCTATGTCTTAGTCTATGTCTTAGTCTATGTCTTAGTCTATGTCATAGTCTATGTCTTAGTCTATGTCTTAGTCTATGTCTTAGTCTATGTCTTAGTCTATGTCTTAGTCTATGTCTTAGTCTATGTCTTAGTCTATGTCTTAGTCTATGTCTTAGTCTATGTCTTAGTCTATGTCTTAGTCTATGTCTTAGTCTATGTCTTAGTCTATGTCTTAGTCTATGTCTTAGTCTATGTCTTAGTCTATGTCTTAGTCTATGTCTTAGTCTATGTCTTAGTCTATGTCTTAGTCTATGTCTTAGTCTATGTCTTAGTCTATGTCTTAGTCTATGTCTTAGTCTATGTCTTAGTCTATGTCTTAGTCTATGTCCTAGGGTATGTCTTAGTCTATGTCTTAGTCTATGTCTTAGTCTATGTCTTAGTCTATGTCTTAGTCTATGTCTTAGTCTATGTCTTAGTCTATGTCTTAGTCTATGTCTTAGTCTATGTCTTAGTCTATGTCTTAGTCTATGTCTTAGTCTATGTCTTAGTCTATGTCTTAGTCTATGTCTTAGTCTATGTCTTAGTCTATGTCTTAGTCTATGTCTTAGTCTATGTCTTAGTCTATGTCTTAGTCTATGTCTTAGTCTATGTCTTAGTCTATGTCTTAGTCTATGTCTTAGTCTATGTCTTAGTCTATGTCTTAGTCTATGTCTTAGTCTATGTCTTAGTCTATGTCTTAGTCTATGTCTTAGTCTATGTCTTAGTCTATGTCTTAGTCTATGTCTTAGTCTATGTCTTAGTCTATGTCTTAGTCTATGTCTTAGTCTATGTCTTAGTCTATGTCTTAGTCTATGTCTTAGTCTATGTCTTAGTCTATGTCTTAGTCTATGTCTTAGTCTATGTCTTAGTCTATGTCTTAGTCTATGTCTTAGTCTATGTCTTAGTCTATGTCTTAGTCTATGTCTTAGTCTATGTCTTAGTCTATGTCTTAGTCTATGTCTTAGTCTATGTCTTAGTCTATGTCTTAGTCTATGTCTTAGTCTATGTCTTAGTCTATGTCTTAGTCTATGTCTTAATCTATGTCTTAGTCTATGTCATAGTTTATGTCTTAGTCTATGTCTTAGTCTATGTCTTAGTCTATGCCTTAGTTTATATCTTAGTCTATGTCTTAGTCTATGTCTTAGTCTATATCTTTGTCTTAGTATATTCCTTAGTCTATGCCTTAGTTGATGTCCTAGTCTTTATCTTTTTCCTATGTTATTTGTTGTTTTACTTTTATAATTCAACTTGTTCCACTGTTCTTACAGTGGGTGTATTAATAAAGCCATTTGTGTTATGCAGATGTAAAGAATTTAAATACGGATGTTCCACACCAGCAAAAAAAGATTCAAATAATGGAAAATATAGAAATAAATAAACGGAACAACTAACAGATATTCTGTAATATTTTATGCAATATGTAAACAATTTTTTACTGTTTAACAAAACAAAGTCTACTACATGTAAAGTATAGCAATGTATGTTTAGTATGTTTATGTCTGACCCTATGCAAATCTTTACAAATCTACTAAACATGTATATATGTGCAGTGAAAGCTTTTTTTTAAAGAACATACATTGTAAAATATCTTCGATAGCCCTAATATAGTTTACCTTACACTTTGAGAAGATGCTTGTGATGGAATGACAAAGAAATTTTTGACATATTCTAAATGGTTAAAATATATGTTCTATAATTGTATAAGGATGCTTTTAAGAATTGTTATATCTTTGCGATCTTCGTTACATAGATTGGAAGTCACAGACTGGGTTTTAAACTAAAAATACCAAAATTTATGTAGTAAATTATATGTATGATATGCAAACCTTTAGTAAACTCTTTTCATGTACACATGAATACTCAAACATATTTTCCCTTTTACAGACAAAAAAAAAACGAAACAAATGAACGTAAAATCATTCAGGCAGAAATACATATGAGATACAAATAAATATATTAAAAATATTTAAAAGAAATGGTCAACAATTTTTCTTTTTATGAATATAGTATAACAAAATACAACCTTTTCTCTAAAATATAATCATAAAAAATATTCTTATAAAATAGAAAAAAAACTTTTAATAAAAATAGCAAACAAACTTGAAATGAAGAAAACAAATACAGTTGTTGAGAAAAAGAAAACTATACAAATAATTGAGACCTCTTTGTATTTTAACAAGATTTCTTAGCAAACATACATCATTACATATGAAGAGATACATAAGATAATAAAAAGACAAAAAGGGATACCGTAGCAAGTGGAAGTTCTACCAGAAAGGCTTCTTGAGGCAAATTTGTTTATTTACATAGACATAATGGTCGAATGTAAATATTTTATGAGGATAAATTACAATCAGTTATTATGCCGTTGATGTTATGCAAATGTATCATGTCGGTTGGTATCTCTAAAAAGGAAATTATTTTATTTTTTTTTAAGTTTTTATGGTTAAATGTAAAAAATTTAAAGTAAAGGTCTAAATAAAATGTTATTTCAGTTATCGTTGGGATGATAAAACAAAATATGTATATTTCCACATCTTAGCAAAATGTGAACTTTAGTAAGGTTTTCTAAAGCAAAAGTGGACGTTAGTAGGTTTTTCTATAGAAAAAGTGGACGTAGGTAGGTTTTTCTATAGAAAAAATGGCCGTTAGTAGGTTTTTCTATGGAAAAAGTGGACGTTAGTAGGTTTTTCTATAGAAAACAATTTAACTAGAAAATTTTGCATATAAAAAATTTCTATAGAATATTTTTCGCATAAAAAATTACAACAGAAAACTTTCGTATCGAAAATTTCTAAAGAAAATTTCTTGTGTAGAAAAATTTCAATAAAAAACTTTTCTCATAAAAAATTTCTTCAAAAATTTTTTCGTATTCAAAATTTTTTTACACAATTTTTTGTACAAAAAAAAATTTCTCTAGCCAATTTTTTTGTAAAAAAAAATTTCTAAATTTTTTCGAATAAAAAATTTCTATACGAATTTTTTGTATAAACAATTTTTATAAGAAATTTTTCGTACCAAAACTTCTATAGGAAAGTTTTCGTGTACAAAATGTCTCTAGAAAAATTTTTTATGAAAATTTTTCATATAGAAAATTTTTCATACAAATACTTTTTCATAAAAAAAATTTTTCTATAGAAAATTTTTCAAATTAAAAATTTTTCTATAAAATTTTTTATATGAAAAATTTTCTATAGAAAAAATTTTTTATACGAAAAATTTTCTATAGCAAAATTTTTTATATGAAAAATTTTCTATTAGAAATTTTTTATATGAAAAATTTTCTATAAGAAATTTTTTATAGAAAAAATTTTAATAAGAAAAATTTTTGAAATGAAAAATTTTCTATAGAAGAATTTTTTGTATGAAAAATTTTTTATAGAAAAACTTTTCATATGAAAAATTTTTTATATGAAAAATTTTCTATAGAAAAATTTCTATGAAAAATTTTCTATAGAAAAACTTTTCATATGAAAATTTTTCTATAGAAAAATTTTTTATATGAAAAATTTTCTATAGAAAAATTTCTTAAAAAATTTTCTATAGAAAAATTTTTTATATGAAAAATTTTTTATGCAAACATTTTTTATATGAAAATTTTTCTATAGAAAAATTGTTCATATGCAAAATTTTCTATAGAAAATTTTTTTATATATTTCTTATATGAAAAATTTTATATAGAAAAAATTTTAATAAGAAAAATTTTTTTACATAAAAAATTTTTTCTATAGAAAATAAAAAAAATGTATATGAAAAAAAAAAATTTATATAAAAAATTTTCTATAGAAAAATTTTTTATATGAAAAATTTTCTATAGAAAAATTTTTTATATGAAAAATTTTCTATAGAAAAATTTTTTATATGAAAAATTTTCTATAGAAAAATTTTTTATATGAAAATTTTTCTATAGAAAAATTTTTTATATGAACAATTTTTTATAGAAAAATTTTTTATATGAAAATTTTCTATAGAAAAACTTTTAATTTGAAAAATTTTCTATAGAAAAATGTTTTATATAAAAAATTTTGTATGGAAAAATTTTTTATATGGAAAATTTTCGATGGAAAAATTTTTGTATATGAAAAATTTTCTATAGAATAATTTTTTATATGAACATTTTTCTATTTTTCATATAAATTTTTTTTCTATTGAAAAATTTTCTATAGAAAAACGTTTTATGTAAAGAATTTTTTATAGAAAAATTTTTTATACGAAAAATTTTCTACAGAAAATTTCTTGTATAAAAAATTGCTTATAAAAAAAATTTTAATATAAAAAAAATTTTCTATAGAAACATTTTTTACTTGAAAAATTTTTCTAAAAAAGATTTTTCATATACAAAATTTTTATATCCATTTTTCATATAAATTTTTTTACTAATTTCTTAAAATTTAAAAATTTTTTCTATAGAAAAATTTTTTTATATAAAAAATTTTCTATGGAAAATTTTTTATAGAACAATTTATTATATGAAAAATTTTCTATAGAAAAATTTTTGATATAAAAAAGTTTTTATATAAAAAATTTTCTATAGAAACATTTTTTATATAAAAAAATTTTCTATAGAAAAAATTTTTATATGAAAAACTTTCTATAGAAAAATTTTCTATATGTAGAAACATTTTTTATAGAAAATATTTTATATACAAAAATTTTCTATAAATTTTTTTTTTTTTTTTAATTTTACTATAGAAAATTTTTCATATAATTTTTTTTTTTTAAATTTGTGATTCCTTTTGTTGAGAAAAGTTGTCACTGTGGTAAGGTTTCTTAATTTAATTAAAAAAAAATGTTACTGTCATAAGCTTTCTTTAGACAAGTTTTTTTAGAAAAGTTTTCACTGTGATAAGTTTTCCATAGAAAAGAAGTCACTGTGATAAGTTTTCTTTAGAAAAATTTTTTAATGTGATAAGTTTTCTTTAGAAAAGTTGTCACTGTGATCATTTTTTTAGAAAAGTGTCAACTTCTTTAGAAAATTTGTGATAAGTTGTCTTTATAAAAGTCATCAGTGTGAATAAGTTTTCTTTAGATGTAATAAGTTTTTTTTAGAAAAGTTGTACTGTGATAAGTTTTCTTTAAAAAAATAGTCGGCGTGATAAGTTTTTCTTACAAAAGTTGTGTCTTTGATAAGTTTTCTTAAGAAAAGTTGTGACTGTGAAAATTTATCACAGTCACAACTTTTTTATAAATTTTCTTTGAAAAATTATCACTGTGATAAGTTTACTTTATTTAAGTTATCATAGTTATAAGTTTCTTTTAGAAAATTTGTCACTGTGATAAGTTTTCTTTAGAAAATTTGCCACCGTGATTAGTTTATTTTAAAAAATTTGTCACTGTGATAAGTTTTCTTTAGAAAATTTGTCACTGTGATAAGTTTGCTTTAGAAAATTTGTCATTGTGATAAGTTTTCTTTAGAAATTTTGTCACTTTGATAAGTTTTTTTTAGAAAATTTGTCACTGTGATAAGTTTTCTTTTACAATTTTGTCACTGTGGTAGGTTTTTTTAGTAAATTTGTCACTGTGATAATTTTTTTTTAGAAAATTTGTCACTGTGATAAATTTTCTTTTCAAATTTTGTCACTGTGATAAATTTTTTTTAGAATAGTTTTTGCTTTAAAATGTTAACACTGTGATTAAAATTCTACCCTTTACTAAAATGATCTATATTCTGAAAATCATACTTTTTAAATTTCTTGGTTTGGGTTAATCGATGATGCCACTGTGGAGTTTTGGCTATAACGTTTTTGCTGAAATATTTAAAATGTTAATACGAATTTATGCTGGTAAGAAATTTCACAGCAATTCATAATAAATTATGTTCCATAATTTGTTCAAAAAAAGGTAAACGAAAGCAACTTAAAATATACATATACGTATCATACATGCGCACGTATGAGTATGGGTAAAAATGTTAAAGCTTTTAGTGCCTTCATAAAGATAAAGTAAAAAGAAAGTGGTAACAAAAAAACTTGACAAGGGTCAACAGGCAGTGTTTGTTAAAAGATTGTAAGATGTGATGTAATACTGTGAAACATATGTAAACCAAACGAGGCTATAATTGACTAACAGCTAACAAAAAAAAAAATCTTCAACAAAAAAAAAAAAAAACGAAAGATAAATAAACAATAAAAAAGAACAGATTCGTATCATAGTTATATAGTTTTTTGGAAAAAGTAAAAAAAAATCACTCATACAACAAACAAATTACGAGAATATGTTTTATCAAACATGATAGACAGTGTAACAAATCATTGATCAGACAAAAAACTATTTAAAAGAAATTTGTAATTAAAACATTTTTTGTTAAAGAAACAAATAAAATTCATGGCTTTTCTATTAAATGAATTTTTAACATTAGTTCCTTCTTGAATTAATAATTATTTTTCTACTGTAAAATTTTTGCTATCAGATAAGTGCCAGATTTTCTTTTTTCGAATTTCTTTTTTTTATTCTTTTTTCAAATTTGTTATAAATCCTTCCAAACAAAAGAAAATGCCATTAGTAGAATATTCTGGAATGTGGGTTACTAATACATTTATATTTACTTTTCTACTTTTGCTTTTAGTTCAGTTATGTTATGTTTTTTCTTCACTTCTCCTTCAAATGCTAGTTTTTTGAGTTCCCTCAATATTTTCTGCACTCAGGAAATTATTACAGTAACTGATTGTATGTTGTTTAGGAAATTTTCGGTTATGTTGTTTTCAAATGAATATTCATTTAAATTTACATGAAAATTGATTTTTAACATATTTATACATTTGTTTAAAAAACAACCTACAAAAAAATACTGAAAATCCGTAACATTTGAAAATATCAGTTGTTTAGTTTTTATTTATTTTTTCAATTATTGTATCAAATATAATTCGTATTTGTTTAATTATTGTTTTTCCTTAAGTATCTTAGGTTTGCTTATTGAAGAAACTTTTTATAATACTGGCCGCCTATCACGGGGTATGGCCTAAGCAAACAACAAACTTTGTTTTGTCTGTTTGGTTTTTTGATGCCTTAAAGGATATAACCTTTATATGGTTTGTTCCCTTTTGTTACGTAATTTCAAAAACAAATGAAAAATGTCCGTTTTACGGAAGTTTTACGTAGTTTTTTACCATTCAATTTTTTAAAAATAAATTAAAATTTCCGTTTTTTATACTAAAAATGTAGTTTAAATTTTTGTCAGTAATTTTTTTGAAAACAACTGAATATTCCGTTTTTAAAACTGAAAATGTAGTTTAAATATTTGTCAGTTAAATTTAAATGAAATATTTATTGAATTTGAATGAAAAATCAGTTGACCGGTTTTTAAATGAATATTCATTCATTTCAAATTACATTTTAAGTTAATTTTACTTACATAATACTCTGAGTGTGGTAATATATTTCACATTTTTTTGCGTTTGTTTGTTGTTCCCTAATTTGGTTTTTTTTGCACTTTTTGTTTTTTCTGTATTGCCTAAATTGGATTAAGCTGTTGAAAAATTTGTCTTTAATAAACTTTTAGTTTTTATTACAGTTATTTTCTTATACAATTTTCATGTAAGTAATTAAGTAACAAATTTAGAAAGAATGAAGTTTAGTGAAAGTAAGTGCACTGCCAAGAGGGCAATTAAAAAAATAAATATCAAAATTTGTATGTGAAAAATTTTTATTGAAAAATTTTCAATAGAAAATTTTTATAGAAAAATTTTCAATAGAAAATTTTTATAGAAAAATTTTCAATAGAAAATTTTTATAGAAAAATTTTCAATAGAAAATTTTTATAGAAAAATTATAAATAGAAAATTTTTATAGAAAAATTTTCAATAGAAAATTTTTATAGAAAAATTTTCAATAGAAAATTTTTATAGAAAAATTTTCAATAGAAAATTTTTATAGAAAAATTTTCAATAGAAAATTTTTATAGAAAAATTTTCAATAGAAATGTTTTATAGAAAAATTTTCAATAGAAAATTTTTATAGAAAAATTTTCAATAGAAAATTTTTATAGAAAAATTTTCAATAGAAAATTTTTATAGAAAAATTTTCAATAGAAAATTTTTATAGAAAAATTTTCAATAGAAAATTTTTATAGAAAAATTTTCAATAGAAAATTTTTATAGAAAAATTTTCAATAGAAAATTTTTATAGAAAAATTTTCAATAGAAAATTTTTATAGAAAAATTTTCAATAGAAAATTTTTATAGAAAAATTTTCAATAGAAAATTTTTATAGAAAAATTTTCAATAGAAAATTTTTATAGAAAAATTTTCAATAGAAAATTTTTATAGAAAAATTTTCAATACAAAATTTTTATAGAAAAATTTTCAATAGAAAATTTTTATAGAAACATTTTTAACAGAAAATTTTTATAGAAAAATTTTTAATAGAAAATTTTAATAGAAAAATTTTTGAATTTTAATTTTTAATAGAAAATTTTTATAGAAAAGTTTTCAATAGAAAATTTTTATAGAAAAGTTTTCAATAGAAAATTTTTATAGAAAAGTTTTCAATAGAAAATTTTTATAGAAAAGTTTTCAATAGAAAATTTTTATAGAAAAGTTTTCAATAGAAAATTTTTATAGAAAAATTTTCAATAGAAAATTTTTATAGAAAAATTTTCAATAGAAAATTTTTATAGAAAAATTTTCAATAGAAAATTTTTATAGAAAAATTTTCAATAGAAAATTTTTACAGAAAAATTTTCAATAGAAAATTTTTATAGAAAAATTTTCAATAGAAAATTTTTATAGAAAAATTTTCTATTGAAAATTTTTATAGAAAAATTTTCAATAGAAAATTTTTAAAGAAAAATTTTCAATAGAAAATTTTTATAGAAAAATTTTCAATAGAAAATTTTTATAGAAAAATTTTCAATAGAAAATTTTTATAGAAAAATTTTAAATAGAAAATTTTTATAGAAAAATTTTCAATAGAAAATTTTTATAGAAAAATTTTCAATAGAAAATTTTTATAGAAAAATTTTCAATAGAAAATTTTTATAGAAAAATTTTCAATAGAAAATTTTTATAGAAAAATTTTCAATAGAAAATTTTTATAGAAAAATTTTCAATAGAAAATTTTTATAGAAAAATTTTCAATAGAAAATTTTTATAGAAAAATTTTCAATAGAAAATTTTTATAGAAAATTTTTATAGAAAAATTTTTTTATAGAAAAATTTTCAATAGAAAATTTTTATAGAAAAATATTCAATAGAAAATTTTTATAGAAAAATTTTCAATAGAAAATTTTTATAGAAAAATTTTCAATAGAAAATTTTTATAGAAAAATTTTCAATAGAAAATTTTTATAGAAAAATTTTCAATAGAAAATTTTTATAGAAAAATTTTCAATAGAAAATTTTTATAGAAAAATTTTCAATAGAAAATTTTTATAGAAAAATTTTCAATAGAAAATTTTTATAGAAAAATTTTCAATAGAAAATTTTTATAGAAAAATTTTCAATAGAAAATTTTTATAGAAAAATTTTCAATAGAAAATTTTTATAGAAAAATTTTCAATAGAAAATTTTTATAGAAAAATTTTCAATAGAAAATTTTTATAGAAAAATTTTCAATAGAAAATTTTTATAGAAAAATTTTCAATAGAAAATTTTTATAGAAAAATTTTCAATAGAAAATTTTTATAGAAAAATTTTCAATAGAAAATTTTTATAGAAAAATTTTCAATAGAAAATTTTTATAGAAAAATTTTCAATAGAAAATTTTTATAGAAAAATTTTCAATAGAAAATTTTTATAGAAAAATTTTCAATAGAAAATTTTTATAGAAAAATTTTCAATAGAAAATTTTTATAGAAAAATTTTCAATAGAAAATTTTTATAGAAAAATTTTCAAAAGAAAATTTTTATAGAAATATTTTCAATAGAAAATTTTTATAGAAAAATTTTCAATAGAAAATTTTTATAGAAAAATTTTCAATAGAAAATTTTTATAGAAAAATTTTCAATAGAAAATTTGTATAGAAAAATTTTAATAGAAAATTTTTATATAAAAATTTTCAATAGAAAATTTTCAATAGAAAATTTTTATAGAAAAATTTTCAATAGAAAATTTTTAGAGAAAAATATTCAATAGAAAATTGTTATAGAAAAATTTTCAATAGAAAATTTTTATAGAAAAATTTTCAATAGAAAATTTTTATAGAAAAATTTTCAATAGAAAATTTTTATAGAAAAATTTTCTATTGAAAATTTTTCTATAAAAATTTTCAATAGAAAATTTTTATAGAAAAATTTTCTATTGAAAATTTTTCTATAAAAATTTTCAATAGAAAATTTTTATAGAAAAATTTTCAATAGAAAATTTTTATAGAAAAATTTTCAATAGAAAATTTTTATAGAAAAATTTTCAATAGAAAATTTTTATAGAAAAATTTTCAATAGAAAATTTTTATAGAAAAATTTTCAATAGAAAATTTTTATAGAAAAATTTTCAATAGAAAATTTTTATAGAAAAATTTTCAATAGAAAATTTTTATAGAAAAATTTTCAAAAGAAAATTTTTATAGAAATATTTTCAATAGAAAATTTTTATAGAAAAATTTTCAATAGAAAATTTTTATAGAAAAATTTTCAATAGAAAATTTGTATAGAAAAATTTTAATAGAAAATTTTTATATAAAAATTTTCAATAGAAAATTTTCAATAGAAAATTTTTATAGAAAAATTTTCAATAGAAAATTTTTAGAGAAAAATATTCAATAGAAAATTGTTATAGAAAAATGTTCAATAGAAAATTTTTATAGAAAAATTTTCAATAGAAAATTTTTATAGAAAAATTTTCAATAGAAAATTTTTATAGAAAAATTTTCTATTGAAAATTTTTATAGAAAAATTTTCAATAGAAAATTTTTATAGAAAAATTTTCTATAGAAAATTTTTATAGAAAAATTTTCAATAGAAAATTTTTATAGAAAAATTTTCAAAAGAAAATTTTTATAGAAAAATTTTCAATAGAAAATTTTTATAGAAAAATTTTCAATAGAAAATTTTTTAGAAAAATTTTCTATAGAAAATTTTTATAAAAAAATTTTCAATAGAAAATTTTTATAGAAAAATTTTCAATAGAAAATTTTTATAGAAAAAATTTCAATAGAAAATTTTTATAGAAAAATTTTCAATAGAAAATTTTTATAGAAAAATTTTCAATACAAAATTTTTACAGAAATTTGAAAATTTTTCTATTGAAAATTTTTCTATAAAAATGTTCAATAGAAAATTTTTATAGAAAAATTTTCAATAGAAAATTTTTATAGAAAAATTTTCAATAGGAATTTCGATAAAAATTTTCTATTGAAAATTTTTCTATAAAAATTTTCTATTGAAAATTTTTCTATAAAAATTTTCTATTGAAAATTTTTCTATAAAAATTTTCAATAGAAAATTTTTCTATAAAAATTTTCAATAGAAAATTTATCAAAGTGACAACTTTTCTAAGGAAAACTTATCACAGTGACAAATTTTTCAAAGAAAACTTATCACAAAGACAAATTTTCAAAAAAAACTTATCTCAGTGACAAATTTTCTAAAAAAAACTTAACACGGTGACAATTTTTTTAAAGAAAACTTATCACAGTGACAAACTATCTAAAGAAAACTTATCACAGTGACAAATTTCTAAAGAAAACTTATCACAATGACAAATTTTTAAAAGATAACTTATTACAGTGACATATTTTCTAAAGAAAATATATCACAGAGACAAATTTTCTAAAGAAAACTCATTTTAGTGACGAATTTTTTAAAGAAGACTTATCACAGTGACAAATTTTGTAAAGAAAATTTATCACAGTGACAAATTTTGTAAAGAAAATTTATCACAGTGACAAATTTTCTAAAGAAAGTTTATCATAGCAACAATTTTTTTAAATTTTAAATTGTTTAAAGAACAATTTTTATTGAAAAATTCTGTAAAAATTTTGTATTAAAAATTTTTCTATAAAAATTTTGTATTGAAAATTTTTCTATAAAAATTTTGTATTAAAAATTTTTCTATAAAAATTTTGTATTGAAAATTTTTCTATAAAAATTTTGTATTGAAAATTTTTCTATAAAAATTTTGTATTGACAATTTTTCTATAAAAATTTTTCATTGAAAATTTTTCTATAAAAATTTTGCATTGAAATTTTTACAGAAAAATTTTTAATATTTCCATCTATAGTATTGATGACTCTTTAGATGTTGATGAGTATTTTTTTTTTCAAAGAATATCACTACTCTAGAAGGTTAGTCATCCGCCTACCATACCAGTGGTTCCAAGTCCGATCTTCGGCCAGACCCACTTGAAAAACTAAATTTTCAGCTTACGACTGGCTATTAAGTATAAGGCTATGTTAAACTTCTCTAACTAATGCATTTGCCGTTCAGAGCCGGAGTTAAAATGTAGGTCCTTTTCAATGAGTCTAAAAACAAAATCGGATGCAGCTCGTCATAATCTATGGTTGAATACAAGCGTCCCTGTAAAAATTTGTTTTGCTTGAATGAATAGCAAGACATGCGTACGGTCATAGTTAAATTAATTCAGAATGTACTGCTAATATAAGACCAAACCCAAACCAAACCCTTTATTGGTCTAGGACATATGGAAATAGTTTATTTTCTTCACACAGTGTTATATATAATAAATATAGTAATATAGTTCTAGTATACTTATAACATAATATGAATAAATCATGGCATACTTTAAGGCTTTTGCCTAGAGTAATAGTACATGGCGTATGATTAATATGGAATTAAATTTATAATATTTTTTTATTTTACTTAGAAGTATAGAATCTAAAAAAAAAAAATGCAAAGTTTATAAATAAAATTAAAAAAAATATAGCTATTTTAAGCCCAAATTTCAAACAAATAACAGAAGTATCAAAATATTGCATTAATTAAATTCCTGCTTTTTGCTGACCAACTTTAAAATCAAGAGCTTAAATTTGCTTAAGGTTAATAGCAACAAACTTCAAGCAAATAATTTTCATACGGAAGTAATGAACAAATTCATTAATATGGTAAAAATACCTATGCATATATAGAACTGTTTACCCGACCTCATACTGCAGTTATACAAACTGCCAACAATAGCAAAATATTGAAGTATATACTTGTTACCAACTAAGCCGAAAGTAAAAACAAGAACAACATAAGAATTTACCACAATAACAATATCAACGACAACTTGCAAAATATATACAAAATAATGGGGCTGCACCCAAAAGCAACTACAGCAGTAGAAACAACAAAATTATTTAAAAGCAGTAAAAATCTACGTTTTATTTTTGCTATGTTCTCATACCTCACACAAATGAAATTTAATGCAATTTTAGTTTTGGGTCCATTTTTGCTGACGCCACCATATGTGGATGTGGAAAATGTTAAACCGAAACAAAAATGAAGACAGCAAAAAATTAACACAACACATAGAACAAGTTATAGTGTTACATTCGGCTGTGCCGAATCTTGTATACCCATCATCAAGTTGTACGAGAGTGCAGCTTATTCAAAATGTTGACCAAATGTGGTATGTTGGTAATATATTTGGACTAAATTCGGTTTTAATGGTATAGTTACTTTAGTTCAACATTTAAAAGTATCCAAGTGGTTCCCAAGTATTTACCTTGGACAAAATGCTGTTCCATAACCGAATATAGTTTTACATTAATAAGCTGTTTCGTCGTGCCATTAACATGTTGATAGCAACACGGCAGGTTCACATATTTTGTTAGGAGTTCCTAATGCATCTACCGTGTATAAAGTCTGGACCAAACATTGATTGATAGCTATCTAATTTCGTAGATACCATCTTAATATACTGAATGTACCTCCAAATCTTTTTGATTGTAGATATAAAAAGGGGATGTTATATATATAAGAACTATAGCCAAATGTTGACCGATTGTTACAAAATTTTATATACAGGCTGGTATTAATATAAGGTTTATTTGTGCAAAATTTAGTGCCCATACCTGACATAGTTTATAATTTAATAGCTTTTAACTGGCATTTGTGGCATTTTAGTATTTACCGGGAGCGGTTTTTATATGAAAACTATGGTCAAAAATGGACCGATTCCTATAAAATTTGACATACTGACTGAAAGTTGCATAAAACTTCTCTGGTCTAAATTTAGTAGTCATAGATTTTACAATTTTATTTAATTTATAAGCCTAAATGTGATTCCCGGGGCAGGGTTATATGGGAGCTCTTATTAAATGTGAATCGATTTTACCCGTTTTCAGCACACAATTTCTATAACATATCGAAAATACTTTTGCTAAATTTTGTCTCTCTAGCTCTTGTAGTTAAGGAGCTATAGCGGAAAGACGGACATAAACCATATTTTCTTTTTGTATTTTTGTGTTTCCTTAAGTTTTTTATATGGGAGCTATGATCAAATAGTAACCGATTGTAACAAAATTTTGCACACTGGCTGGCATTCACACAAGACTTCCTTTTGTAAAATTTTGTTGCTGTAGCCCTTTTCGTTAAGGCGCTATCGCGCTTTAATCTGACGAACAGACGGAGATAAACCCCCTTTTCTTTTTGTATTTTTGTTTCCGTAACTTTTTTATATGGGAGCTATGGTCAAATGGTGACCAATTGTGACAAAATTTTGCATACTGGTTGGCATTGTCATAAGACCTCCTCGTGTTAAATTAAGTGATTTATCTATTATTGTTTTAGATTTATTGGCATTTAAATTTATTTTATGTGAAATTTTGGCTGTTTTCGTAAGTTTTTTGTATGGGAGCTTTGACTAAATGTGAACCGATTTTGATGCCTAGTGCAGCATATGAAATTTCATCATACCAAATTTTATCATCATAGCTATTATCTTATATTCTTAAACGAGCAATAATTGTATATATATATATATCTCTTATATATTCTTAAACGAGCAATAATTGTATATATATATATATATATATATATATATATATATAGAATGGCTATCTCGAAAACGGCTCTAACGATTTTGAAAAAAATTGGACAGTGGGTATCTTTTTTGATGTATAGGTCGAAGAAGAAGGGACTTTTGGAACTTTTACCTCTAAGAGGGTAAAAACGGGTAAAAAGGGGAAAAAATCGAAAACGCTATGTCTCCTAAAGTAATAGGTATAGAAACAAAATTAAAATTACGTTTTAAACAGCTTTGAAAATAAGCGGACAGGTGTTTGGTACTTTTTTGAAACTATGTCCGATAGGGGTTAAAAAAGGGTGAAAATAGTTTTTTTGGCACCTTTTTAACCCACTCTTATATTTTAAACTAAAGAATATAGAAAGAAACTTGGTACTGCAATCAATAGATGTAAAAAAACATGAAACACGTATTTGGTACTTTTTTGATTTTGGAGCCAAAATGGGTAAAAAAGGGATAAAATGATAACTTAACATCTCCAAAGTAATATGAATAGGAACATTATACATTATGTTAAATGCGTTTTAAAAAAATGTACCGAATTCAATTGGCACCAAAAAAGTACCAAATATAAATATGGAACTTTTAGAAATTAGGGAATAAAAAGGGGGAAAAATTAGTATTATTTTAAACAAATGAATGTTTGTCTGTATGTATGTTCTTTATAGAATAGTAAACTGTGAATTTGATTGTGTTATGCTCTTTAGCGAAGATGTTGCGGATAAGCCGGCGAAGGTTTTAATGTTGATAAGACTAATTTCCGACAGATGGCGCCACTGAAAATTACTAAAAATTAATTAAATCGTAAACTGTACATTTGATCATGCTATGATCTTTAGCAAAGTTGTAGCGCATGAGCCGACGAAGGCTTTTTAGTTGGTATGAATAATTTCCGACAGGTGGCGCTACAGAAACTTACTCAAAGTCAATTTAATCGTATGCTGTACATTTAATCATGCTATAATCTTCAGCAAAGTTGTTACGGATAAGCCGAAGAAGGTTTATGAATTGGAATAAGCAAAGTCCGACAGGTGGCGCCACAGAAAACTACACAAAATAAATTAAATCGTAAACTGTGCATTTGATCAGACTATAATCTTTAGCAAAGTTGTTGTGCATGAGTCGACAGAGGTTTCTGTTGATATGAATAATTTCCAAAATTATTCAAAATGAGTTAAACTGTAAACTATGCAAACTATGTGTTGGTCGGACAAAATAAATCAAATAATTCAAAATTAACTGAATATTTCTACAATGTCTTCCCTCTAAATTTATTTTAGCACTTTATAATATAAAATATATAAAAACTTTAAAATTTTCCTCAAAATGCTTATCATAAAGCTCCGAGCAAGGCTCGGTCTACCAGGTACTAGTTTGTTATTTATTAGCAAATAAGCGATTAGCGTAGAAGAGGTTATACGGGAGCTATGGTCACATGTTAACCGATTTTGCCCAATTTCAATACCAAAACTTTCTCAGAGATTAGGAATGTTTTTACTAAGTTTCACCGAGCTCGCTTCTTTCGTTTAGGCGTTATCAAGATTTCAACAGACAGACGGACAGACAGACAGACAGACAGACAGACAGACAGATAGAAGGACAGACAGACAGACAGACAGACAGACAGACAGACAGACAGACAGACAGACAGACAGACAGACAGACAGACAGACAGACAGACAGACAGACAGACAGACAGACAGACAGAGGGACAGACAGAAGGACAGACAGACGGACGGACAGACGGACGGACAGACAGACGGACATCGCTCATTCGTCTTAGAATTTCGTAAGGATACAGAATATATATATATTGTTTTTGATTTCGGAGCCAATATTAAGGCAATTGCAAACGGAATGACAATCTCAATATACCCCCCATTCTTTTTGATGGTGGGTATAAAAACGTAAAATGTTAGTAAATACATATTTTACAAGTTTCATTCAGTTGAAAGTTTTTGCTTAAGCTTATACTATTTAAGTTTCTTTGAGGAGTTTTTGTCGCTAACAAAATTTCAGTTATGCACTAACTCATAAAACTGGTTAGGAATTTTAACTAATAAAACCATGAAGAAATATATTTGTATGAATATGAATATACAAACACATAGTCATTTAGTGTTGCAAATATACATACATGTATACATACATGCAGCTAGTAAGCATGTATAGAATGTAGCAACGTTAGCAATGTGTTTTTAGCACCACAAATTCGAGCAAGAATTTTGAAAATCTATGACTGGAAATCATATAAATGCTTCATGGTTATAGTTACAAGTTTTTGCTCTACACGTACAAATACGTAAGTATATAACCAAGTTTGTGTTTGTATATTTCATTCACTTATAAGCATAAATCCCTACATATGTCTGTGTGTTGCGGCATCAACATCATGAATGCTGGAAGAATTTAGATTTAACCTAAGGGCAAATTAGCCAAGTGGAAGATAGCTTAAATGTTCATTAGGGTTTTTAGTGTTTCTTTTTGTTGTTTTTGGTTTTTTTATTTTGTTTTTGTCTTTTTTGTTTTGCTCTTGTTGTACTTGAAGTATTAAGTGACTGAAATGGGATAAAGATTGCCAAGTGTTTATGATTGTTTGTTGAAATTTTTGTATGACATGTTGAAAGTATGGATTTATATTTATGCCAGATTATGAACACTTAATACTTTAAGTATTTTTATTTTGGCAATGAAAAATTTTGAAAAAGGATAGCTAATACTTACTACAAGTCAGAAAAGGACTTGAAAGAATGACAGGGAAATTAGGAAAATGATTTATGTCTTAAGTATACACTCATATACATATTTATATACAAATGTACTTATATCTTTATAAGATTAGTATTATTATATAAATTTTATAACGATTTCGTATAATTATTGGGTTTACAAGTTTTTAATATTGTGACTTTCACAAATGGTTTGTGTCAATAATAACATATATGGTATTTTAAAGGGTAAACATCAGTCATTATAGTTCAGTATCTGATTGACTACAAAGTGCAAACACACATTTTTTTATAGCGCTTATGTCAAATTTTGTGCCTAAAAGTATGTTTTGCGAAAAGTCAGATAACCTACTTTTATTAATAAAAACCGGCTGCTGAAAGTTGTCGTTTGTTAAAAAAAGTTTACAGTTAACATGCACCAACTCAAAAAACTTTTGAATAATGACTTTCGGTATTTAAGAGTGCCGTGGTATAGTAGGTTAGTCATCCGGCTAGCATACCAAAGGCCAAAATCACTTAAAAAAAAATTAAAAAGGGGTTCACATCATAACTCAGCTAGCCACTGGTTATTGAGTATTATTCTATGTTAAACTTCTCTAACTAATGAATTTACAGTCCGGAGCCGGAGTTAAAACATAGGTCCCTTTCAATTAGTCTAAAAATAGAATCGGATGCAGCTCATCGCCCCTTCTTCAAATTGGAATGTCGTGGGAATTATGTATTTTTCGACATAAAAGACAACGAGGGATCTTGTTAGCAGAAAAAATTTGCAGATGAAGAATTAAAAGATTGCTTTTAAACGAGAGAAGAATTTGGATTATTATATAAAGTCATATAACAAGACATTTCCTCTTGGCATTCATTGAAAATCAAGGCAATTGTGACTCATATATCTGTGGCGATACATGATAGTGGCTTAAGTTGACATAAGTGCTTTTTCTATCACTTCAGGTATAAAATGTCATTAGTTGTAAAACTGTATGCATTTATATTTAAACTTTTTCATACAAAACAGTTATATCTTTAAGACAAAACACTTAATATCTCAAAATACAAAATTTCGACTTAAGACATTATTATTTATTGCTACAGATATATTAAAGCCAAGAGACGTTTAAAGCCGATTTTGCCTGCTGAAAATCAGATACCGAATATCAATGACATCAATTAATTCTCAGTGTTTGATCTAGTCAGACGATCAAAGGGGACCTGTATCGAAGACAATTTTTTCGTTTAAAGATAGTAATCAACGAAAAACGACTAGAATATTCGACCAGATACGACCACATAATCTCCAATCATGACAACGCTCAGACCAAATGATGCATTTATATTTAAACAAGCATTAAAAAAACAGTGGATGGGAAATTTAGCTCACTCGAGTCCCATCATTTTGAATACCATTTGTTTCAAACGATGCAAGACGCCCTCAATGAAATGCACTTCACTTCAGAAAAGGGCATCAAAAATTATCTTAATTCATTATTTAGTTCAAAGACGTAGCAATACTTTTGGCGCATAATTTATATGATACCAGAAAAATGGGCAAAAATAGTAGCCAACTACGGAAAATACTTTGAATAAATGCATTTCTCAAGTATAAGAAACGATATTATTGGCTTTTTTATACATTTTTCAAATGATTAGAACTATTATTGCTGAAGAAATTACTCCAACAACTTCATTAATTTTCGAGATATAGACCTCCAACTACGGTCTGGTATTTCTCATATACAACAAAAAAGAGTGTTATATTCGGCTGTGATGAATCTTGTATACACACCATCAAGTTGTACGAGAGTGCAGCTTATTCAAAATGTTGACCAAATGTGGTATTGTTGGTAATATATTTGGACTAAATTCCGTAGCAGTAGTTTAGTTACTATAGTTCAACATTTAAAAGTATCTAAGTGGTTTCCCAAGTATTTACCTTAGATAAAATGCTGTTCCATAACCGAATATAGTTTTACATTAATAAACTGTTTCGTTATGCCATAAAAATGTTGATAGCAACACCGCAGGTTCATATATTTTGTTAGGAGTTCCTAATGCATCTACCGTGTATAAAGTCTAGACGTAACACTGATTGATAGCTATCTAATTTCGTAGATACCATCTTAATATACTGAATGTACCTCCAAATCTTTTTGATTGTAAATATAACAAGTAAGAGTGTTATATTCGGCTGTGCCGAATCTTATATACCCACCATCAAGTTGTGTTAAATTTAGAAACATATCTCATATATCTACAAGGGTGCAGCTAATTCAAAATCTTCACCAAAACTGGAAAAATCGCTAAGCTATTTGGTATTGTTGGTAAAACCTTTGGACTAAATTAGGTTTCCGTAGCTTTATAGTTCAACATTCAAAAATATTTTAGTGGTTTCCCCAGTATTTACTTTGATCAAAATTCGGTCTCATAACCAGGTATAGTTTTACATTAATAAGTTGTTAAATACTTTTCGTTGTGATTAATATGTAGTTAGGCTAAACACGTTAATAGTAATACGACAGGTCCATATATTTCGTTATGAGTTCCTAATGCATTCATCATATATAAAGTCTGGGCTGAACATTGATTGATGCCTATATAATTTCATAGGTGCAATCTTAATATAATGAATGTACCTCCAAATCTTTTTGATTGTAGATATAAAAAGGGGATGTTATATATATAAGAATTATAGCCAAATGTTGACCGATTATAACAAAATTTTACACACTGGCTGGTATATATAGAGAGCTTATTCTTGCAAAATTTAGTGACCATAGCTATCATAGTTTCTAATTTAATAGCTTTTAACTGGCCTTTGCTAAAATTTTTGGTTTCCGTGAGTGTTTTTCACATGAAAGCTAAAGTCAAATATGGACTGATTCCAATAAAATTTGATAAACTGATCAAAAATTGCATAAAACTTCCCTATTTTAAATTTAATCGTCAAAGCTATTACAATTGTATTCAATTTATCAGCATTAATGTGTTTCCCGGGACGGGGTTATATGGGAGCTCTAACTAAATTTAAACCGATTTTGTCCATTTTCAACACACATCTTTTTCAAGATATCCAAAATACTTTTGTAAAATTTTGTCCCTCTAACTCTTTTCGTTAAGGCGCTATTGTGCTTTTATCTGACGGACAGACGGACATAAATCCCCTTTTCTTTTTGAATTTTTGTGTTTTCGTAAGTTTTTTATATGGGAGCTAGGTCAAATAGTGACCGATTGTGACAAAATTTTGCACACTGGCTGGCATTGATATAAGATTTTCTTGTGCCAAATTTGGTGGTTATATTTGTTACACTTTTAGATTTATTAGCATTTAAGTGTATTTTAGCTGAAATTTAGGCTGTTTTCGTAAGTTTTTTGTATGGGAGCTATGGGTAAATGTGAACCGATTTCGATGAAATTTTATATGCTGCCTAGTGCTTATCTAACTTCTAGATACCAAATTTTGTCATCATAACTGTCATAATTTGTCATTTATTAGCAAATAAGCGATTAGCCTAGACGAGGTTATACGGGAGCTATGGCCAAATGCTAACCGATTTTGCCCAATTTCAATACCAAAATTTTCTCATAGATAAAGAATGTTTTTGCTAAGTTTCAGTTAGCTAGCTCTTTTCGTTTAGACATTATCGTGATTTCAACAGACAGACAGACAGACAGACGGACATAGCTCAATCGTCTTAGAATTTCATAAGGATTCAGAATAAATATCGTTTTTGATTTTTGAACCAATATTAAGGAAATTACAAACGGAATGACAATCTCAATATACCCCCCATTCTTTTTGATGGTGGGTATAAAAAAGGGATGTTATATATATAAGAACTATAGCCAAATGTTGACCGATTGTTACAAAATTATTTGTTTGTTATTTGTGCAAAATTTAGTGGCCATAGCTGACATAGTTTATAATTTAATAGCTTTTAACTGGCATTTGTGGCATTTTAGTATTTACCGGGATCGGTTTTTATATGAAAGCTCTAATCAAAAATGGACCGATTCCTATAAAATTTGACAAACTGACTGAAAGTTGCATAAAACTTCTCTGTTCTAAATTTAGAAGTCATAGATTTTACAATTTTATTTAATTAATTACCATAAATGTGATTCCCGGGGCAGGGTTATATGGGATCTTTAACTAAATGTGAACCGATTTTACCCATTTTCAGCACACAGTTTTTATAACATATCGAAAATACTTTTGCTAAATTTTGTCTCTCTAGCTCTTGTAGTTAAGGAGCTATCGTTTTTTCTCTGACGGAAAGGCGGACATAAACCGTGTTTTTTTTGTATTTTTGTGTTTCCGTAAGTTTTTTATATGGGAGCTATGATCAGAGTTGGCATTAATCATTAAATTATTCGTATGTCATAAGTTTCATCGTGCAGAATAATTTTCATATTTGAAAAATATAAAACTAGTTTTAATTTTTTGATTTTTGAAAGTTAAAAAAACAAAAACTAAAAACTATTATATTTTTTCGTTGGCTTTCTGGTTTGCTTTCTTCCCTGTACTTATTATGACTTCAATCAATGAATTAACCTATCCGCGAACTCCACCTCCAAATGAAGCCGAAATTGTACCTTATTTGTTAGTTTTGACTAACGATTAATGATAACGACTAATTAATCGAAATAAATTCTTATGATTACAACTAAATATTTTTAGTTATTAATCACAATAAATTTTTTAATCGTTAGTTTTTAATCATCAATCGAACTAACATTTTGCCAACTCTGGCTATGATCAAATAGTAACCGATTGTAACAAAATTTTGCACACTGGCAGGCATAAATTTTGTTGCTGCAACCCTTTTCGTTAAGGCACTATCGCGCTTTTATCTGACGGAAAGACGGACATAAACCCCCTTTTCTTTTGGTATTTTTGTGTTTCCGTAAGTTTTTAATATGGGAGCCATGGTCAAATGGTTACCGACTGTTACAAAATTTTGCACACTCGTTGGCATTGACATAAGACTACCTAGTACTAAATTTTGTGGTTATATCTTTTATAGTTTTAGATTTATTGGCATTTAATTGTATTTTAGGTGAAATTTTAGCTGATTCCGTTAGTTTTTTGTATGGGAGCTATGACTAAATGTGAACCGATTTTAATGAAATTTTACATGCTGCCTTGGGCTTATGCAGAACTTTTACATACCAAATTTTATCACCATTGCTCTTACAGTTTGTTATTTATTAGCAAGTAAGCGATTAGCGTAGAAGAGGTTATACGGGAGCTATGGTCACATGTTAACCGATTTTGCCCAATTTCAATACCAAAATTTTCTCATAAATGAAGAATGGTTTTACTAAGTTTCAGTGAACTAGATCCTTTCGTTTAGGCATCGTGATTTCAACAGACAGACGGACATCGCTCAATCGTCTTAGAATTTCACAAGGATTTGATTTTTGAGCCAATATTAAGGAAATTACAAACGGAATGACAATCTCAATATACCCCCCATTCTTTTTGATAGTGGGTATAAATATAAAATGTAAAAACAAGTAAGAGTGGTATATTCGGCTTTGCCGAATCTTGGATACCCTTCACCAATGGTGTTCCAAAAGTAAAGTGCAAAATCGTAAGAATATATTGATAATTATATAGTTTCTGATCACTGACTTAGTTGAGCTCCACACAAATACTTGATATGTATATTAATTTTCTTTTATTCATACTAAATGCAATTCCTAGCAATATTTAGCTATGTCGGAAAACGGAAAGCTTTTCGGTGGCGTCATCATCTAGAATGGTTATGGACCCAAAGGTTAGGTTGGGTAGGTAGAGAATGCTTATTTAAGCCAGCCAGTAGCTTCGATATATGTGTCTTTTTTACGAACACTTAATAAAAGATGCTTCAAAATGTATATGCCCTTAGATTTGCAAGAGCAAATCTAAGGGCATACGAATTGTACAACTATTAAAAGTTCATGATTAGTTATGTAAAACTCTGAAGTTATCGGACTGATTTAGGTCAAAGCTTTAACAATGATTGTCAATGTATACAAGCCCTAGAATTATAAGGTATACACTCATAGTTTTAGATACATACGTGAAATATATAGCTTTTAAATGAATGGATATCAGCTTTGGCGGAAAATTTATTGAAGATTTACCTATTAATCTGAAGTTAGTTAACTTATTAAGATACTTCAACAATAATATTTGGGATCTATTGTTCTTTCGATCTGTCCGATGGATGTGTGGAAAGTTTTGCTTTAGTTCTTTGTGCAATTATAATATGATTTAATTTATCAGCATTAAAGTAATTCCCGGTCGGGGTTATATGGGAGATAACAGTAAATGTGAACCGAGCTCGCCCATTTTCAATGCCGAACTTTTCAAGAGATCAGAAATACTTTTGTCAAATGTTGTCCCTCTAGAAAGTTTATTTTAGGCGCTATCGCCCTGAATAACGATATTGTACAACGTCTTTATACTAAATGTCATCATCGTATCTATTATAATAGATATATAATTATAATTAATTAGCTAATTAGATAATTATAATTTGTCATTTATTAGCTACTAAGAGATTGCCTTAGGCGAAGTTATACCGGAGCAATAGTCAAACGTGAACGGATTTCTCCCAATTGCAATTAAACAATTTAAATTTTCGTTGATATGTGAGATACATACATACATATGTAGGTTTTGAACGGATATCATGTACTTAGCTGCATTTTTGTACTTCCAAGGAAGATTACCTATAATTTGATATATAATACATACTCAAATGTCATCATAAAGTTCAAAAGTCAGACATAAAATTAAAATAAATGCAGTGTGTCTGTCTGCTAAAATCACATTTGTGGAGCTCCTGGAAGGTATACCCATATGCATTTTACACAAAATTTTAGGATATCGTCCCACCTTGAGCTCCAAAAACTCCAAAAACTTGACGACAACAGAAAAAAGGACAGACAGGTAGACGGACAGACGGACGGACAGACAGGTAGACGGACGGACGGACAAACAGACGGAAGGACGTCGCAAAATCGATTCTCCTGCCGATTCTGAGACGATCGGTACAACTTGAATGGTATTCATAATCAGATTTGTGGAGTTTATATCAGATTTTAGGAAATCCTCCTACAAAGAACGCTGTCAAATTTCATCGCAATCGGTCCATTAACACCTGAGATATCGCTGAAACAATACTTACAAAATGTCAACAAAATTTCTTAGACACGTACTTTGGGCAATTTGCTGTACATTACAAGTAGTGTTTTGGCGATATCTCAGTTGTTTATGGACCGCTTTTGATAAAATTTAATAATGTGCTTGGCGGGGGAATTTCCTAAAATCTGATATAAAATTTATGTATGTCCGTGCTCCAGGAGGATGGTTTTTCCTATTTCTGCATTTCATTTTTTCAACAAACATTCTCTAACACGTACTTTGGGCAATTTGCGATACATCAAATTTAGTGTTTTGGTTGTATCTCAGTTAGATTTTGCTAAAATTTTACAGACTGTTTTGGGAAACCATTTCCTACAATCTGATATATAATATATTATCACATGTATACCAGGAGTATCTTATTATTTAAAAGTGTGTTTGAATCAAAAATTTTAGAATTTTCGTCTAATTTTTGGTATTTTTTCGATATTTTCGGTGTTTATAAACCAATTTTAATGAAATTTAATAGCGTTCATTGCGGGCGAATTTCCTAAAATCTGGTATATAATTTATGTAGGTCCATCCTCCAGGGGTTTCAGAAACTTGATTTCAACAGACAGACAGACAGACAGACAGACGGACAGACAGACAGACAGACAGACAGACAGACAGACAGACAGACAGACAGACAGACAGACAGACAGACAGACAGACAGACAGACAGACAGACAGACAGACAGACAGACAGACAGACAGACAGACAGACAGACAGACAGACAGACAGACAGACAGACAGACAGACAGACAGACAGACAGACAGACAGACAGACAGACAGACAGACAGACAGACAGACAGACAGACGGACGGACGGACAGACAGACATACAGACGGACATCGCTTAATCGATTCTCCTCCCGATTCTGAATCGATCGGTATAACTTTTATGGGGTCTACGATCACCTAATGGTGAAGGGTATAATAAGTTAGTACTAAAAGGGTAAATGTCATATTTTTTTCTAAATTTTGATCTTTTTCAAAGGATTAATTTTACCATGCCCTCTTTAGGATCTTAATACTATTGGAAAACAAAATCTTATAAAAATTTCATTTCTAATTTTCTCAAAACTAGTTTTTTGACATTGGCCCTTTTAGCACCAAGCCACAGATAGATAGCTTATTAAAATAATCAAACCATTTTAAGATTAACTTTTCTTTACAAGCTAATGTTAACAATTTCACCTTTTTTTAAATTAGAATAAACACTTTAATACTGAAGCTAAATCGTTAGTCGAAGATAATGAATTGGATGTTATACTAAATTTTTTATGTTAACCAAAATTATGCAAAAAAAAAACAAGTAAATTTATTTATTTAAAAATATAATACAAGATTAGTTTTTGCACAAAACTTCTCTATATCAAATTTTTCTTTAAAGCATTTTAAAAATTAGATGATGAATGGGATTAAAGCCAAAATTTAAATGGATTTTATAAAAATTTCATGTCAATGAATCATGGTAACCCTACATTTTAATACCAAAGTATGCAGTAAAATACTATTTAAAACTTTGCACTTAAATTTTATCACGAGAGATCAAAGGTATGCATAACAATTTAATTGAACTTAAAGTTGGTAAAAATACTTTATATGAGAAATTAAGAATGTAATAAAGGCTAAGATATAAAAAACGAAGTAATGAAAAATTTAATATTAATTTACAAACTGAGCCAAATAAAATATTTTAGGATTAACTACCAAACAACTTTTCCCACACCCCTCCTACAATTCTATACAATATTTATAGTTAATATTCGTATCAAAAACTCTGATTCTAATCAAAGTGTTTATTGTTGGTGTTACTTCCCGCAAAAACACACAAACATCAACTCCTTGGCATATGTTAAACTTTCAAACACTCAAACTTAAACGAATTTCTGTGAGTGTGTGAGTGTTAGAACGGATATAAACAATGTTTGAAAGAGGAAGAAGTTCCCAAAAGACACGTTACGTTTCATATTTATATATGTGTGAGGAGATTAAAACTTTAAATTAAGTTAACTTAACTAGAAACAGATTATGAATTTAAGGTACATGAAGATACAACAAGTAGATACAACACAAGTAGGCAATGTTTCATAGGTGTTTGAATGCCAAGGATACTTGGGAACATAATTAATATTTCAAGTCCACAGATACTTATTTAATGTAGATACTTAGTTGGGGTAGAGGAAATAAAACTATAAAATTTAGGATAAATTTGAAGTTGTTGAAAGAAATTTAAAATTATAATTAATAGTTTAGGTATGAAAAGTTCATTAAAAAACTTTTTCAAGGAGAGGAAGGTTTGATATATTTAACATCATCTTCACCTGAATTGAGTTTTTAAGGTTCCTTATAAAGAATTCACATTCCTTATTTCATAGCACGAATGTTCGCCTAAGGAATTTTCATTTAAAAAATCAAAGTGACCTTAAAAAAAATTTTCTATAAAAATATTTTTCTAAAAAAATTATCGATAAAAATTTTTTTCTATAGAAAAATTTTCTACAAACATTTTTTCTATAGAAAAATGTTTGATAGAAATATTTTTCTATAGAAAAATTTTCGATAGAAATATTTTTCTATAGAAAAATTTTCCATAGAAATATTTTTCTATAGAAAAATTTTCGATAGAAATATTTTTCTATAGAAAAATTTTCGATAGAAATATTTTTCTACAGAAAAATTTTCGATAGAAATATTTTTCTATAGAAAAATTTTCGATAGAAATATTTTTCTATAGAAAAATTTTCGATAGAAATATTTTTCTATAGAAAAATTTTCGATAGAAATATTTTTCTATAGAAAAATTTTCGATAGAAATATTTTTCTATAGAAAAATTTTCGATAGAAATATTTTTCTATAGAAAAATTTTCAATAGAAATATTTTTCTATAGAAAAATTTTCGATAGAAATATTTTTCTATAGAAAAATTTTCGATAGAAATATTTTTCTATAGAAAAATTTTCGATAGAAATATTTTTCTATAGAAAAATTTTCGATAGAAATATTTTTCTATAGAAAAATTTTCGATAGAAATATTTTTCTATAGAAAAATTTTCGATAGAAATATTTTTCTATAGAAAAATTTTCGATAGAAATATTTTTCTATAGAAAAATTTTCGATAGAAATATTTTGCTATAGAAAAATTTTCGATAGAAATATTTTTCTATAGAAATATTTTTCTATAGAAAAATTTTCGATAGAAATATTTTTCTATAGAAAAATTTTCGATAGAAATATTTTTCTATAGAAAAATTTTCGATAGAAATATTTTTCTATAGAAAAATTTTCGATAGAAATATTTTTCTATAGAAAAATTTTCGATAGAAATATTTTTCTATAGAAAAATTTTCGATAGAAATATTTTTCGATAGAAATATTTTTCTATAAAAAAATTTTCATTAAAAATATGTTTCTATAGAAAAATTTTCGATCGAAATATTTTTCTATAGAAAAATTTTTAGATATAAATATTTTTTTTTTTTATAGAAAAATTTTTAGATAAAAATATTTTTCTATAGAAACATTTTTAGATATAAATATTTTTCTATAGAAAAATTTTTAGATATAAATATTTTTTTTGTAGAAAAATTTTTAAATATAAATATTTTTCAATTGAAAAATTTTTAGATATAATTATTTTTCTATAGAAAAAATTTTAGATATAAATATTTTTCTATAGAAAAATTTTTAGATATAAATAATTTTCTATAGAAACCTTTTTGACAAAAATGTCTTTTATAGAAAAATTTTCGACAGAAATATTTTCCAATAGAAAAATATTTTTGAAACTCTTTTTTTTATAGTTAACTGCAGTCCCATATAAAATCTGCAGGATAACTGCATGCGTGTCTCTAATTGTCCTTCGTTCATTTACATATGGAGGCAATAAGTATTAGGAAATAATTCTATAATGATAATGAATTCATGTCCTTAGCTTTGTTGTTTAAAAGGATGTAAAAGTGTATCTGAAGCTGTAAGACTGTTTAAGTGTGCGTAAAAGTAAAGCGTAAAATAGTTGTAATAATACGTGCTTAGATAAAACCATTAGTGAAATTTAATTACTTTTTCGGCGAAATTGTCAACACAGATCAAGGAGTAAAACCGAAATGAGGGGATTAATAAAAAAAGGCGAGCCGTAAAAACATACACAGACAGACACGCACACGTAGACATAAAGCTATGCTCACAATTACAGTTTAATTGAAGAATACAAAAACAAGTTACTACTCACCTATATTTCTCAAAGGAAATAGGAAAAAATTACAAAAAAGATGAGAAAGCTTTACTCATGTTCTCTAATACCAAACAAAAGAGAAAGCTTTTCATAAAACTCTAATGGAAGGAAAACTCTTATACTACTAAGTACAACATATTCAAAGTTTTCTCACTTTAAAAAAAAAACCTACACTCCTCTCTTTTTAAAAATTCCTTTTGTGTCTCCTTAAAGTTCTCAAAAGTTTTCAATTACCGCCAAATAATATTTATTCATTTGTTTACATTTTATTATTGTAACCTTTTAAGCTTTGTCTGTTCTTTTCAAAATATAAATACAAACAAAAATAAGACAAGAAACTTTTTTTTATAAAAGCTTCTTCAACTATCAATTCCTTTCGTCCTCAAAACATAAAAAAAGAAAGAATAATAACAACAACACTCACTTGGAAAACAAACACTCGATGTCTGTCAGTATAAAATAAACAAATTAAAGGAATTTCACATACGAAACATACAGACAAGCCATACACACACACCCACACAGACACACATACACATACAGAAAACCTTAAACTTTATCCAAAGTAAATCTTATACATGAGTGTACCTTTTAGACATTTCATGGTATATTACCTTAAATTGTAAGTATGTGTTGTTTTCTTTATGCTCAAGGATTTCGTTATGGTTCAATATTATTTTATTGTGCTTGTGTGGATGCTACAAGTCTTGAGCAACCAAATATATCCTTTACCCTTTTGTGGTAACAAATTTATAAAATAAAATTCAAGTATTTATTTTTATGCTTCTATTGATTGTATTAGTTATTTCTTGTAAAAATCTAAAGCAAATACTTATGAATTTGTATTTTTTAAAAAATGACTTGAATATTTTAACGTCAATAATTTTAAGATATTCTTGAATTTGAGAAAAGCCATTGAAGTTCCCAGAATAAGCAAACTTTTAAAAAAAATTCCTATAAATAATAAATTTTTCAAAAATTTCTTATGGATAGGAAATTTTTGAAAATTTTCCTATAAATAGGAATTTTTTTGAAAAATTTCCTAAAAATGGTAAATTTTTGAAAAATTTCCTATAAATAGTAAATTTTGGAAAAATTTCCTATTAATAGTAAATTTTTGAAATATTTCCTATAAATAGTAAATTTTTGAAAATTTTCCTATAAATAGTAAATTTTTGAAAAATTTCATTTAAATAGTTAATTTTTGAAAAATTTCCTATATATAGAAAATTTTTGAAAAATTTCATATAGAAAATATTGAAAATTTTCCCATAAATACTAAATTTTTGAAAAATTTTATATAAAAATAAATTTTTGAAAAATTTCCTATAAATAGTAAATTTTTGAAAAATTTCCTCTAAATAGTAAATTTTTGAAAAATTTCCTATAAAATAGGAAATTTTTGAAAAATTTCCTATAAATAGTAAATTTTTGAAAAATTTCCTATAAATAGTAAATTTTTGAAAAATTTCCTATAATTAGAAAATTTTTGAAAAATTTGCTATAATTAGAAAATTCTTGAAAAATTTCCTATAAATAGTAAATTTTTAAAAAATTTCCTATAAATAGTAAATTTTTAAAAAAATTTCCTATAAATAGTAAATTTTTGAAAAATTCCCTATAAATAGTAAATTTTTGAAAAATAAATTGTGAATTTTGGAAAAATTTCCTAAAAATAGTAAGTTTTTTCAAAAATTTCCTAAAAATAGTAAGTTTTTGAAAAATTTCCTATAAATAGTGAATTTTTGAAAAATTTCCTATAAATAGTAAATTTTTGAAAAATTTCCTATAAATAGTGAATTTTTGAAAAATTTCCTATAAATAGTAAATTTTTGAAAAATTTCCTATGAAAAGTAAATTTTTAAAAAAATTTCCTATGAAAAGTAAATTTTTGAAAAATTACCTATAAAAAGTAAATTTTTGAAAAATTTCCTATAAATAGTGAATTTTTAAAAAATTTGCTATAAATAGTAAATTTTTGAAAAAATTTCCTATAGATAATAAATTTTTGAAAAATTTCCTATAAATAGTAAATTTTTGAAAAATTTCCTATTAATAGTAAATTTTTGAAAAATTTCCTGTAAATAATAAATTTTTAAAAAATTTTCTTTAAATAGTAAATTTTTAAAAAATTTCCTATAAATAGTAAATTTTTAAAAAATTTCCTATAAATAGTAAATTTTTAAAAATTTCCTATAAATAGTAAATTATTGAAAAATTTCCTATAAATAGTAAATTTTTGAAAAATTTCCTACAAATAGTAAATTTTTGAAAAATTTCCTACAAATAGTAAATTTTTGAAAAATTTCCCATAAATTGAAAATTTTTGAAAAATTTCGTATGAAAAGTAAATTTTTGAAAAATTTCGTATGAAAAGTAAATTTTTGAAAAATTTCCTATGAAAAGTAAATTTTTGAAAAATTTTCTACAAATAGTAAATTTTTTAAAAAATTTCCTATAAATAGCAAATTTTTGAAAAATTTCCTATAATCCCTTTACTATTCCTTATATAATCAGTGAAAAAATATTAATACTTCCATAAAGCATTTATCACTTTAAAAGCAAGTAATATTGAATTATATTTTGCTATAAAATTCATACATTTTGACACAATCTCTAAATGCAATTTCCTCCTGTTGATCGTTAGAAACAAACAAAAAACAGAAACAGCAAGAAAATTGCAAGATAGAAAACCAGCAACAGCGAAAAAAAATGAGCAGCAAAGTGCTAAAAACAAACCTGTTAACGCGAAAAAAAAGCACAAAATGAAATATTCAAAATCACAGATTAACTTTCAGCTGAAATGTTGAAAGGAAAAACTAATTTCCGTCATCGATTAACTTATAGCAAATAAAGCTGAAGGTGGTTTTCTAAAGAAAAAAGAAATCAAACAAAATAAAAAGTGAAATAGAATAAATGTTTAAGAAGTTGCAGCGCGAATGATATTGAAATGAAAAAGAAAAAAATTAGTATTGAAAAATATATATCGATAGAAGCAAAGGAAATAAAATATAGAACAGAATAAGGCAAATGCCCTGGAAACTGTTTGTGTGACTGTAACACTTTTAACATTTTTGCAATTGAGTGACTAACAGACACAGACGAACGAAAAGGCTGATAGACAAAAAAGCTTTGGCTTTTTATAGAAAAATATTTTTTTTCTGCAATTTCTGTTTTATTTGCCTTGACTTGAAAAAATAAACGTAGCAGAGTTCAGAGAGTATTTATCACGCATTTAAAATTAATATCCGCTTTTTTTATTTGCCTGTAAAAAAAAATTGAAATAAAGTTTAAAATAACAAAAATTATTTTCAGCCAAAAAAAAGTGTAAAATTTCATATAGCAAATAAATATTATGCTGTCGTAGAGAAATGTGTATTTAAAGTGAATGAAAACAGAGTTTTTTTTACTTTTAGTGTCCTGTTCCATTTACACATACAAACAAATGATTTCATAAATACCAAGAAGTCGTATATAGAAGAAATGTCTCCAATACTACAAAAGCATTTATGGCCGTTTGGGTCCTTCCGGCTGAAACTGTTGGGCACAATTTGTCTGAGTGTGCTCATGTATAACATATGTGAAGGGCTATAAAGTGACTTACACAAATACACAAAGAATCACATGATGCACAAACGTTTGGCTTAAAAGCACTATGGCATAAAAAATATAAAAAAAAAATTAATTATCTTTTGAACTACAAAATTGTGTTAGCAGAATATACAAAAAAATGCAAAAAAACTTATTTTTATAATATTATTTTCTTTTTCAAATATTTTTTTTTATATATTTATAACAATTATCTTATTTTACCTCATCCCATAGTGAGTTTTTCTTTTGGCGGCAAACATTTGTAGAACACCACATTTGCTGAGTCAATCAGCTCGCAATTGGGGGAAACTTTGTTAAATTTGCCGCTAGCAAAAGCGGATATTTCGTTGATTTTGTTCATTCGTTGAGTCATTCAATCGTAAGCACATACACACACACACACTAAAATTCTTATGAGTGTGTGTTAGTGTGTGCATTTATTTATAAGTGAGTATATTTGTTAATAAAAAACTATTTGAGTTCTTGGTTATTCAGGAATGGTTTCACATACTAAATTTGGTTTTATATACAATAGGCCTGTTCTTCGAAAACATAAGTGAGATAAACTCTGGTTATTTTTCCGATTCAACAAATACTTTGTGCAACCTGGAAACTCGACTAGCCTAATTTAAAATTCAATATTCATTGGAAAGTAAATCGAATTGCCAAGCGATTAAGTTTTAATGGGATACTTGTTAATAATACGGATGAATTCATTAGACTTAAATGAGAGCATCCAAAGTCCGAATCAATCAAAGAACGCTTTAAACAGATCTTATGCAATATAACCATTCCACTTCTACTAAGGAAATATAGGAAGCCTGAATACATTATTGATAATTCAGTTTTCGTTCGAAAAATAGATATTTTAATGCCAATTCCTAACTTATCTTAAATCCATATTATAAGATAAGAGCTAATTAATGCACTAAATTCTGCCAATGCAAAGTCCTAAAAAGCGAATCTTCAAACTTTATACTTTTCAGCTACTAAGAAGACAAAGAAGATTTTTAGGAAAGACAAGAGATCGTGGTGTGACATGATTTTACAGGTCGAACAGATCCTGTTCAGTTCTAAAGTATCGAGAGGGAAATTCTCCAAAAAGGGGCTGTGACTTAGTAAGTTATCACGATCTTCGGTCAATTTCTGCAATAAATACATTCTTTAAAAATTATTATTTACCACAGCATTCTCCATTGGTTGTTGTTGTAACAGCTCTAACATTTACAATTTTATAATTTTGTTTTTATGGGGGATCTGTTTGGAGATCAAGGCCAAGAAATTGTGCTACTTCAACTGGATGAGTCCACAAATCCTCAGGACTAAGTGAAGTAGGGTTGGCGGTACAGTTGAAAATGTGGGGGGTATCATGAGGATTTGGTTGGTTGTACTTTCAGGTTACGTTCAGTGAAGAAGTTGTGGATGATACTGAGATAACGATTCACCTTACCGCATAGGTCTTCCACATTATGGCCGGTTGCCATTATCGTGCAATCGTCTGCATATGATATCACTTCAACGCCTTGCGGTGGAGCTGGGAGTTTAGAGAGGTAGAGGTTAAACAGGAGTGGCGACAGGACTCCGCCCTGAGGAACTCCCTGTTTGACTCTACGGTGTTTTGAGCGCTGGTCTCTAAACTCTACAAACGGCTGACGTCCACTCAGATAATTTACAATCCATCTCTTCAAATTTGTTGCCATTGTGGACATCAGGATGTCCTGGAAGAGGGTGGAATGGTTTACCGTGTCAAAGGCTTTTGACAAGTCAAGCGCCACAAGGACCGTTCTTTCACAAGGCCTCTGCAGGTTTAAGCCTTGTGCGATCTGAGTGGTTATGGCTGTTAATGCTGTGGTCGTGCTGTGCATTTTGCGGAATCCATGCTGGTGGAAGTTGGCTGGTCAGCTGGGGGAGGAGTAGAGCCTCGAGTGTTTTCGCGACTGGAGACAGGAGGGATATCGGTCTGTACGATGATCCCTCATTCGCGGGTTTCCCAGGTTTTAATATCGGGATCACTCTACCCACTTTCCAGACATCGGGTATAGTGAGGCTGGTCATAGATAGATTTATGACACCTGTCAAAAACTCGACTCCCCACTCGCCTAGGTGTTTAAGCATCAGCATGGAAATTTCGTCAGGGCCAATGCCTTTGAAGGCTTAGCTGTACGGATGGCCTTAGCAACTTCCGCTGGTGTAAAAAGTTGTGGTGGGTCCGAGACTGGGAGATCATGCAGTTTGCGAACAATACTCCTTTTCGCCTTGTCTCTCTCGAGGTGCTCAATAAATAACCGGCTAAAAGCACGCGAGCACGCTTTCGGGTCTGATATGGTGTTATCGGCAAACTTAATCGCGACCCGATCATCCTTTTTCATAGGGTTCGAGAGAGTTCGAACAGTGGTCCATAACTTACTTACACTTATACTTCTAACCAACGGTTTCGCTTATCCTCGTTTACCAACCTGCTGATATCGCGGTTCAGCTGGACGATCCTGGGATCATCAGGGTTGGTATTTCGGATCGCATCACGCTCATCTGCTTATCCCAATGCTTCTCCTGGGAAGTGCGGCCTCACTACGGGTATTCTACCAGCAGGGATGAAGCGAGTGGCTGCAGCGTTGATGGTTACGCGAAACTCCCTCTCTGCTTCATGCATGTTGGAGGGTGGTTGCATATCTCTGAAGTGGAGGTCGGTGAATTCTCCGAAGCCGTTCCAGTCTGCTTTTTTTTGGCGCAACGAAACTCTCCGACCACTCTCTGTCATGTTGAAGTCCTGAACAATTCCTGAGGTGACACCAGCCCAAGCAAGAGTTGCACAATAGCTGGACTTGCATATGGTGCAGGCGGTTCTGGCACACTGTGCAGATCCGGCACGGACCAAAAGAATGCGGAGCAGCACTGCGGGAATATGTTGCTCCGAAATTAAAAATTGGAAATATGTTGTTGCTGAGTTGACAGCCCTTGGCCGAGAAATCTCGGGTCATTCCGGTACGTAGAACCGGCTGTCGCGGGAATGTTCTCCATTGGTCGCTAAGCCCGTTGAAATAACACGCCATCGATGCAAAACAAATAAAATGTGCCGTAGAAAATAAAGCTTAATAAATACGTCTGAACAATAATAAATGACGCAACTTAACTGTTCTAAAAACCAGTGTTGAATTATATAAAAGCTTTATTTCTCAATTTCATCACCTTTCACCTCTACACTATCCCTTTACGCAGAAAGAAGGTAGCCGAATTCATGTATGTACACAATATATAAAATTGTATAGAAAGTATTTGCCTGAGTGTTTCCAATTTGTTCCAATCAATAGTCGAGAAATATCTTATATTCTTAAACGAGCAATAATTTAGACTTTTGGAACCTTTGCGTGTACGGGTTAAAAGTGGAAAAAATCGAAAACGTTATATCTCCTAAAGTAATAGGTATAGAAATAAAATTAAAATTACATTTTAAACAGCTATAAAAAAAAGCGGACAGGTGTTTGGTACTTTTTTGAAACTATGTCCGATATGGGTAAAAAAGGGCAAAAATAGTTTATTCCATTTATTGTAATTTTAAAGCCAATTGGCCAATTAATCAAAATTACAAAATCAACTTATAGTCATATAATCATATAGTCAACTTATAGTTTTTTTTTTTTTGATACTTTTTCAACCCACTCTTATTTTTCATACTAAAGAACATAGAAAGGAACTTTGTACTGCAGTCAATAGATGTGAAAGAAATATTGGACACGTATATGGTACTTTTTTGATTTTGAGGCCAAAATGGGTAAAAAAGGGATAAAATTACAACTTAACACCTCAAAAAGTAGAAAAGTAAACTGTGAATATGATCATGTTATGCTCTTTAGCGAAGATGTTGCGGATAAGCCGGCAAAGGTTTTTAAGTTGGTAAGACTAATTTCCGACAGGTGGCTCCACTGAAAATTTCTAAAAAATAAATTAAATCGTAAACTGTACATTTGTTCAGTAAAGTTGTAGCGCATGAGCCGGAGAAGGCTTTTTAGTTGGTGTGAACAATTTCCGACAGGTGGCGCTACTGAAAATTAGTCAAAGTCAATTTAATCGTAAGCTGTACATTTAATCATGCTATAATCTTTAGCAAAGTTGTTGCGGATAAGCCGACAAAGGTTTATTAATTGGAATGACCAAAGTCCGACAGGTGGCGCCACTGAAAATGACTCAAAGTGAATTAAATCGTAAACTGTGCATTTGATCATGTTATAATCATAAGCAAAGTTATTATGCATAAGCAGACGAAGGTTTCTTAGTTGGTATGAACAACTTCAGCGTTACAGAAAACTACTCAAAATGAATTAAATCGTAAACTGTGCATTTGGTCAGACTATAAACTTTAGCAAAGTTGTTGCGCATGAGTCGACGGAGGTTTCTGTTGGTATGACCAATTTCCAAAATTTTTCAAAATGAGTTAAACTGTAAACTATGCAAACTATGTGTTGATAGGACAAAATAAATCAAATAATTTAAAATTAACTGAATATTTGTACAATGTCTTTCCTCTAAATTTATTTTAGTACGTTATATAATAAAATATATAAAAACTTTAAAATTTGCCTCAAAATGCTTATCATAAAGCTTCGAGCAAGGCTCGGTACTTAGAAATTATATAAGCAAGTAGGGACAAACATTTTCATTAAGGTCCTAGAGCTCTACAGTATTCAATAGGTCGTAATCGCTTTCCTATACAGAAAGACTTAATGGCTGAAATACCAAAGAATATACAAGAGATTTCTTTGTTCATAAGCCGCAACTTAAAAATTTTTTGGAATACTTTGGGAGCTTTGCTCACTGATAGTCCACTTTCACTTACATTTGGTCTCCTTCGGGAAAAAATTCCTTGGCTTTTAGTCTTCAAGATTTATCTATGTATAATATTAAATGACTACTAAACCTTGAGACCGAATTAAAAAAAAAAAACTGTCCACTATAAAAAATATTTAATATATTTAAAACAGAAAATTGGAATCATATGATTATGTGAACATATTGGTAACAATTTCGTTAACACCAGCATAGAAATGAGTTAAAATATTTTATTATCAACCCGGCCAAAGCCGCATCGAAGAAGCTAGTATATGAGTTAAAAGATGTATTTAAAATAAATATTATTCTTTACTAATAATTTGAATCCTCTTCCTGAAATTCTACCAACTTCTTATAGCTTCATTTATATAGGACCTTCATGAAATTTCTAAGATTTCATATGATTTGAGGCACATAAAAATATCCATATCACTACTAAATATTGTCTTAAAATAAAATCTACCATTATTATATGAGCCCCTCTAATATATATATATATATATATATATATATATATATATATATATATATATATATATATATATGTATTAATACAACCATTTGAGTTTGCTTTAATATTTCTCCCCTACTAACCTGCTTAAGGCAAAAATAGTACAAAAAATATAAATATAAAAGAAGAAAATGTCAGATATGAAATAACGCTGAACAGCATCAACTTTTCAGAAACAAATACACACACACACCCACTTACAAACCCTTCAAAAAAGACGCAAAATATATGCCAAAGCTACAAATACTGTTAAAATAAAACAAACCTTTAGCCCGAAAACAACTAAAAAAATATATATAAGTCAAAATGCAATGAAAATGAAAATTTCCTTAACGAAAACAAGAAAATCAGAAATGGCGGATGTTTCAGGAATGGAAATGATATTTGCGCTAATAGCATTACGTTTTCCCTTCATTTTTTCAATTGACATTTCATTTAGTTCATATGTGATATTTGTGGAATTCGTGGCAAAAATAAAGAAGAAAAAATTAATTTAAAATTTTCCTTCATTTCATAAAATTTTGCGTTTGCTATCTGTTGTTTTTTTTTCTCAACCTTAATGCGTAAAAAATTTAAGAAATTTTTCCGCTTATGGAAGCGTATGAGTGATGATGATGTGATTTTGAATTAATTAAATATTACACATACGTACGGATGAACTTTGAACATTCATTTTCGCTATAATATAATTTCTGAGAAAATGCTAATGAAGGAAATATAATTTAAAAATTATTTAACAAATCATAAATCATTATTTAACTTCACCTAAACATCAATTATTAAACCCATATGGTTTTACCATTAAATACAATTTCCTTAAGACAAAACTAATTAATTCCTTTCAAATAAATTAAGACCAAATTTCTATTCTAATCAACAAACCTATTTAAAATTTAATTAAGTTGCTTTTAATTTTCAATTCTCTATTTATTTCCTTAATATTTGCGATTTTCTTTCAATCTTTAATGGACAAATGTTTAAATAAACTTATAGATACTTTCATTCTTAATGCAGTTTCATTAATTTTTCCCAGGAATATTTATGCATGCTCATGCAGGGTTTTTTGCATTGCACTTAAATTGTTCATTGTCGTATTTCTCATAGTTTAAATGGATTCTCTAGGTGCAAGTTTAAAATTTAAAGAATTTAATCAATAAGAAATGTTGATTTGTAGTACAAGAAAGTTTGAAAACAAATCAATTGCTAGTTTTCAATTATAACAAAAATTATAATTGATTTTTAAGACAAAGTACATTTGTGTGTCATAAAATATACAATGAACCCAGTTTTTGGATACAGATTAACGTTATAATTTGTTATTGAACATTTTTCTACAGATAGACATTTTTGTCAAAAAATTTTCTATAAAAAAATATTTTATAGAAGATTTTTATATAAAAAAATATTTTTATTGAAAATATTTTTCTTTAAAAATATTTGTATCGTAAATTTTTTTGTTACCATTATTTTTTTTAATGATTCTGTTAAAAAAATTTTTTATTTTAAAAAAATTGTTTACCGAAAATTTTCTATAGAAAATTTTTTTTACCGTAAAATTTTCTAAAGAAAATTTTTTTTTACCGAAAAATTTTCTATAAAAAATTTTTGTTATCGAAAAATTTTCTATAGAAACATTTTTTTACCGAAAAATTTTCTACAGAAAAATTACTTTATAGAAAAACTTTCAATATAAAATTTTTTTATAACAATTGTTTTGTTTTAAATTTTATCTATAGAAAAAATTGTTTTATCAGAAATTTTTCTTTTGTATCTAAAATTTTTCTATAGGAAACATTTTTTATTTGGGAATTAATTATTCGAACTTTAGAATTGATTGAAAAATTAGGTTTAATCAGGCTTGAGTTCATTTAACTTTCAAATTATTAATTTTGAAAATTTGAAAAGTAATTGTGGAGAAAAACTGAAAAAATTATTTTTGAACGCGGCTCAGTGGATTGCAATTTCTGTCCCGCCACAGGACGTCATCAGCACTTAGCGCCCTCGACCACAGTCGAGTTGTCAAATTGCAGAGATAATCATCAATTTAACTCATTGAGTTTGATCGAACATCACTACGTTTAATTGATTGTGTATTCTCCTATTACTTGTTTTGCTCGATCTTTTCACTTGCCGTTGGCATGTAGAGAAGAACAAGACTTTTTGGTTTGATGCTATTTTTAGAATAGTAACAATGTTAACAACATATGTATGTAAGTAAATTACATGAATGTATGTAAATGCAACGTGCCCTTTGCTTTTATTTATTTGGGAATTAATTATTCGAACTTTAGAATTGATTGAAAAATTAGGTTTAATCAGGCTTGAGTTCATTTAACTTTCAAATTATTAATTTTGAAAATTTGAAAAGTAATTGTGGAGAAAAACTGAAAAAATTATTTTTGAACGCGGCTCAGTGGATTGCAATTTCTGTCCCGCCACAGGACGTCATCAGCACTTAGCGCCCTCGACCACAGTCGAGTTGTCAAATTGCAGAGATAATCATCAATTTAACTCATTGAGTTTGATCGAACATCACTACGTTTAATTGATTGTGTATTCTCCTATTACTTGTTTTGCTCGATCTTTTCACTTGCCGTTGGCATGTAGAGAAGAACAAGACTTTTTGGTTTGATGCTATTTTTAGAATAGTAACAATGTTAACAACATATGTATGTAAGTAAATTACATGAATGTATGTAAATGCAACGTGCCCTTTGCTTTTATTTATTTGGGAATTAATTATTCGAACTTTAGAATTGATTGAAAAATTAGGTTTAATCAGGCTTGAGTTCATTTAACTTTCAAATTATTAATTTTGAAAATTTGAAAAGTAATTGTGGAGAAAAACTGAAAAAATTATTTTTGAACGCGGCTCAGTGGATTGCAATTTCTGTCCCGCCACAGGACGTCATCAGCACTTAGCGCCCTCGACCACAGTCGAGTTGTCAAATTGCAGAGATAATCATCAATTTAACTCATTGAGTTTGATCGAACATCACTACGTTTAATTGATTGTGTATTCTCCTATTACTTGTTTTGCTCGATCTTTTCACTTGCCGTTGGCATGTAGAGAAGAACAAGACTTTTTGGTTTGATGCTATTTTTAGAATAGTAACAATGTTAACAACATATGTATGTAAGTAAATTACATGAATGTATGTAAATGCAACGTGCCCTTTGCTTTTATTTATTTGGGAATTAATTATTCGAACTTTAGAATTGATTGAAAAATTAGGTTTAATCAGGCTTGAGTTCATTTAACTTTCAAATTATTAATTTTGAAAATTTGAAAAGTAATTGTGGAGAAAAACTGAAAAAATTATTTTTGAACGCGGCTCAGTGGATTGCAATTTCTGTCCCGCCACAGGACGTCATCAGCACTTAGCGCCCTCGACCACAGTCGAGTTGTCAAATTGCAGAGATAATCATCAATTTAACTCATTGAGTTTGATCGAACATCACTACGTTTAATTGATTGTGTATTCTCCTATTACTTGTTTTGCTCGATCTTTTCAAGAAGAAGTGAAAAGATCGAGCAAAACAAGTAATAGGAGAATACACAATCAATTAAACGTAGTGATGTTCGATCAAACTCAATGAGTTAAATTGATGATTATCTCTGCAATTTGACAACTCGACTGTGGTCGAGGGCGCTAAGTGCTGATGACGTCCTGTGGCGGGACAGAAATTGCAATCCACTGAGCCGCGTTCAAAAATAATTTTTTCAGTTTTTCTCCACAATTACTTTTCAAATTTTCAAAATTAATAATTTGAAAGTTAAATGAACTCAAGCCTGATTAAACCTAATTTTTCAATCAATTCTAAAGTTCGAATAATTAATTCCCAAATAAATAAAAGCAAAGGGCACGTTGCATTTACATACATTCATGTAATTTACTTACATACATATGTTGTTAACATTGTTACTATTCTAAAAATAGCATCAAACCAAAAAGTCTTGTTCTTCTCTACATGCCAACGGCAAGTGAAAAGATCGAGCAAAACAAGTAATAGGAGAATACACAATCAATTAAACGTAGTGATGTTCGATCAAACTCAATGAGTTAAATTGATGATTATCTCTGCAATTTGACAACTCGACTGTGGTCGAGGGCGCTAAGTGCTGATGACGTCCTGTGGCGGGACAGAAATTGCAATCCACTGAGCCGCGTTCAAAAATAATTTTTTCAGTTTTTCTCCACAATTACTTTTCAAATTTTCAAAATTAATAATTTGAAAGTTAAATGAACTCAAGCCTGATTAAACCTAATTTTTCAATCAATTCTAAAGTTCGAATAATTAATTCCCAAATAAATAAAAGCAAAGGGCACGTTGCATTTACATACATTCATGTAATTTACTTACATACATATGTTGTTAACATTGTTACTATTCTAAAAATAGCATCAAACCAAAAAGTCTTGTTCTTCTCTACATGCCAACGGCAAGTGAAAAGATCGAGCAAAACAAGTAATAGGAGAATACACAATCAATTAAACGTAGTGATGTTCGATCAAACTCAATGAGTTAAATTGATGATTATCTCTGCAATTTGACAACTCGACTGTGGTCGAGGGCGCTAAGTGCTGATGACGTCCTGTGGCGGGACAGAAATTGCAATCCACTGAGCCGCGTTCAAAAATAATTTTTTCAGTTTTTCTCCACAATTACTTTTCAAATTTTCAAAATTAATAATTTGAAAGTTAAATGAACTCAAGCCTGATTAAACCTAATTTTTCAAGGAAACATTTTTTCTTAAAAATTTTCCGATAAAAAAATCTTTTTTATAGAAAATTTTCGATAAGATTTTTTTATAGAAAAATTTTCGACAAAAAATTTTTCTATAGAAAAATTTTTTTTACGAAAAATTTTCTAATTAAATTTTCGTTAAAAAAATTTTCCTATAGAAATTTTTTTTTAACAAAATAATTTCCTTTTGAAAAATTTTTTTTAACAAAAAAATTTCTGTAAAAAATTTTTTTTAATAAAAAATTGTCTATAGAAAAATTGTTTTAACGAAAACTTTTCTATAGAAAAATTTTTTAACGAAAAATTTTCTATAGAAAAATTATTTTAACGAAAACTTTTCTATAGAAAAATTTTTTAACGAAAAATTTTCTATAAAAAATTTTTTTCAACGAAAAATTTTCTATAGAAAAATTTTTATAACAAAAAATTTTCTGTAGAAAAAATGTATTGACGAAAATTAAAAAAATTTTTTAACGAAAAAGTTTCTATAGAAAAACTCTTTTGACGAAAAAATTTCTATAGAAAAATTTTTTTAACGAAAAATTTTGAATAGAAATGTTTTTTAATAAAAATTTTCTACAAAGAAATTATTTTAACGAAAAATTTTGTTAACGAAAAGTTTTCTATAGAAAACTTTTTTTAACCAAAAATTTTCTATAGAAAAATTTTTTAACGAAAAATCTTTTTAATGAAAAATTTTCTATAGAAAAATTTTTTTAACGAAAAATTTTTTTTGACGAAAAAATTTCTATAGAAAAGATTTTTGAACGAAAAATTTTTAATAGAAAAATTTTCGTTAAAAAAATTTTCCTATAGAAAAATGTTTCTTAACAAAACAATTTCCTTTTGAAAAATTTCTTTTAACAAAAAATTTTCTGTAGAAAATTTTTTTTAATCAAAAATTTTCTATAGAAAAATTTTTTTAACGAAAAATTTTCTATAGAATCATTTTTTTTTACGAAAAATTTTCTATAGAATCATTTTTTTAACGAAAAATTTTCTATAGAATCATTTTTTTAACGAAAAATTTTCTATAGAAAAATTTTTTTAACGAAAATTTTCTATAGAAACATTTTTTTAACGAAAAATTTTCTATAGAAAAATTTTTTTATCGAAAATTTTTCTATAGAAAAATTTTTTTATCGAAAATTTTTCTATAGAAAAATTTTTTTATCGAAAAAATTTTTTTATAAAAAAAATTTTTTATCGAAAATTTTTATACAGGAAAATTTTTTGTCGAAAATGTTCCCATAAAAAAAAATTTTTATCGAAAAATTTTTCGGTAAAAAATTTTCTTTTGTAGAAAAATTTTGTGTAGAAAATTTTTTTTTTTCTAAAAGTTTTCGAAAGAAAATTTTTTATAGAAAAATTTTTTTATCGAAAAATTTTATATAGAAAATTTTGTTTTTTATATAAAAGAAATTTTGATAGAAAAATATTTTCTATGGAAAAATTTTCTATAGAAAATTTTGTTATCGAAAAATTTTTTTTCTGTAAATTTTCGGTACAAAAAATGTTTTACTAAAATTTTTCTATAGAAAATTTTTATCTCAAATTTTTCTATAGAACAATTTTTTATCATAAAATTTTCTACAGAAAAATTTTTTATCATAAAATTTTCTACAGAAAAATTTTTTTATTGAAAAATTTTCAATAGAAAATTTTTTTTATCGAAAAATTTTCTATAGGAATATTTTTTTTATCAAACATTTTCTGTAGAAAATTTTATCTATCGAAAATTTTTCTATAGAAAAATTTTGTTCTGGAAAATTTTCTATAAAAAAACTCATTTTTTAGGTTTTAGAAAATTTTGTGAAACAAATATTTAAAATTTCAAAATTTTTTATCGGCATGTTAAAACAAACAGATTTGACAATAAAATTCATTTAAATTGAGGTTAAGAAATTAGAATTTCAAATTACAGGTACAGCTAAAATTTTTTTTAAGGAAAATTTTTATCTAAAAATTTTTTTACAGAAAATTTTTTTATCTAAAAATTTTCTATAGAAACATTTTTTTATCGAAAAATTTTCTATAGAAATATTTTATTCTCAAAAAATTTTCTATATCCGAGATTTTTCGTTAGAAAAATTTTTGATCGAAAAAATTCCTATAGAAAAATTTTTTATCAAAAAATTTTCTTATCAAAAATTTTTTGATCGAATTTTTTTTCTGTCGTATTTTCTGATTTTGTTTGTTCCGCAGGTTCGTTCTACGTTTAGGCCCTGATCTTAACCAGTTCATTTAAAAATAAGTTCATATTTGACCTTGAAAATTATTATATGATATTGATTTTTTCTACAATAAACTTTTTAACAATCTAATTTATCCAATCCCACTCATTTTGATTTTCAAAGAAAAATTTCTTTGTGTACTTTTATGTGGAAATATCATTAATACACATACATACATATTGTATTGTATATAAATATTAACATGTGTTTGATTTCCTTTGTCCATAATGATCAGAAATCTTTATCACTTTTAGTTATAAAGTCATAAATGCAAATCTATAAAAAAAACTTAAATATTTATAAAATATAAATTAAGCACTATGGGAAAAATTAAAAAAAAAAATGTGGAGGCATAAAATTGTGAAGATGATGTTAATAATCATAAAAATGCAAAATCTTATTTACATAATGAAAATTTTAAATCAAGAATTAAAAGAAAAATATAAAAATATTTTTACAAAAATTTTCTTTGATTCCCATAGTGTTTTATTTTCTATAAATTTAATTCTCTTTTTAATACCCATAGATTTATTCAGCCTGAAAATAAATATGTTCATAAAAAATATTTTCTTATTTCCATATTTGAATATTCGATTTCATATACATAAATACATTCACATTTATTTATGCAACTTTCAATTTCAAACAAACAAACGTAATGTTCATTTCTATTAATTTTTAAAAATGAAAAAAAAAACATATTTTTTGTTTGCAGATACAAATAAATTTCTGTTGTTGCGTATGGAAATTTTTTCAATTATTTTGTTTGTGAATATTTTACCAATTCTCAAATCGATGCAGGCAAATGCACCAAAATAGAGACATGAAATATTCACACTATATGCCAAAATATGCCGGGAATATAGAACAATTTGCAAAGAATTTGTTTGAAATAAATATCAGTGGTAGGTATGCACGTATGTATGTGTGTCATCACTTATATTTTAATTAATAGTTTTATACAAATTTATTCACAGATAAAAATATTTTATTTGAATTTTTTTTAAATATATAAATACTTCATGGGTTTTAGTTTATCGGTGGACTTTTATGATGGTCTTGAATATTGAAATAATCTATTATAAAGCGCACTAACACACTAATATTAAGTATTTGATAGTATTTGCGATTCAAAATTAATTACAAGGAAGAGTTAAAAAAAGTTGTATAAAAAAGAAGTAACAAAATATTATAGTCGGCCAAAAACGACCCACAGTATCAAATAATAAATTGAATATTTTTGATATAAGTATATTACACGAATTGAGTTCTATAGAAACAAATTTATAATGAACATTTTTCCATAGAAACAAATTTATAATGATCATTTTTCTATAGAAAAATTTTATAATGAAAATTTTTCTATAGAAAAAATTTTATAATGAAAATTTTCTAAAGAAAAAATTTTATAATGAATATTTTCTATAGAAAACAATTTTATAATGAAAATTTTTCTATATAAAAAATTTGATAACAAAAAACTTTTCTATAGAAAAAAATTTTATAATAAAATTTTTCTATAGAAAAAATTTTATAACGAAAAATTTTCTATAGAAAAAATTTTATAACTAAAATTTTCAAATAGAAAAAATTTTGTAATGAAAATTTTTCTTTAAAATAATTTTATAATGAAAATTTTTCTATAGAAAAAATTTTATAATGAACATTTTTCTATAGAAAAAATTTTATAATAAAAATGTTTCTATAGAAATATTTTGATAATGAACATTTTTCTATAGAAATATTTTCATAATGAAAATTTTTCTATAGAAATATATTGAAAATGAAAATTTTTCTATAGAAAAAATTTTATAATGAAAATTTTTCTATAGAAAAAATTTTACGATTAAATTTATTCTATACAAAAAATTTTGTAATGAAAATTTGTCTATAAAAAAAATTATAATTGAAGTTTTTCTATAGAAAATATTTAATAATGAAAATTTTTCAAAAAGAAAGATTTTATAATGAAATTTTTCAATAGAAAAGATTTTGTAATGAAAATTTTTCTTTAAAAAAGTTATAATGAAAATTGTTCTATAAAAAATTTATAATGAAAATTTTTCTATAGAAAAAAATTATAATGAAGATTTTTCTACAAAAAAAAATTTATAATAAAAATTGTTCTATAGAAAAAATTTGATAATGAAAATTTTACAATAGAAAAATTTTTTAATCAAAATTTTTCTATAGAAAAAATCTTACGATCAAAATTTATCTATAGAAAAACTTGATAATGAAAATTTTTCTATAGAAAAAATTTTATAGTGAACATTTTTCTATAGAAAAAATTTTATAATGAAAATTTTTCTATAGAAATATTTTGATAATGAACATTTTTCTATAGAAATATTTTGATAGTGAAAATTTTCCTATAGAAAAAATTGTATAATGAAAATTTTTCTATAGAAAAAATTTTATAATCAAAGTTTTTCTATAGAGAATATTTTATAATGAAAATTTTTCAAGAAGAAACATTTTATAATAAAATTTTTCAATAGAAAAAATTTTTAAATGAAATTTTTTCTTTAAAAAATTTGTAATGAAAACTTTTCTATAAAAAAATTATAATGAAAATTTTTCTATAGGAAAAAATTATATTGAAGATTTTTGTACCGAAAAAATTTTATAATAAAAATTTTTCTATAGAAAAAATTTAAAAATAAGAATTTTTCTGTAGAAAAAATTTTATAATCAAAATTTTTCTATAGAAAAATCTTCAAATCAAAATTTTTCTATAGAAAAAACTTTATAATGAAAAATTTTCTACAGAAAAAATTGTTCAATGAAAATTTTTCTATCAAAAAAATTTCATAATGAAAATGTTTCTTTAGAAAAATATTAAATAATGAAAATTTGTCCATAAAAAAAATTTATAACTAAAAGTTTTCTATACAAAAAATTTTATAATGAAAATTTTTTTTAGAAAAAATGTTATAATGAAATTTTTTTTATAGAAAAAATGTAATAAAGAAAATTTTTCTATAGCAAATATTTCATAACGAATATTTTTCTATAAAAAAAGTTATAATGAAAATTTTTCTATAGAAAAAATTTTATAACGAATATTTTTCTATAAAAAAAGTTATAATGAAAATTTTTCTATAGAAAAAATTTTACAACGAATATTTTTCTATAAAAAAGTTATATGAAAATTTTTCTATAGGAACAATTTTATAATGAACATTTTTCTATAGAAAAAATTTTTTAATGAAAATTTTTTTATAGAAAAAATTTTATAACGAAATTTTTTCTATAGAAAAAATTTTATAACGAAATTTTTTCTATAGACAAAATTTTATAACGAAATTTTTTCTATAGAAAAAATTTTATAATGAAATTTTTTATAGAAAAAATTTTATAATGAATTTTTTTCTATAGAAAAATATTTATAATGAAATTTTTTCTATAGAAAAAATTTTATAATGAAATTTTTTCTATAGAAAAAATTTTATAATGAAATTTTTTCTATAGAAAAAATTTTATAATGAAATTTTTTCTATAGAAAAAATTTTATAATGAAATTTTTTCTATAGAAAAAATTTTATAATGAAATTTTTTCTATAGAAAAAATTTTATAATGAAATTTTTTCTATAGAAAAAATTTTATATTGAAATTTTTTCTATAGAAAAAATTTTATAATGAAATTTTTTCTATAGAAAAAATTTTATAATGAAATTTTTTCTATAGAAAAAATTTTATAATGAAATTTTTTCTATAGAAAAAATTTTATAATGAAATTTTTTCTATAGAAAAAAATTTACAATAAAAATTTTTCTATAAACAAGTGTTATAATGAAAATGATTCTATAAAAAAATTTATAATACAAATTTTTCTATAGAAAAAATTTTGAGATTGAAAATTTTTCTATAGAAAAAATTTTATAATGAAAATTTTTCTATAGAAAAAATTTTATAATGAAAATTTTTCTATAGAAAAATTTTTCTAATAAAAATTTTTCTACAAACAAAATTTAATAATTTCGTTTTATCAAAAAAATAACAAAAATGATTGGGATAGTAAATATTATTCAAAAGAAAAATTATTCGGACTTAATTCTAGTCTATAAAAAGAAAACTATAATTCAAAACTATTCATAACTACATTTTTATTTTATGATTATCAACACATTTCTTTCATTTTCACGAATTTAAGTGGTGAAAATCTTAAGGTCTCGACAGCGGTTGCCTCAAGAAGTTCATCTACGGCAAAATTAACTTAAGCTTTATTCCGAAATATTATAGGTTTCCAAAAAATCCCACTATTTCCTCATACTTTATATTAATAAAGAGAAATTGGTGGATACAATTTGTCTTTATTCGAAAAAGCTTTGAGTAGTAAAAGTTTTTAGGACTAGTATTAAATAAAAGCTTCAAATGCTATATGATAAACAGTTGTTTTTTAAAAGTTTCTATAAACTGATGATGTTAAATAAAACATAACATTAATCAAAATTATACTGTTAATTAACATAATATTAAAATATTTTTAGCTATTTAGACAAAAATCTTTTTGAAAGCTTTAAAGCAATGGCTTTAAAACTTTACTTAGCATAAAGTAGACATAACTTTCAGTTACTACAATTAGGAGTTAATATATAAACTTAAAGTGCAGTATAAATCAAGTACCGTATAAATTAAATTTCTCATCTGAAACTACTATTTGGTTCTTAGCTCAGCTACTCTGTTATATGTAACAGTTTAAGTACAGCATCAAACTGTTGTGTAATGTTTAAGTCTAACAACCAGAAAATAATCGATTACACTACTCCACTACTACTTTATACCCTTCACAACCATATATGAATATAGGGTATAATATGTTTGTACTATTGTATCTAATGCAGGAACCAACCTTTAAGGTGTACAATAATTATACCCTTCACCGCCATAGCTGGAAAGGGTATTATAAGTTTGTGCTGATGTATGTTAAGCATAGGAATATTTGTCTTTTAGTTTACCAATAGGCTTAAAATCACATTTTGAGTCGATTTAGCGATGTCAGTACATCCGTCTGGCTGGCTAGATCCAAATGTAAACCACGTAATCAAAGCATAGGTCGCAATTCTAAAGCTAATTTAATGCAATTTGGCACAGATAATTTTTTTTGATAGTGGGACCATGGCTATTCCGATTCACCCAAATCGGCCTAGTATTAATGGTACTTCCCGGAATTGATATTTTGGCCACAAATATCAAAATTTTTTCATAAAGTTTAAAAAAAATACTAGTTTAAAAACCAAAATCACTATACCAAATCGGAATCCACGTTTGATCATAGCTCCCATACAAACTCTTCTGTCAAAACGAACTAAATGAGACAAAAAACATTAAAACGGTCATAAATCTAAAGATAATGAGAATTTTGAGTTAATTTTTTGTAAAAACTGTAATCAATTTGCCAAATTTTGGGCTAATCGGTCCACATTTGTCCCTAGCTCTTACATAAGTCCAAATGACGGAAACAGCTTAAATATGTTTATAAGTTTTGAGTAAATGTTTGTATGTCGGCAAAATTTAGCAAATATTTGTTTTTCATAAGAAAAAGAACACCTTTGACCTTAGTGGTGCAGGGTATCGTATGGTCGGGCTTGACCGACTTCAGTTCAGTTTTAAAACTTTAAGCCAAACCGGACATTGAGCGAAATTTCAACCAAAAATAATTATTTTTTACTACGTCTATGAAGTAATTCATTAAGGAGTTTTGGAGTTATTGCAATTTTCCCCCAGAAATTTATGTCTTGAAAATTATCGTTTTCTTGAAATTTTCTATAGTAAAAGTTTCATACAAAGATAATGTTATGATGAAAATTTGTCTATTCATGAAATTTTATAATAATAAAAAATGTTCTATAGAAAATATTTATAAATGAAAATATTTCTATAGAAAACAATTTTAAATAAATATTTTTCAGTAGAAAAAAATTTTTAATGAAAATTTTTCTATAGAAAAAATTTTGTAATGAAAATTTTCTATAGAAAAAATTTTATAATGAAAATTTTTCTATAGAAAAAATTTTATAATGAAAATTTTTCTATAGAAAAAATTTTATAATGAAAATTTTTCTATAGAAAAAATTTTATAATAAAAATTTTCCTATAAAAAAATTTTATAATGAATATTTTTCTATAGAAAAAATTTTGTAATGAAAAGTTTTCTATAGAAAAATTTTTTTAATGAAAATGTTTGTATAGAAAACATTTTGTAATGGAAGTTTTTCTATAGAAAAAAAAAATTATAATGAAATTTTTTTCTTCAGAAAAAATTTTTACAAAAAATTTTTCTATTGAAAAAAATTTATAATGAAAATTTTTCTACAGAAAAAATTTTATAATGAAAATTTTTTTTACAAATTTATCTGTAGAAAAAATTTTATGGTATACAGTTATTTTTATAATGAAAAAAAATTTCAATGAAAATTTCCTACAGAAAAAATTTTGCTATGAAAATTTTTTTATAGAAAAAATTTGACAATCAAAATTTTTCCAGTGAAAAAATTTTACATTGAAAATGTTTCAATAGAAAAAAAATTATAGTGCAATTTTTTCTATTGAGAAAATTTTTTATTGAAAATTTTTCTGTAGAAAAAAAATTTTATAATAAAATTTTGCTATAGAAAAAAAATTTACTATGAAATTTTGCTATAGAAAAAAAAAATATAATGAAAATATTTCCATAGAAAAAAATTTATAATCAAAAATTTTCTATAGAAAAAATTTTATAATAAAAATTTTTCTATAGAATAAATTTTATAGTTAAATTTTTACTAGCGAAAAAATTTGATAATGAAAATTTTTCTATTGAAAAAATTATATATTAAAAATATTTCTATAGAAAAAATTTAATAATGAAAATTTTTCTATAAAAAAATTTTATAATCAAAATTTTTCTATAGAAAAAATTTTATAATGAAAATCTTTGTATAGAAAAAAAAAATTATAATGAAATTTTTCTACACAAAAAATTTTATAATGAATTTTTTTTTTAACAAATTTATCTATAGAAAAAATTTTACAGTATAGAGTAATTTTTATAATAAAAATTTTCAGTGAAAATTTCCTATAGAAAAAATTTTGCTATGAAAATTTTTTTATAGAAAAAATTTGACAATCAAAATTTTTCCAGTGAAAAAATTTTACATTGAAAATGTTTCAATAGAAAAAAATTATAGTGAAATTTTTTTTGTTGAGAAAATTTTATTTTGAAAATTTTTCTATAGAAAAAAATTTTTATAATGAAATTTTGCTATAGAAAAAAAATTTACTTTGAAATTTTGCTATAGAAAAAAAATTATAATGAAAAATTTTCTATACAAAAAATTTTATAATGAAAATTTTTCTATAGAAAAAATTATATATTGAAAATTTGTCTATAGAAAAATTTTGTAACGAAATTTTTTTTATAGAAAAAAATTTTATAATGAAGATTTTTCTATACAAAAAAATCAAATTTCTCAATTAAAAAAATTGTTATACAAATTTTTCGAAAGAAAAAAATTAAAAATTTCTCAATAGAAAACATTTGATAATGAACATTTTCCTACAGAAAAATTTTGATAATGAAAATTTTTCAATAGAAAAAATGCTATAAGAAAAATTTATCAATAGACAAAAAAATTACAGTGAAATTTGTTCTATTGAAAAAATTTTATATTGAAAATTTTTCTATAGAAACAAATTTACAATGAAATGTTGCTATAGAAAAAAAATTATAATGAAAATGTTTCCATAGAAAAAAACTTTATAATGAAAAATTTTCTATAGAAAAAAATTTATAATAAAATAATAATGAAAATTTTTCTATAAAAAAATTTTTCTATAGAAAAAATTTTATAATGAAAATTTTCCTATAGAAAAAAAATTTATAATGAAATTTTTTTTTAACAAATTTATCTATAGAAAAAGTTTTACAGTATAGAGTAATTTTTATAATGAAAATTTTCAATGAAAATTTCCAATAGAAAAAATTTTGCTATGAAAATTTTTTTATTGAAAAAATTTGACAATCAACATTTTTCCAGTGAAAAAATTTTACATTGAAAATGTTTCTATAGAAAAAAATTATAGTGAAATTTTTTTTGTTGAGAAAATTTTATTTTGAAAATTTTTCTCTAGAAAAAAATTTTTATAATGAAATTTTGCTATAGAAAAAAAATTTACTTTGAAATTTTGCTATAGAAAAAAAATTATAATGAAAAATTTTCTATACAAAAAATTTTATAATGAAAAATTTTCTATACAAAAAATTTTATAATGAAAATTTTTCTATAGAAAAAATTATACATTGAAAATTTGTCTATAGAAAAATTTTGTAATGAATTTTTTTTTTTATAGAAAAAAATTTTATAATGAAAATTTTTCTATACAAAAAAATCAAATTTCTCAATTAAAAAAATTGTTATACAAATTTTTCGAAAGAAAAAAAATTAAAAATTTCTCAATAGAAAACATTTCAAACAGAAAAATTTTGATAATGAAAATTGTTCAATAGAAAAAATGCTATAAGAAAAATTTATCAATAGAAAAAAATATACTGCAAATTTTCTTCAGAAAAAATTTTACATTGAAAATTTTTCTACAGAAAGTTTTTCTATAAAAAATTTTTTTAATAAAATTTTTTATTTTTAAAATATGCTTTATGTTTTTTAAAATTGATAAATTTTTCCTTTTTAAAATTTTTTTTATTGAAAAATTTTCATTATCAAATTAGCACTGTCTATGATTCTGTGCTTGAAATTTAGCTTTTTGTCTAGTAATACTTCTGGGTTTTTGGCAGAGTTCGTGAAAGAAATTTTAATGAAACCCAAGAATATAGGCCAAACTGTCGGACTTTTGTAAATCAATTACAGAACTTACCTATTTTTTTATTTGGAGGGGCTAGACAAACTAGAGCCAATTTATATTGATGTTTATTTTGACTGTTTTTATACAAATGTTATTAGTTGCTGTGTGTAAGTTTCTTTGTGGAATATGTTTTGTACATGACTGTTAACGTTTGATACAGACAACTTTTACATCCTAGTGGAACGAAATGCTATAAATTATTGACCAAAACTGTCCCAAAACATATTTAACTACCACAATTCATTATAGCACAAAAACAAAATCCTTTTATTTCCATAATAGTAAAGGTTCATGTATTCACTAAAATTCAAAACAAACTAATTCAAAAAATATTTGTGTTAACAGAAAAAAATAAGTTCCAATCTCGTCGAATTGAGAAGGACATGCGCATTTTTGGGTAAAGTAATTATTTGACAAAAGTTAACATTATATTGTTCTATGTTAAAACTATGTAGAAATTAACAGATTTCTTTGCAGAGATGAATTACTTTAATATTTATAACAAAGTGGAATCTGTCAACCTGTTTTTCTATTATCTATAAGAGATATTTCGTGATTTTAGTAATAAAAAAAGGTATAAGACTTTGCACTTTTTATCTAAAATTTGTATGGGAGCAACAAGTAGAATGTGCTATATAAATGGACTTAAAACAGATTAAAAGGTTTCAGATACTCTTACTAAAACATCACTGTTAAACACAAAACTACCTTAAGTAGTACTATTTATTTCTGGCCTGCTTATGAATTATTTTTGATTGCAAAATTATTTTTGATACTTAATATTATTAACAATTAGATTTAAAAATTTGAAATCTAAAAATCCAAATTTTAAAAACCCTTTAATAATTAAAATTTTTTAATTAACTCTTTCAGTTCCACTTTATAATTGCAAATTAATGCACAAAAACTTTTTTTCATTTTATACTTTCTTCCATTTCAATGATAATTTTTCCGAAAATGTAAAGACTAAAGAACCCTTTAGCCAAAACTGAAGTAATTTACACTATAATATTACTTTAATGTCCCTTTTGTGCTTTATACATTACACTATTGTATTCTTTATTTCCTTTTTTCTTCATTTCTTTTTGAGAGAAATTATCCAAAAGTAACGAAGTCAGCCTGCACTTTTTGCAATAATTTCAGTTAATTTCTTTAAGAAAAGGAGCACAAACCGTAACAAAACTATCGAGAAAAAAATTGCAACAGCAACTGTTCAAAACTTGTACAATTTTCGGCCAAATTTATCAAAAGTTCGCTTTCATTTCAGTTCTTTTTTTCAGTTTTTTATTCCTTTTGTGTGAAAATTTATATACTTTTTCTTTTGTAAAAGTAAGAACTTTGTTAGCGATTTCCTTAAAAAAGGGCTTGTATTATAAAAAGAATAAAATAAAGGCAGTAAGCAAAATGTGTTGCATACATTTAGGTCGCAGTAAAGGTATGCTTCTTCAATAAATTTTACATTAAAGAACTAAACAATTTTCAAATATACTAAGATATAGACTATGACATAGACTAAGACATAGACTAAGACATAGACTAAGACATAGACTAAGCCATAGACTAAGACATAGACTAAGACATAGACTAAGACATAGACTAAGACATAGACTAAGACATAGACTAAGACATAGACTAAGACATAGACTAAGACATAGACTAAGACATAGACTAAGACATAGACTAAGACATAGACTAAGATATAGACTAAGACATAGACTAAGACATAGACTAAGACATAGACTAAGACATAGACTAAGACATAGACTTAGACATAGACTAAGACATAGACTAAGACATAGACTAAGACATAGACTAAGACATAGACTAAGATATAGACTAAGACATAGACTAAGACATAGACTAAGACATAGACTAAGACATAGACTTAGACATAGACTAAGACATAGACTAAGACATAGACTAAGACATAGACTAAGATATAGACTAAGACATAGACTAAGACATAGACTAAGCCATAGACTAAGACATAGACTAAGACAAAGACTAAGACATAGACTAAGACATAGACTACGGCATAGACTAAGACATATACTAAGACATAGACTAAGACATAGACTAAGACATAGAATAAGATATAGACTAAGACATCGACTAAGACATAGACTAACACATAGACTAATACATAGACTAAGACATAGACTAAGACATAGACTAAGACATAGACTAAGACATAGACTAAGACATAGACTAAGACATAGACTAAGACATAGACTAAGACATAGACTAAGACATAGACTAAGACATAGACTAAGACATAGACTAAGACATAGACTAAGACATAGACTAAGACATAGACTAAGACATAGACTAAGACATAGACTAAGACATAGACTAAGACATAGACTAAGACATAGACTAAGACATAGACTAAGACATAGACTAAGACATAGACTAAGACATAGACTAAGACATAGACTAAGACATAGACTAAGACATAGACTAAGACATAGACTAAGACATAGACTAAGACATAGACTTAGATATAGACTATGACATAGACTAAGACATAGACTAAGACATAGACTAAGACATAGACTATGACATAGACTAAGATATAGACTAAGACATAGACTAAGACATAGACTAAGACATAGACTAAGACATAGACTAAGACATAGACTAAGACATAGACTAAGACATAGACTAAGACATAGACTAAGACATAGACTAAGACATAGACTAAGACATAGACTAAGACATAGACTAAGACATAGACTAAGACATAGACTAAGACATAGACTAAGACATAGACTAAGACATAGACTAAGACATAGACTAAGACATAGACTAAGACATAGACTAAGACATAGACTAAGACATAGACTAAGACATAGACTAAGACATAGACTAAGACATAGACTAAGACATAGACTAAGACATAGACTAAGACATAGACTAAGACATAGACTAAGACATAGACTAAGACATAGACTAAGACATAGACTAAGACATAGACTAAGACATAGACTAAGACATAGACTAAGACATAGACTAAGACATAGACTAAGACATAGACTAAGACATAGACTAAGACATAGACTAAGACATAGACTTAGATATAGACTATGACATAGACTAAGACATAGACTAAGACATAGACTAAGACATAGACTATGACATAGACTAAGATATAGACTAAGACATAGACTAAGACATAGACTAAGACATAGACTAAGACATAGACTAAGACATAGACTAAGACATAGACTAAGACATAGACTAAGACATAGACTAAGACATAGACTAAGACATAGACTAAGACATAGACTAAGACATAGACTAAGACATAGACTAAGACATAGACTAAGACATAGACTAAGACATAGACTAAGACATAGACTAAGACATAGACTAAGACATAGACTAAGACATAGACTAAGACATAGACTAAGACATAGACTAAGACATAGACTAAGACATAGACTAAGACATAGACTAAGACATAGACTAAGACATAGACTAAGACATAGACTAAGACATAGACTAAGACATAGACTAAGACATAGACTAAGACATAGACTAAGACATAGACTAAGACATAGACTAAGACATAGACTAAGACATAGACTAAGACATAGACTAAGACATAGACTAAGACATAGACTAAGACATAGACTAAGACATAGACTAAGACATAGACTAAGACATAGACTAAGACATAGACTAAGACATAGACTAAGACATAGACTAAGACATAGACTAAGACATAGACTAAGACATAGACTAAGACATAGACTAAGACATAGACTAAGACATAGACTAAGACATAGACTAAGACATAGACTAAGACATAGACTAAGACATAGACTAAGACATAGACTAAGACATAGACTAAGACATAGACTAAGACATAGACTAAGACATAGACTAAGACATAGACTAAGACATAGACTAAGACATAGACTAAGACATAGACTAAGACATAGACTAAGACATAGACTAAGACATAGACTAAGACATAGACTAAGACATAGACTAAGACATAGACTAAGACATAGACTAAGACATAGACTAAGACATAGACTAAGACATAGACTAAGACATAGACTAAGACATAGACTAAGACATAGACTAAGACATAGACTAAGACATAGACTAAGACATAGACTAAGACATAGACTAAGACATAGACTAAGACATAGACTAAGACATAGACTAAGACATAGACTAAGACATAGACTAAGACATAGACTAAGACATAGACTAAGACATAGACTAAGACATAGACTAAGACATAGACTAAGACATAGACTAAGACATAGACTAAGACATAGACTAAGACATAGACTAAGACATAGACTAAGACATAGACTAAGACATAGACTAAGACATAGACTAAGACATAGACTAAGACATAGACTAAGACATAGACTAAGACATAGACTAAGACATAGACTAAGACATAGACTAAGACATAGACTAAGACATAGACTAAGACATAGACTAAGACATAGACTAAGACATAGACTAAGACATAGACTAAGACATAGACTAAGACATAGACTAAGACATAGACTAAGACATAGACTAAGACATAGACTAAGACATAGACTAAGACATAGACTAAGACATAGACTAAGACATAGACTAAGACATAGACTAAGACATAGACTAAGACATAGACTAAGACATAGACTAAGACATAGGTTAAGACATAGACTAAGACATAGACTAAGACATAGACTAAGACATAGACTAAGACATAGACTAAGACATAGACTAAGACATAGACTAAGACATAGACTAAGACATAGACTAAGACATAGACTAAGACATAGACTAAGACATAGACTAAGACATAGACTAAGACATAGGCTAAGACATAGACTAAGACATAGACTATGACATAGACTAAGACATAGACTAAGACATAGACTAAGACATAGACTAAGACATAGACTACATACGAAATATAAGCGACACACACGCTTACTTAAAATTGTCTTTGCAATGTCAGTGATCTTTTCGAAGTCAGTACTGCCAGAAAATATGGAGAAAAAAGTTAATCTGGCAATACTAATCGTTAGTAATTTTAAAGCTGTTTACCAGAAATGCAAATATTAATGTATGTATTTTTGGATAGGTCTGCAATGGACATAACAGCTGAGGAATTAGCAAATCTCGATAGGAAACTTGTGGAAAGCCTTACATTTTTCAAGAAAGCCATAAGAACGGAGGAATGGCTGTGGGATAATTCCCTAAATGGAACGAATAAGAAAATATTTAAATCGTTAACATGGTGAAGTAATTTATAGCCTGATTTCATTCTGGCCGTAAACATTAGAGGAATTATCTATATAAATACACCGATGTGGTCTCTGTGACTCTAAAGATAGTTTTGAAATTTATTTTTCAAAAGAGTGTGCAATGTTAGCTACAAACGGTAAAAAATCTGACGCCTGAAGCTATCATAGATTTAAGTTAGAATCGCAAGATTTTAACATAAAATTCTTTCATATCACAATAAATTTATCAAAAAATTGTATGACCATTATAATTCTTATAGTGCGGCTTGGGATCGTAAAACTTGAAAATAAATAGATTTATATATATTCCTCAAAGTAAATATATTCCAAAAGTAAAAATGCCTAAATTTTAAAATGTAGTGGCCAAAGAAAGTTAAATTTGCAGATTTTTCTTTTAATTTACCTACATATTAAAGTTAAAATTAAAAAAGTACAAAGTGTATGAACTTTTTCCGTACAATACAATCAACCTTTCATGTATGATGTTACAGGTACGAGTATATGTTAAGTCGGAAAATGTACAATGAATATTATAGTACATAAGTAGTCATAATTTGTAGCAATATTTTTGTACATTATTATAACTAGAGCCTTTTTTGCTTCTTTGTGTTACCAAAAAAAAAGAAAACTTGCAAAAATTACACTAGTTTTGTGCAATTTTTCAGCCTGAACACGAAATTATAAAAAACATTGTTTTTTTGGGTCTTAAATGTTTAAAAGCGTTGTTTTGTTTTAATTAAAAAGTTTCAATTTTTTGCTGTTTGAGAAATTTTTATATTTTTCTTTTTGTCGTATTTTGTATTTCTTTTTTTGTTTTCTATTATTCCTTTTGCTATACTTCTTTAGTTACTGCATTTATATGGATCTGTGAACTTTGTTTGGAAGATATTTCATGTTTTACTCTAAATTTGAGGGTATGAGTAAATGTCGACCGAATGTAGTAGAGACGAATAGACTTTTTGGTCTTGTTTTGCTTTAGAAATAACAATAACGTTATTAAGTATTCCGTTTTTTCCCCATCAAATGTTTATGCAAAAAGGCAACGAAGCAAAAGAAAATTTAAGCAAAAAATTAAAAAAAAAAATGAGGAAAGAATCATACAGACCCAAATGCCAGACAAAAGAAAAATAAAACAATATTTAGAAAATAACTAGTAAAGCTTTAGTTGAGAAGCAGTAGACCCATGTATTTGGTCAGTGGATTTCTAAACGTTTTTTTTTTTATGGTCTTCCCTTTTATTTTTTGTCAGTAGAGAGGCATTTTATGTACTAAATTATTTTATTTAACAATTTTTTGTTTTTGCCTCTGCTACTGTTCTAGCCACATCAAAAGGATTTTCTAGGTATTTATTTTTCTAAATGACTATTTTCCTTTATTTATTTCTACCTCCCTGGTCTCTATGTTGCCATTTTTTGTTGTCGATGCAAAACGTTTTCATGATTTTTTGATTTCAACTAAATGATTTTATTATGGGGGGCATCAAATATTAAATGTTACCTCAAAACATTAGATTAATGTTTATTTATACAGAAAGTCTTAAAAATTGTCCCCAGTTCTAAAAAAAATTTGCTTACTTCCAAGAAAGCTTAAAGCAAAGACGATATAATATGAAGGTGCTGCACTTCCATACATTGATTTGCCGTATGGTCTTTTTGAAAAGTCCCATAAAAAATAGAGTATACCGCTTTTATGTTAAATCGAAAACAACTTATAGAGACAATTATCCAATGAGAGAAAGCTAAGGCACACACACGCGTTCTTATTTTTATAGGAAATACTTCTTTTTAGAGGAAATTTTTCTAAAATTTCCTATTTTTATAGGGAATTTTTCAAAAATTTTCTATTTTTATAGGAATTTTTTAAAAAAATTTACTGTTTTTATAGGAATTTTTTAAAAAATTTACTATTTTTAAAGGAAAATTTTCCAAAATTTACTATTTTTATAGGAAATTTTTCAAAGGTTTACTATTTTTATAGGAAATTTTTCAAAAATTTCTTATTTTTATAGGAAATTTTACAAAAAGTTCTTATTTTTATAGGAAATTATTCAAAAATTTCCTATTTTTATAGGAAATTTTTCAAAAATTTCCTATTTTTATAGGAAATTTTTCAAAAATTTCCTATTTTTATAGGAAATTTTTCAAAAATTTCCTATTTTTATAGGAAATTTTTCAAAAATTTCCTATTTTTATAGGAAATTTTTCAAAAATTTCCTATTTTTATAGGAAATTTTTCAAAAATTTCCTATTTTTATAGGAAATTTTTCAAAAATTTCCTATTTTTATAGGAAATTTTTCAAAAATTTCCTATTTTTATAGGAAATTTTTCAAAAATTTCCTATTTTTATAGGAAATTTTTCAAAAATTTCCTATTTTTATAGGAAATTTTTCAAAAATTTCCTATTTTTATAGGAAATTTTTCAAAAATTTCCTATTTTTATAGGAAATTTTTCAAAAATTTCCTATTTTTATAGGAAATTTTTCAAAAATTTCCTATTTTTATAGGAAATTTTTCAAAAATTTCCTATTTTTATAGGAAATTTTTCAAAAATTTCCTATTTTTATAGGAAATTTTTCAAAAATTTCCTATTTTTATAGGAAATTTTTCAAAAATTTCCTATTTTTATAGGAAATTTTTCAAAAATTTCCTATTTTTATAGGAAATTTTTCAAAAATTTCCTATAAAAAGAGGAAATTTTTGAAAAATTTCCTATAAAAATAGGAAATTTTTGAAAATTTTCCTATAAAAATAGGAAATTTTTGAAAAAAATCTAAATTATCGTACCATATATATATATTATGTGGTTTATATACTTTATTTTTGGATTGTTTTAAAATAATGCAAAGTTAATTGTCGAAAGGTCAAAAAGAGAAGAATAAGTAACTTATGTCAAACTATGAGGATGGAGTCTAAGAGTAAAACTATACTATGATTTAACGATGTGTTGCCAAAGTCTAAGACCACATTCAGAGTATTAGATTTTTTTTCCAATTAGACGAAATGTGCCTTACGTATTTTTAGGCACTAGACTTGTTAATTGAAACCCCATAAGCGTTTGGCGCTTGTAGGTGGAACTTTTGAGTTGTCGCCTTTTAAAAGTTGCAATTTTCTGTGTTGAGTCAAATTAAAAGTTTTTCAAAACATACTAAACCACATCATCTTCGATTTTGACGGAATTTTGTATATGGCCAAGGCCGCGGAAAAGGGGCCAATGAAATTTTTTTTCTTATTATCTAGTGCTTTTGTAATTGTCATTTGTTTGTTTACAGTCCAAAGCCTTACAAAACAAAGAGAGTACATTTGTGAAGTATTAATATATCAAAATTTTTGAGCATCGGTTTCTATTTCATTTTATTTAATTTTTTCTTTACAACTTTATGAGAAAATAATTTCACTTAATATTGTTTTTGAAAGAATTTACGTACCTACTGAATAGTATAATCAAACATGAAGTGATGTTGTTTTTTTTATCCAATAAAAAATAAACAAATAAAATTTTTTAAGTAAATTTTAGTGTTTTATTTATTCACATTGGTCGTTTTTGCATGGCTCCTAAGTAAGAGAACTTTATGTGTTGTTCCAGTCTTTTTTTTTGGTGACGTTCCACTCTCGCATTTTTGTATCCAAAACAACTATAAATGCAATTTTTTATAAATTTTTTGTGCGTAGAGTATTCTTTGATCTTTCACTTACGATATGTTAGAGGGAAACGTGTCCAGGTTTTTGAAAACATTACGAAATTTTGGAAAATGTTGTACAAGCTCTTAGACCACTTCTCTTTTAGTGTGACATTCCAGTTAACTTCAAATGGCTGTAACTTTTAATTTGCAAGAAATAGAAGCACATTTTTTTGCGCCAAAGTTACAGCCTGGGAATATATTTTGAGTGAACAAAAGTTATCGCTACTTTTTTACTTTGTTCATCAAATATACGTCGAAAATTGCGCAAACTGGTGACGTTCCAGCCCACGGCCTTGGCCATATACATAAAATTTTTAATGTTCTTCAAAATTTTAAATTTCGCTTTAGTTAGGATTTTATGGCGATCCAATGTTAATTCTTCCAAGATATTTTTTCGAAACATACCCATTTTATATGCATTTTATAACTTTTGATACGGACATCAGATTTTAATTAAGCTAGGCTCATATTTCAGCGTATGTTCTAAATTCTTTTAATTAAAAAAATGCATCAACTAATTCAGTTAAAATTTGTATATATGTATGTATATATATATTTATGTATATATATTTGCATATATATATATTTGTATATATGTTATTTTTTCATGAATAGTTTCAAATTTTAAAGTAAAAAATTTCAAACGATTCATAAAAAATTTTTCAAAATATGTGCTCAAATAACATGAGTCGTTTTACAAAAAGTCTATAATTTCGCGATCTACCTAAGCGCCCACTTTTTTGAATTTTTCAGGAGAAGGATAAAGAAAATGAAACTGTATTTTTCTCACATAATTTCACATATCATACAAGGAAAAATTGCAACTTTCAAATGGCGATAACTCTAAAGTTCCACCTGCTAGGTCCATACTACATATATGAGGGTTTACACTAGTCTAGAACTTTCTATTCCTGATGCCAAGATCGTGTCTTAATGTGTAATCAGAAATTTATTATAATATTTCTCATAAACCAAATAGAATGACTATTTGCATTTGATCCAAAATCTGTTACATTTATTTATTAATGTAACAGACCAATTAATTGATAAGAAGCCAAAAATTGTTTGCGGAGACACTAAATTCCTCGACACGTTTCGATGGTTGGTTAAGCCATCTCTTCAGGAGGATTATCCCCAGATCCTCAGACAGATCGAAAACCTCGCATTAGTACCAAATTTACAAACAAAACTTTTAGAATTTTTTTGTAGAAAATTTTCGATAAAAATATTTTTCCATAAAAAATTTTTCGATCAAAATATTTTTCCAAAGAAAAATTTTCGATTAAAATATTTTTATAAAGAAAAATTTTTGATAAAATTTTTTCTGTAAAAAAATCTTTGATAAAAATATTTTTCTTTAGAAAAATTTTTGATAAAAATATTTTTTATTGAAAAATTTTCGATAAAAATGTTTTTCTTTGGAAAAATTTTCAATGAAAATATTTTTCTTTAAAAATATTTTCAATAAAAATATTTTTCAAGAGAAAAATTTTCGATAGAAATAATATTCTATAGAAAATTTTTCGATAAAAATATTTTTCTATAGAAACATTTTCAACAAAAATATTTTTCTATAGAAAAATTTTCGATAAAAATATTTTTCTATAGAAAAACATTCGATAAAAATATTTTTCTGTAAAAAAAGTTTTTGCTTAAATATTTCTCTATTGAAAATATTTTTCTCTAGAAAAATTTTCGATAAAAATATTTTTCTATAGAAAACTTTTCGCTAAAAATATTTCCCTATAGAAAAATTTCTCATAAAAAAATTTTTCTATAGAAAAATTTTCGATAAAAATATTTCGCTATAGAAAAATTTTTGATAAAATTATGTTTCTATAGAAAAATTTTTAATAGAAATATTTTTCTGTTGAATAGTTTTTGATAAAAATATTTTTCCATAGAAAAATTTTCGATAAAATTATTTTTTATAAAAAAAAATTTACATAAAATTATTTTTTATAGAAAAATTATCGATAAAAATATTGTTTATAGAAAAATTTTCAATTAAAATATTTTTGTAAAATGAATAAAAATATTAAATATATTTTTCTATTGAAAAATTTTCGATAAAAAAAATGTTTTTCTATAGAAAAATTTTTAATAAATAATGAAAAAATGTATCAGATTGGGATCAAGTGCGAATACACTTTCTTTTTGAGTAATATTAACACACCGACAATTTTGTTATTCGTTGAAAACAATTTTTGACAAATTTTTTTTAGATAAATTTAGATAAAAAAATTTTCTAAAGGAAATTTTTTTAGAAAAATTTTTGATAAAAAATCTTTTTTTAGAAAAATTTTTGATAAAAAATCTTTTTTTGGAAACATTTTTGATAAAAAAATTTTCAATAGGAAAATTTTCTAAAAAAATATATATTCAATAATTTATGGCAAATTCTGTCTGGTTTGAACTGCCCCTTATTCATGAAAAACTTGAACACTTATATAGATTTAGTTATGTATAATCTTTATACGACTTGTTTTTGTGTAACCCATACATAATATAAATACGAATGTATTTGTAAAAAGTAATGTTACTGCATATAGAAAGGGTATTCGCGAGAGACTGCAAAACGTTTATAAGGCGGAATTTAGGAGATTATGTAAGTTAAATAGATAAATGCTATGAAAGAAATAATAATCCGTATTATTAAACTTTGTCACTATTTTTGATACGTAGTTAAAAAAATTAATATTTTTGATAACATATTTTGCTTATTTGGGCCTTAGATATCATATTTAAGGTGAAAATTTATTTTAAAGTTTTTCATATACAAAAATCGAAAAAAACCGACTTTTGGCAAAAAATAGTGATCACAGATTTTTGTTATAAAATCACTTGCTAAATCAAGTAGAGCTCAAATTTATATCACATTTTTCTATTTTCAAAAATTTAAAATTTTTGCGTTATAGACTAAAGTATAAGCACAATAATAATGTCAACAGGTCTACTGTCCTTAAAAAAAAAAAAAAAACCTTCCAAATAAAAGTAAAACCATTGTTAAAAATTTAGAATTACAATTTTTTGGAAATTGAATTGAAATACTCCTTATAGTAAAAAATTTAGTATCTTTTGCCACACTTAAGGTTTCCAAAAAAAAAAATTCAATTACATCAAAATTAAATTTCTTTGCTATTAAACAAATCTCTAGGAAAAATTTACAATTAAATATTAAAACAGGTTGACTAATCCCCTCACCCAACCACCCTCTACAGTCGTGTGGTTTTAATCCTTAAACTCTCTTATAACAAATTAAATTGACCAAATTACGAGACAGTAGCAGTAGAAAAGCAGAAGAAGCCAAAATATAAAAATGCCAACAAAAAGTAAAAATACTGTAGATTTAAGCCAATGAAATGAAAAAAAACGGAGATCTCAATAAAACCAACCGCAGCGTTAAGGAAATTACAGTTAAAGTAGAATATAACGTAGTAATACTAAATTAGTCACATAAAAATTGTACAAAGCAATGAAATCTTAAAGATGCCAACAGAACAGAAAAAGGACACAAAAATTATTTGGAGACTACTTATGATATTTGCTAGGGCTGTATACCAAATGTGTCCTTTTTACTTGTTAGTATGAGAGTTTTAAGCTCCTTCCACAAAACCAACTTTAATTAAGTATTTGTAAATAGATGATGCTAGTACATACTTGCAGCTTCATGTTAATAAGGCTAAAGCCAAAAAAAAACAGAATAAAATAAATTTTCAACCAGAAAAAAGAGGAAATTATACTAACATAGTTATATTTATACAGAGACAAATGTAAGTAGAAAAATTCATGAGTTTTAAGTAAATTTAAGTAACTAAAATATAACTACAAAAGTAATGACAAAATCTAGTTAGTTGGCGGTAGGATGTGGAAAAGTATGTGTGCAACAACGCCTACCAATGTCAAGTCATGAAATAATAAAAATCTCATATAAATAAACCCCTTAAGTGGGTTTCTCATACATACATTTGTATATATAAAAGTATTTACTTAGTCCTTTTAAGTATATTTATAAGTCTTTAGCTACATGTGTATTAGTATAAAAGTTGTGTGTATGTGCAGCTAAAGAAACACTCTTAGTTTGTGGACTTTTTGCTGATAGTGTTGGCAAAGTGGTAAGTAACACCATTTGCTTAAGGTTGATATTAAATGAATTTTATTTATATGAACTGTGGCAACCATGTGCTACTTCCGTTTCCTTCCAATTTTTCATAAACTCCTAAAAGTATACCAACAGCCGTTATTTGATTAAGGTCTGTACAATTGTAGGTTTGTATGAAAAAATGTTTGATTGTAGGTATAAAGTACAACCAAAAATAAAATGTATAAACAAATGCTTACAATATTCTTTTACCAGTACTGGTGTTTTTATGGAGTTTTAATTTCCTCAGCGCTTGGTACCCTATATACTAAGAAAAGATTTACTAATTTTTAAACCAATTATATTGTATAAAATATTCCTATAGATTGAAATAAAAATTTCGTTACGAAATTTTTCCTTAGAAAAATTTTCGTTAAAAACTTGTTATAGAAAAATTTTGGTTTGAAAAATTTTCTTTAAGATATTTTTTTATAATTTTTTTTTAACTAAAATTTTTCTAACGAAAATTTTTCTATAGAAAAAATTTTTTAACGAAATTTTCTGTAGAAAAATTTTTAACGAAAAAATTTCTATATATAGAAAATTTTTTTTACCGAAAATTTCTATAAATAGAAAAATTTGTTTACCGAAAATTTTTCTATAGAAGAATTTTTTTAATGAAAATTTTTATATAGACAAATTTTTTTAACGAAAATTTTTCTATAGAAAATTTTTTTTAACGAAAATTTTTCTATAGAAAATTTTTTTTAACGAAAATTTTTCTATAGAAAAATTTTTTTAACGAAAATTTTTCTATAGAAAAATTTTTTTAATTTAATTTTTCTATAGAAAAAATTTTTTAACGAAAATTTTTCTATAGAAAAATTTTTTTAACGAAAATTTTTCTATAGAAAAATTTTTTTATCGAAAATTTTTCTATAGAAAAACTTTTTTAACGAAAATTTTTCTATAGAAAAATTTTTTTAACGAAAATTTTTCTATAGAAAAATTTTTTTAACGAAAATTTTTCTATAGAAAAATTTTTTTAACGAAAATTTTTCTATAGAAAAATTTTTTTAACGAAAATTTTTCTATAGAAAAATTTTTTTAACGAAAATTTTTCTATAGAAAAATTTTTTTAACGAAAATTTTTCTATAGAAAAATTTTTTTAACGAAAATTTTTCTATCGAAAATTTTTTTTAACGAAAATTTTACTATAGAAAATTTTTTTTAACGAAAATTTTTCTATAGAAAAATTTTTTAACGAAAATTTTTCTATAGAAAAATTTTTTTAACGAAAATTTTTCTATAGAAAAATTTTTTTAACGAAAATTTTTCTATAGAAAAATTTTTTTAACGAAAATTTTTCTATAGAAAAATTTTTTTAACGAAAATTTTTCTATAGAAAAATTTTTTTAACGAAAATTTTTCTATAGAAAAATTTTTTTAACGAAAATTTTTCTATAGAAAAATTTTTTTAACGAAAATTTTTCTATAGAAAAATTTTTTTAACGAAAATTTTTCTATAGAAAAATTTTTTTAACGAAAATTTTTCTATAGAAAATTTTTTTTAACGAAAAATTTTCTGTAGAAAAATTTTTTTAGCGAAAATTTTTCTGTAGAAAAATTTTTTTAACGAAAATTTTTCTGTAGAAAAATTTTTTTAACGAAAATTTTTCTATAGAAAAATTTTTTTAACGAAAATTTTTCTATAGAAAAATTTTTTTAACGAAAATTTTTCTATAGAAAAATTTTTTTAACGAAAATTTTTCTATAGAAAAATTTTTTTAACGAAAATTTTTCTATAGAAAAATTTTTTTAACGAAAATTTTTCTATAGAAAAATTTTTTTAACGAAAATTTTTCTATAGAAAAATTTTTTTAACGAAAATTTTTCTATAGAAAAATTTTTTTAACGAAAATTTTTCTATAGAAAAATTTTTTTAACGAAAATTTTTCTATAGAAAAATTTTTTTAACGAAAATTTTTCTATAGAAAAATTTTTTTTAACGAAAATTTTTCCCTAGAAAAATTTTTTTAACGAACATTTTTCTATAGAAAAATTTTTTTAACGAAAATTTTTCTATAGAAAAATTTTTTTAACGAAAATTTTTCTGTAGAAAAATTTTTTTAACGAAAATTTTTCTGTAGAAAAATTTTTTTAACGAAAATTTTTCTATAGAAAAATTTTTTTAACGAAAATTTTTCTATAGAAAATTTTTTTTAACGAAAATTTTTCTATAGAAAAATTTTTTTAACCAAAATTTTTCTATAGAAAAATTTTTTTAACGAAAATTTTTCTATAGAAAATTTTTCTATAGAAAAATTTTTTTTAACGAAAATTTTTCCCTAGAAAAATTTTTTTAACGAACATTTTTCTATAGAAAAATTTTTTTAACGAACATTTTTCTATAGAAAAATTTTTTTAACGAAAATTTTTCTATAGAAAAATTTTTTTAACGAAAATTTTTCTGTAGAAAAATTTTTTTAACGAAAATTTTTCTGTAGAAAAATTTTTTTAACGAAAATTTTTCTATAGAAAAATTTTTTTAACGAAAATTTTTCTATTTTTTTATACAGAAAAAAGATTTTTCTATAGAAAATTTTTCAATAAAAAGATTTTTCTAGAGAAAAATTTTCGGTAAAAACATTTTATAGAAAAATTTTTTTGATTTTCAAAAGTATAGCATACTTTTATGTCTTCAAAGTCCATTGAATTTACTCGAGTTTGTCTTTAACTTACTTATATTTTAAGCAAACTTAATAAGGCGAACCTTTACACTTGGGTCGAAATCCTCATTCCTGCAAACATGTGATATTATACTTACATTCATACTTACATATCCATTTATTTATGTATTAACATCAAAACGACAGTGAAGTAGTTTCATTTCTAAAAATAGATAAAAATATAAGTGTTGGAAAATCTTGATCTTGTTCAAAAATGAATTTTTATACCCTTAAAGAAAGAAAAAATATTTTGTATTAGTGTCTTTTTTAGTATCACTGCCATATAATATTTTCTTTGTCGCTTTATTTATATTATTTTTGTTTCTTAAGTATTTGCTTTTTTATTTTTGGAACAAATGTTTGTTAAATTTCATAGGAATTGTATATAAGTTTTTTTGGGAACTACTTTCAACCCGCCAGGAGTATCATTTATTACTGTGTTTCGTTTTGTTATCCTTACGATTACAAGAGTTACAGAGGCGACTGTATAATATCCTTCTTATATGAATGTATAAGTTTGAATATGTTTCAATATTAGTTTTATTTCCTCCTTTTTGCTGTTTCTTTGCGATTCATAAATATTTAATGAATTATAAAGGACCCAAAGAAAATTTATACAAGAAACTGGAAATAATATACAAATGTTCAACAAAAAAATAAAAGAAGAAAAACTAACAAAAATACACAAATAATAATAAAATAAAAATTTACTAGAGTAATCGTGAATGTATGAAATGAATAAGAGTTTCGTTGTAAAGTTATTTGTACGATATTTGTTTCCTTTTGGGTAACAAGTGGTTATTAAATTGTTGACAGGACCCCAGAGTTTTTAAAGGATTTTGCGTATTTAAAGCAAATTAAAATAAATTTGATTTTATGGAAATAAGAAAAATATATAAATAAAAAAATTTGATAAAAGTTTCATATTCAAAATTTGTCTATAGAAAAAATTCATATTGAAAATTTGTCTATAAAAAAATTTCACATTGAAAATTTTTCAAAAGAAAAAATTTCATATTGAAAACTTTATATTGCAAATTTTTCTATAAAAAAATTTCATATGAAAAATTTTTCTATAAAAAATTTCATATTTTCTATAGAAAAAATTTTATATTGAAAACTTTTCTATAGAAAAAATTTCACATTGAAATTTTTCTATAGAAAAAACTGCATATTGAAAATTTTTCTATTGAAAAAATTTAATTTTAAAATTTTTTTTATAAAAAAAAATAGATAAAGTTTTATATCGAAAATATTTCTAAAGAATAAATTTCAAATGGAAAATTTTTTTTATGAAAAAAATTTCATATGGAAAATTTTTCTATAGAAAAAATTTTATATGGAATATTTTCCTATAAAAAAGGTTTCATATTCAACATTTTTTTATAGAAAAAATTTCATAATGAGAATTTGCCTATAGAAAAAAATTTCATAATGAAAATTTTTCTATAGAAAAAATTTCATAATGAAATTTTTTCTATAGAAAAAAATTCATAATGAAAATTTTTCTATAGAAAAAAATTCATAATGAAAATTTTTCTATAGCATAAATTTCATAATGAAAATTTTTCTATAGAAAAAAATTCATAATGAAAATTTTTCTATAGCAAAAATTTCTCAATGAAAATTTTTCTATAGCAAAAATTTCTCAATGAAAATTTTTCTATAGCAAAAATTTCATAATGAAAATTTTTCTATAGCAAAAATTTCATAATGAAAATGTTTCTATAGAAAAAATTTCATAATGAAAATTTTTCTATAGAAAAAATTTCACAATGAAAATTTTTCTATAGAAAAAATTTCATAATGAAAATTTTTCTATAGAAAAAATTTCATAATGAAAATTTTTCTATAGAAAAAATTTCATAATGAAAATTTTTCTATAGAAAAAATTTCATAATGAAAATTTTTCTATAGAAAAAATTTCATAATGAAAATTTTTCTGTAGAAAGAATTTCATAATGAAAATTTTTCTATAGAAAAAATTTCATAATGAAAATTTTTCTATAGAAAAAATTTCATAATGAAAATTTTTCTGTAGAAAGAATTTCATAATGAAAATTTTTCTATAGAAAAAATTTCATAATGAAAATTTTTCTATAGAAAAAATTTCTCAATGAAAATTTTTCTATAGCAAAAATTTCATAATGAAAATTTTTCTATAGCAAAAATTTCTTAATGAAAATTTTTCTATAGCAAAAATTTCATAATGAAAATGTTTCTATAGAAAAAATTTCATAATGAAAATTTTTCTATAGAAAAAATTTCACAATGAAAATTTTTCTATAGAAAAAATTTCATAATGAAAATTTTTCTATAGAAAAAATTTCATAATGAAAATTTTTCTATAGAAAAAATTTCATAATGAAAATTTTTCTATAGAAAAAATTTCATAATGAAAATTTTTCTATAGAAAAAATTTCATAATGAAAATTTTTCTATAGAAAAAATTTCATAATGAAAATTTTTCTGTAGAAAGAATTTCATAATGAAAATTTTTCTATAGAAAAAATTTCATAATGAAAATTTTTCTATAGAAAAAATTTCATAATGAAAATTTTTCTATAGAAAAAATTTCATAATGAAAATTTTTCTATAGAAAAAATTTCATAATAAAAATTTTTCTATAGAAAAAATTTCATAATGAAAACTTTTCTATAGAAAAAATTTCTTAATGAAAATTTTTCTATAGAAAAAATTTCTTAATGAAAATTTTTCTATAGAAAAAATTTTTTAATGAAAATTTTTCTATAGAAAAAATTTCTTGATGAAAATTTTTCTATAGAAAAAATTTCTTGATGAAAATTTTTCTATAGAAGAAATTTCATAATGAAAATTTTTCTATAGAAAAAATTTCATTATGAAAATTTTTCTATAGAAAAAATTTCACAATGAAAATTTTTCTGTAGAAAAAATTTCACAATGAAAATTTTTCTATAGAAAAAATTTCATAATGAAAATTTTTCTATAGAAAAAATTTCATAATGAAAATTTATCTATAGAAAAAATTTCATAATGAAAATTTTTCTATAGAAAAAATTTCATAATGAAAATTTTTCTATAGAAAAAATTTCATAATGAAAATTTTTCTATAGAAAAAATTTCATAATGAAAATTTTTCTATAGAAAAAATTTCATAATGAAAATTTTTCTATAGAAAAAATTTCATAATGAAAATTTTTCTATAGAAAAAATTTCATAATGAAAATTTTTCTATAGAAAAAATTTCATAATGAAAATTTTTCTATAGGAACAATTTTCTATAGAAACAATTTCATAATGAAAATTTTTCTATACAAAAATTTTTATTATGAAATTTTTCTATAGAAAAATTTTCATTATGAAATTTCTTCTATAGAAAAAATTTCTTAATGAAAATTTTTCTATAGAAGAAATTTCATAATGAACATTTTTCTATAGAAAAAATTTCATAATGAAATTTTTTCTATAGAAAAAATTTCATAATGAAAATTTTTCTATAGAAAAATTTCATAATAAAAATTTTTGTATAGAAAAATTTTCATTATGAAATTGTTTCTATAGAAAATTGTTCCTATAGAAAAATTTTCATTATGAAATTTTTTCTATAGAAAAATTTTCATTATGAAATTTTTTCTATAGAAAAATTTTCATTATGAAATTTTTTCTATAGAAAAACTTTCATTATGAAATTTTTTCTATAGAAAAATTTTCATTATGAAATTTTTTCTATAGAAAAATTTTCATTATGAAATTTTTTCTATAGAAAAATTTTCATTATGAAATTTTTTCTATAGAAAAATTTTCATTATGAAATTTTTTCTATAGAAAAATTTTCATTGTGAAATTTTTTCTATAGAAAAATTTTCATTGTGAAATTTTTTCTATAGAAAAATTTTCATTGTGAAATTTTTTCTATAGAAAAATTTTCATTGTGAAATTTTTTCTATAGAAAAATTTTCATAATGAAATTTTTTCTATAGAAAAATTTTCATTATGAAATTTCTTCTATAGAAAAATTTTCATCAAGAAATTTTTTCTATAGAAAAATTTTCAATATGAAATTTTTTCTACAGAAAAATTTTCAATATGAAATTTTTTCTATAGAAAAATTTTCAATATGAAATTTTTTCTATACAAAAATTTTCCATGTAAAATTTTTTCTATACAAAAATTTTCCATATGAAATTCTTTCTATAAAAAAAACTTCATTATGAAAATTTTTCTATAGAAAAATTTCATTATAAAAATTTTTCTATAGAAAAAATTTCATAACGAAAATTTTTCTATAGAAAGAATTTCATATGGAAAATTTTTGTATAGAAAAAATTTTATATGGAAAATTTTTGTATAGAAAAAATTTCATATTGAAAATTTTTCTATAGAAAAAATTTCATATTGAAAATTTTTCTGTAGAAAAAATTTCATATTGAAAATTTTTCTGTAGAAAAAATTTCATATTGAAAATTTTTCTATAGAAAAAATTTCATATTGAAAATTTTTCTATAGAAAAAATTTCATATTGAAAATTTTTCTATAGAAAAAATTTCATAATGAAAATTTTTCTATAGAAAAAATTTCATAATGAAAATTTTTCTATAGAAAAAATTTCATAATGAAAATTTTTCTATAGAAAAAATTTCATAATGAAAATTTTCTATAGAAAAAATTTCATAATGAAAATTTTTCTATAGAAAAAATTTCATAATGGAAATTTTTCTATAGAAAAAATTTCATAATGGAAATTTTTCTATAGAAAAAATTTCATAATGGAAATTTTTCTATAGAAAAAATTTCTCAATGAAAATGTTTCTATAGAAAAAATTTCATAATGAAAATTTTTCTATAGGAAAAATTTCATAATGAAAATTTTTCCATAGAAAAAATTTCATAATTGAAATTTTTGTGTAGAAAAAATTTTGCAATGAAAATTTTTCTATAGAAAAAATTTCATAATGAAAATTTTTCTATAGAAAAAATTTCATAATGAAAATTTTTCTATAGAAAAAATTTCATAATGAAAATTTTTCTATAGAAATAATTTCATAATGAAAATTTTTCTATAGAAATAATTTCATAATGAAAATTTTTCTATAGAAACAATTTTCTATAGAAACAATTTCATAAAATTTTTATTATGAAATTTTTCTATAGAAAATTTTCATTATGAAATTTTTTCTATAGAAAGAATTTCATTATGAAATTTTTTCTATAGAAAAATGTTCATTGTGAAATTTCTTCTATAGAAAAAATTTCTTAATGAAAATTTTTCTATAGAAGAAATTTCATAATGAACATTTTTCTATAGAAGAAATTTCATAATGAACATTTTTCTATAGAAAAAACTTCATAATGAAATTTTTTCTATAGAAAAAATTTCATAATAAAAAATTTTTCTATAGAAAAATTTCTTTATAAAAATTTTTCTATAGAAAAAATTTCATAACGAAAATTTTTCTATAGAAAAAATTTCATATGGAAAATTTTTGTATAGAAAAAATTTCATATTGAAAATTTTTCTATAGAAAAAATTTCATATTGAAAATTTTTCTGTAGAAAAAATTTCATATTGAAATTTTTTCTGTAGAAAAAATTTCATATTGAAAATTTTTCTGTAGAAAAAATTTCATATTGAAAATTTTTCTATAGAAAAAATTTCATATTGAAAATGTTTCTATAGAAAAAATTTCATATTGAAAATGTTTCTATAGAAAAAATTTCATATTGAAAATTTTTCTATAAAAAAAAACTTTCATAATGAAAATTTTTCTATTGAAAAAATGTATACGGAAAATTTTTCTATAGAAAAAATTTCATATTGAAAATTGTTTTAAAGAAAAAATTTCATGTTAAAAATTTTTCTATAGAAAAAATTTTATATTGAAAATTTTTCTATAGAAAAATTTCATATTGAAAATTTTTCTACATAAAAAATTTCATATTGAAATTTTTTCTACAGAAAAAATTTCGTATTGAGAATTTTTCTATAGAAAAAATTTCATAATGAAAATTTTTCCTAAGAAAAAATTTCATAATAAAAATTTTTCTATAGAAAAAATTTCACAATGAAAATTTTTCTGTAGAAAAAATTTCATAATGAAAATTTTTCTATAGAAAAAATTTCATAATGAAAATTTTTCTAAAGAAAAAATTTTATATTGAAAATTTTTCTACAGAAAAAATTTGATATTTTAAATTTTTCTACAGAGAAAATTTCATATAAGGTTTTCTATAGAAAAAATTTCATATTGAAAATTTTTCAATGGAAACAATTTTATATTGAATTTTTCTATAAAAAATATTTTATATTGAAAAATACTCTATAGAAAAAATTTTCAAGTTGAAAATTTTTTTATAGAAAAAATTTCCTATTGAAATTTTCACACACAAAATTTATACAAAAATTTTTATTATGAAATTTTTCTATAGAAAATTTTCATTATGAAATTTTTTCTATAGAAAGAATTTCATTATGAAATTTTTTCTATAGAAAAATGTTCATTGTGAAATTTCTTTTATAGAAAAAATTTCTTAATGAAAATTTTTCTATAGAAGAAATTTCATAATGAACATTTTTCTATAGAAGAAATTTCATAATGAACATTTTTCTATAGAAAAAATTTGATAATGAAATTTTTTCTATAGAAAAAATTTCATAATAAAAAATTTTTCTTTAGAAAAATTTCATTATAAAAATTTTTCTATAGAAAAAATTTCATAACGAAAATTTTTCTATAGAAAAAATTTCATATGGAAAATTTTTGTATAGAAAAAATTTCATATTGAAAATTTTTCTATAGAAAAAATTTCATATTGAAAATTTTTCTGTAGAAAAAATTTCATATTGAAAATTTTTCTGTAGAAAAAATTTCATATTGAAAATTTTTCTGTAGAAAAAATTTCATATTGAAAATTTTTCTATAGAAAAAATTTCATAATGAAAATTTTTCTATAGAAAAAATTTTATATTGAAAATTTTTCTATAAAAAAAAAACTTTCATAATGAAAATTTTTCTATTGAAAAAATGTATACGGAAAATTTTTCTATAGAAAAAATTTCATATTGAAAATTGTTTTAAAGAAAAAATTTCATGTTAAAAATTTTTCTATAGAAAAAATTTTATATTGAAAATTTTTCTATAGAAAAATTTCATATTGAAAATTTTTCTACAGAAAAAATTTCATATTGAAAATTTTTCTACAGAAAAAATTTCGTATTGAAAATTTTTCTATAGAAAAAAATTCGTAATGAAAATTTTTCATAAGAAAAAATTTCATAATAAAAATTTTTCTATAGAAAAAATTTCACAATGGAATTTTTTCTGTAGAAAAAATTTCATAATGAAAATTTTTCTAGAGAAAAAATTTCATAATGAAAATTTTTCTATAGAAAAAATTTTATATTGAAAATTTTTCTACAGAAAAAATTTGATATTGAAAATTTTTCTACAGAGAAAATTTCATATTGGAAGGTTTTCTATAGAAAAAATTTCATATTGAAAATTTTTCAATGGAAACAATTTTATATTGAATTTTTCTATAGAAAATATTTTATATTGAAAAATACTTTATAGAAAAAAATTTCAAGTTAAAATTTTTTTATAGAAAAAATTTCCTATTGAAAATTTCACGCACAAAATTTGGGTTTAAAAATAATTCGATATCGAAAATTTTTCTAAAAAAATTTTTTCTCGGATCTTTGTGTGGAAATTTTCATTTTAAAATTAACTTAATATTAAAATATAATTTAAACTAATGGCCAAACCATTTAACTTAATTTTATTTATATTTATTGTAAAATAGAAACTCCTACTACGATTAATATCTAAGCAAAAAAGTGATAAGTTCATTTTGAACCAATTTGGTGAAACCACGCTCTAAAGCAATCAAAACAACCGCAATGCGCCAAAAAAGCCCCAAAAGAGTAAAATATAAAGTAAATAATCAGACATACTAGAATTTTTCTATGCACAAATGAGCACTAAATAAAATATTAAATACAATTCCATGAATAAAGTATAGAAATACTGAAATGGAAATGGAGAATAGTAGCATTTGTATAAATAACTACAGACACTAGTCAAAAAGCAAAAATCAAATAATCAGAAAGTAAATCTAAAATATTCTGCCCCCACAGACACACTCAAGTGCTAACATACCCTGCAGTTCAGATAAAAAGACCGATTTTAACATGTGCATATTATTGAAGTTGTTCCTAAATTCTTTTTGCATTACCCAGAGCCAACAAGAGGTTATCCTTAAGGAAAAACTACTACATGCACATAATAAAGGCATACCCATTTTGCCTAGTTTGGGCTCTAGGTCTTTAATCTTGAATGTTGGGTATGTTAAATATATAAGTCTACTATTTCTGAAAGTTTTTCATGAACAACACACATTATCTTTATGTAATAAAAATGAAATTTTTTTGTTTAAAATCCTTGAATTTTCCAAATATATTTTTTAATAGATAATCTAATTTAACTGCAAGGCTTTTTGCTTTTTTTCTCTATTTATTTATTAGATTCAAGGCATACTTTTATGATTAGTTATTGCCTTGTTATTACTTTAAACTTATAGCAAATAATCAAATTTTTAATCAAATTAAAGAGTCATAAATTAAATTTCTTATAAATATAGTTTTGCAATGAAAGAGAGTGTTAGAACTGAAGGGGCAAAACCCTTTTTAGTATGACAAACGATTATTAGATGCAGCACAATGTATTTCTGCTCCAAAAAAGCTATTTTTTGACCACCGCTTTTGAAAAATCTAATGATGGGGTTCTATGAAGAAGAGGATAGATATTAAGGACCAATAATTGTTTTCAAGAAACAATTATGTAATATGATATTAAAATGGTATTAAAATATGTTTAATGTTCTAAAACGAAAAGAGATGGAATTTCTTATTAAACTCAGCTTTAACCTTAATGTCGATTAAATTAAGTCACAAAACCTTGGTTTTAGTCTGCAGATGAAAATAACTTAAGCTCTTTTACACTTAAGGAAATATCAGAAAATCCAAAAAGCTCTATAAGATTTATCATTTTTGTTTTTCTTTGGACAAAAACTGAGTTGTCCCGGTTCTGTTTGGTGCCCCCATCATAACCACGTGAAAGTCGAGAGTCTATTCTTTAGATTGAGCAAAACACATTCAACAAAATTTACCGATTGTAGAACAAAATTCAAAATTTTCTGAAAAAAAGTCATATAAATTGTTAAGCATAATGTGAGCAAAAAGTGTTGCAGTCGTTTAGGCGTTACTTTTTGATCAAATTGAATTTTAAGTGTAAGTACAGGTAGGTACAACTAGGAGTCGACGAATTTCAACCAAAATTAGTAGAAGTCTTTTTGGGTCAACTAATAGACGTTTGCCGAATTTCATAAAATTTTGTTGAAATTTGCGGGTTCTATATTGAGAAGAATAAAAAGTGAAAATGGGATTAAAAGCAGGTACCACGGAGTGGATGGATTTCAGCCAATATCGGTAGACCTCTTTGTTGGATCAATTAATAGACGTGTGCCATTGAAAAACACTGAAACAAGTAATTGATGAAAAATGGGGATCCAAAGCAGACACCCAAAGAGTGAACTGATTTCAACCAAAATTAGTAGAACTTTTTTTATATCAACTTATAGACGTGTGCTGAGTTTCATCAAAGTCCGTTGAAAATGGCGGATTGTACATTAAGAAAAAAAAAATTGGTGAAAAATGGGGGTCCAAGACAGGTACCCCATGGAGTCGACTAATTTCAACTAAAATTAATAGAGTTTTTTTTTAATTACGACTATAGGTGAAACAAGTAAGAAAGTGCTATAGTCGATCATATCCGAATATACGATCCCTTGACCACTATGGTCAAAGGTGTTCTTTTTCTTGTATAAAGACAAATATTTGCGAAATTTTGTCACCATACAAACATTTTCTCAAAACTTATATACTTAAGCTATTTCTGTGATTTGGACTTATATGATAGCTAGGGTCAAACGTAGACCGATTATCTCGAAATTTGGCAAATTGATTAGAGTTGTTACAAAAATTATGTATGCAAAAAATATACTAAAAGTTCACACTTACGAGCATTTTAGTGATTTTTGTCTCATTTAGCGCGTTTTGACAGAAGAGTTTGTATAAAAGCTATGGTCAAATCTGGACCGATTTCAACGAAATTGGGTACAATGATTTTAGTTTACATAAACATTATTTGTTTTAAATTTGATGAAAACATATTGATATTTGTGGCCAATATATCAATTCCGGGAAGTGGGATCTATGGGAGGTACCATCACCGATTTTGACGAATTGTCGCCCTATCAAAAAAATGATCTGTGCCAAATTTTATTAAATGATCTCTAGAATTGCGACCTGTACGGACGGACTGACATCGCTAAATTGACTAAGAATGAGATTCTAAGCATATTGGTATACTAAAAGATAGGTATAAGACATACATCAGCACAAATTTATAATAACCTTTCCACCTATAGTAGTGAAGGGTATAAAAATGGTGGTCCAAGGCAGGTACCCTAAGGAGTCGATGGGTTTGGAAATTTTTTTTAATTTGTCTAATCTTTATAAAACTGAACAAGTTTGCAAAATTTCATCGTTCCATTTTTTGCAATTCGATTTATGAAGAAATAACACTGTGTGCCGCACAGTGAGATTTCTTCATATATTCCTTGGCAAAAAAATAAGGAGGGCTCATATAGCATTGAAATTTGATTACTATGCTTCTATCAGCTAAGTTAAGAAAATTTTAAAGTTCTTCTAATATTGAACACACCCATCGCCGCCCGCCTATATAGACTGAAAATATTTTTCGCCCTAAATTTTTGTTTCTGAACTGATCGTGATGAAACTCTGCACAGACTATCAGTATTACAATGTTGAATGGGTAAGTTTCACTGAAACCTGCCACGCCCACCGAAAATGTTTTTTCGTCTCAAATGTTTGCTTCTTAACCGATCTTAATGAAACTCGGCACATATTATCAGTATTAAAAAGTTGAAACATAAGAAAAAATTCATGGAAAGCAGCCACTGCCAACGCCCACCGCACACATAAGCCGAAAATATTTGTTCTTTTAAAAATTGTATTTCTTCACCAAAAGTAATAAAACTTACCACAAATTATCAGTGTTATAAAACTAAAATATATACAAAGTTTAAGGAAAATTTACCACTCCCATCTTCCCCTTGTGTCCTCCAAAACATTAAAATGAATAACTATCAAAATTACTTAAACATATATAGACTTTTATTCATCTTCTATCATTTCTTAAACGACATCATCAACTTTCCAAACATTTGTATGGGATTAATGTCTTATGCTGGCAACAAGAATTCATTACTTCTTTTAAATAACCGTTAAATAACACAGGTCAACAGCAAAAATGTGCTCGAGCAACCACTATATACATTTGATGTATCATGTCCTCAAGGACATGTAATGTCCAGTGAAAATTGTAATAACTCGAAAACTGTTTAACCGATTTAAAGGCATGTAGCTTATTGGAAAAATCATTGCCTTTGCACTAAGAACTAAAATCCACTTTTTTGCAAAAGGGGGAATAAATAGCTTTAATTTTGCAAAAACTTAAAATTTATCAATTTTTTTCGAATTAAACGCTATTTTTCAGATTTGGGGCCTATGCGCTACGTGTTAACGTTGTCCAATTCGACAAAAATTTTATGGGTGGAAGTTTCTCACCAAATCTCACAATAATCCGACATGCACCAGTTGAAATTCGAAAATTTATTTTTTTCGTACATTTGAAAACCCGCTATAAACTAAAATTTTGTGAAAATGAGCGAATTCACTAAATTGTGAATAAATTCGAAAAAAATCAATCGATTTTTATGGTCGATATCTCATTTTGTTGCTATTATATGTCGCTATGCGATAAAATAATAAATCTGGAAGTTTTTTGCCGTTTTCGATTTTTCATGATTTTTTTAAAACGAAAATTTTTGCCATTTTTATGTAAAAAATATATTTTTTTTAAGTTTTTTATTATAACTCCGATGCTATTGATCTGATAGAAACGCGATATACAGACGAATGAAAGGCTATGTAAATTTTAATTTTTCTGATTTTATTTTAATAATATCGGACTAGTAGTTTTTGAGTTGTGATTAATTATTTGAGGACACGTCTAAAAAAAATTGCAATTTAAAAAAAAAACAAAATTAAATAAAATCTTCCCATAGAATTTAAAAATTTTACCATTTCTGTACAAAGGTAGTTATGATACATCATAATTGTATAGTGGTTTTAAGAGCACATGAATTTTTTTATTTTGTTGAGCTGTGTAATCTTTAATAAATCGTTGTTATTATTTGCAATATGAAAATTATTAAGCCTTAAAGTATGCAATACTTTTTATGTATGATGTTTCTTCTTTCAATAATTTTTTTGAAATAAAATTTCATGTGACTTTTTTCTTAAATTTATAACTTTGTTCAACAGTATGAAATATTATGGAAATTTTATTTATTTAATCGAAAGAATACACTTTAGCCATTTATTTGGATGTAACCGGAGCACAAAGCTTACCTTCTTTTTTCCAAGAAGAACTTAGTCTTGTTCATATTGTATAAATTCGTCTATAGAAAAATCTCTTCTATATGAATTTGTCTACAGAAAAATATCTTCTATATATGTAAATTGTATAAAAACACCTCTTACACGTATTTTTTCTAAAGAAAAATCCCTTTACAAATTCAAAAGCTTTTAAATTACCTCCTCTAACTTTAACATTCCACTTAGTTTCTATGAGAACAACGCCAGACTTTTTCATTTGTAGTTGACATAACGCTATACTCGATTATGCAATCAGACATAAATTTGTTGACCAAAATTGAAAGCAAATTTCGATTAAAAAGAAATGTTTCTAAGGAGTGTACAAGCATATGTTTAGATGATTGTACCCCAACTCTAAAAGGAATACAAGTGGTTACGTGGGACCATTGAATTCTAAATACAAAAGTAGTTTAGCATTTCTGTTCTTGGTTGAATGGTTGGTTGTTTACCTATCCAGGGAATAAACAGTTCAGATGTTTAAAAGACATTCATATGCATTCGCTGATGCTGTCAATGTCCCCCATATAACAGACGTAATCTAGAAATTTCTGGAAAAAATAACTTAAAAAAAAAAAACAAAAAATCACATTGATAACTCAATAAAAATGCAAAAACTAGAATATGTTTCCGTTTTCCTTAGTTTTGATTTCCTTTTGCTGTGAAAAAACAAATCTAAACACAGAAATTGAGTTAAACTTCTGAAACAAACAAAACTAAATATTTGTAGACTTGTTTTTTCCTTCTTTCAATTTTATTTTTGCTTAAGATTTTGAAGAAAAAAGGGTCTAGTGAACACATGAGTATTTTGTAGTTATAACTAAGCACCAACAAATTTATTTGTATTTATTTTATATGATTTTTTTTTCCATTTTAAAAATTCTTTGGCTTATAACTAAATCACAAATAAATACAAATTTATTTGATTCCTAAATATTTGATGTTTGTAGGGGTAAAAGAAATTGTTTGTTTCAATTGCTTCAGTTGTTATTTGCACAAAATCTCCAAGCAACGAAAGTGATTTTAATAAAATATCAAGTGAATTTTTGGTACAAATTGTGGGTAGTAAATAAGTTTTAATAAATAATAATATTACATAAACAATATACGAGGGCTGGTCAAATTTTCAAACTTCCTATAAAAATAAGAAATTTTCAAAACTTCCTATAAAAATATGAAATTTTTGAAAAATTTAAAAAAAAATAAATTTTTGAAAAATTTCTATAAAAACAAGAAATGTTTGAAAAATTTGCTACAAAACTAAGAAATTTTTGAAACATTTTCCTAAAAAATGAGAAAATTTTTTAAAAATTTTCTACAAAAATAAGAAAATTTTTTAAAAATTTCCTATAAAAAATTTTTGAAATTTTAAAAAAATTTCCTATCAAAATAAAAAAACCTTTTAAAAATTTCTTATCAAAAAAAGAAATTTATGAAAAATTTTCTATAAAATTAAGAAATTTTAAAAATTTCCATAAAAAATTGGAAATTTTGAAAATTTCCTATAAAAAGAGGAAATTTTGAAAATTTCCTATAAAAAGAGGAAATTTAGAAAATTTCCTATAAAAATAGGAAATTTTGAAAATTTCTTATAAAAATATGAAATTTTGAAAATTTCCTATAAAAATATGAAATTTTGAAAATTTCCTATAAAAATATGAAATTTTGAAAATTTCCTATAAAAATATGAAATTTTGAAAATTTCCTATTAAAATATGAAATTTTGAAAATTTCCTATAAAAATAGGAAATTTTGAAATTTTCCTATAAAAATAGGAAATAACAAATTTTAAAAATTTCCTATAAAAATAACAAATTTTGAAAATTTCCTATGAAAAAACGAAATTTTAAAATTTTCCTATAAAAAAAAATTTTGAAAATTTCCTATAAAAATAAGAAACTTTGAAAATTTCCTATAAAAATAAGAAATTTTGAATATTTCCTATAAAAAGAAGAAATTTTGAATATTTCTTATAAAAATAAGAAATTTTGAAAATTTCTTATAAAAATAAGAAATATTGAAAATTTCCTATAAAAATAAGAAATTTTGAAAATTTCCTATAAAAATAAGAAAGTTTGAAAATTTCCTATAAAAAGAAGAAATTTTGAAAATTTCTTATAAAAATAAGAAATTTTGAAAATTTCCTATAAAAATGAGAAATTCTGAAAATTTCCTATAAAAATAGGAAATTTTTCAAAACTTTCCTATAAAAATAGGAAATTTTTCAAAATTTTCCTATAAAAATAGGAAATTTTTGAATAAATTCCTATAAAAATAGGAAATTTTTGAAAATTTTCCTATAAAAATAGGAAATTTTTGAAAATTTTCCTATAAAAATAGGAAATTTTTGAAAAATTTCCTATAAAAAAAGGAAATTTTTGAAAAATTTCCTATAAAAAAAGGAAATTTTTGAAAAATTTCCTATAAAAACAGGAAATTTTTGAAAAATTTCCCATAAAAACAGGAAATTTTGAAAATTTCCTATAAAAATAAGAAATTTTGAAAATTTCCTATAAAAATAAGAATGTTTGAAAATTTCCTATAAAAATAAGAAATTTTGAAAATTTCCTATAAAAATAAGAATTTTTGAACATTTCCTATAAAAATAAGAAATTTTCAAAAATTTCCTATAAAAATAAGAAATTTTCAAAAATTTCCTATAAAAATAAGAAATTTTCAAAAATTTCCTATAAAAATAAGAAATTTTCAAAAATTTCCTATAAAAATAAGAAATTTTCAAAAATTTCCTATAAAAAAAATTTGAAAATTTCCTATAAAAATAGGAAATTTTGAAAATTTCCTATAAAAATAGGAAATTTTGAAAATTTCCTATAAAAATAGGAAATTTTGAAAATTTCCTATAAAAATAGGAAATTTTGAAAATTTCCTATAAAAATAAGAAATTTTGAAAATTTGCTATAAATAGAAGAAATTTTGAAAATTTCTTATAAAAATAAGAAATTTTGAAAATTTTCTATAAAAATAAGATATTTTGAAAATTTCCTATAAAAATACAAAAATAGGAAATTTTGAAAATTTCCTATAAAAATAGGAAATTTTTGAAAATTTTCCTATAAAAATAGAAAATTTTTGAAAATTTTCCTATAAAAATAGGAAATTTTTGAAAATTTTCCTATAAAAATAGGAAATTTTTGAAAAATTTCCTATAAAAGCAGGAAATTTTTGAAAAATTTCCCATAAAAATTTTCTATAAAAATAGGAAATTTTGAAAATTTCCTATAAAAATAAGATATTTTGAAAATTCTTATATATATAAGAAATTTTGAAAAATTCCTATAAAAATAAGAAATTTTGAAAATTTCCTTTTTAAATAAGAAATTTTGAAAATTTGCTATAAAAATAAGAAATTTTGAAAATTTGCTATAAAAATAAGAAATTTTGAAAATTTCCTATTAGAATTAGAAATTTTGAAAGTTTCCTATTAAAATAAGAAATTTTGAAATCTTCCTATTAAAATAAAAAATTTTGAAAATTTCCTATTAAAATAAGAAATTTTTAGTTTTCCTATTAAAATAAGAAGTTTTAAAAATTTTCTCTTAAAATAAGAAATTTTGAAAATTTCCTATTAAAATAAGAAATTTTGAAAATTTCCTATAAAAATAAGAAATTTTGAAAATTTCCTATAAAATAAGGAACATAAAATTTAGAATTGATTGTAATGCAAAAGTTTAATTTTGTGAAGTGGTGAAATTGACCATCAGTGGTATTGTATGATCGTTATCGACCGGCATCCATACATTCTGTTTTTGCTTTTAAATAAAACCTTTCTTTCAAGTGAAAATAGCCTTTTATCCCTTGCAAGTGCTAATGAATAATACAAAAACTCTTATACTTAATCAGGAATGATATTAAAAAAACAACAAAATAAATGGATTTAAATAAAGTTGTTAGCAAACAATAATCTAATTTTCATCACTTTCACAAGGACAAACACGAAAAAGGAGCTCATCCTTCCTCTTGCAACAACTAGATTCACATACTACAACATGCACAAACACTTGGGCAAATTTAAAAAAAAACAGCTAAAAGTGAAGTGAATATACAAAATTAAATATCAAAAGAAATTAAGTGTTAAAAAATAAAAGCAAAACCAAATAAGAAAAAATTATACGAACACTAGGACTGAGTAGCAATGAGATCTAAATACAAATTGAAACATAAAATAGAAATGCTATTCAAAGAATAACATTCATTTTGTTAAATGAAATAAAAATTGTATGAAAAACAGGAATGACACAGAAAAAAGTGCTACTAAAAAAAAGTTGGGGAAAAACAAGTGATAAAATAAATAAAAAAAAGAAGAAAAGAATATGAATGAAATTCAAATTTAATAATGAAAACATCAGCATTAAAATGGTACTGAAAAAAAAGTAACGAAATGAGTATATATTCACTCTCAGAGTAAATTAAATTAAGACAGTTGTGTTGAGAATTATAGAATTTATACTAAATGTGACCCTTTTTTACACCTAATACTAGCAAAGTTAGAAAACCGATCATAAATCTTATTAAAGATTAAGTTTTATGTTAAAACTAGCTTTAGAACCCGCTACTTCGTTAGCGGTACCATTTGAATTGACAAAGTTACAATTAAAAAGTTACAAAATTTACCAAAATAATTTTTTCACTTGTTTATCGATTCCGATATAAATTAATTAAACACTTATTGGTTCTTATTTTCAAAAAAGTACTAAACACGCCTCCCTTATTTTCGTAGCTGACCCAATTTTGATTCATAACCCAATTAAAATCTTGTTCTTGTCGATTTTGATTTTGAATATTTTACAAAAGTTTCCCTTTTTACCCATTTTTTACCCCTGATCAGCCAAATTAAAAAAAAAATACCGAATACGTGTCCTAATATTTTTATTGCTGATCTAAACTCCATTTTTGTTAATTGAAAAAAAGTACCAAACACCTCTCACGTGTCCCCTTATGTTCCTAGCCGATCTATGTTAGTTTCGGAGATATGATGTTACTAATTTCTCCCTTTTCTACCCTGTTTTCCCTTCTAAGTGGTGGAATTTCAAAAAAGTACCGAACACGTGTCCCTTAATTTTAAGTGCAAATCTCAGATCAATTTAGTTTTTGTTTCTGTCACTTTTGGTTTAGAAGATATACTTTACAGATTTTTTTCCCCCAAAATTAAAAAAGTACCAATCACGTAGTTTATTTTTTTTCAATGTCAATCGACCGGTCAATAAATTATACTTCTGGCTTCATTAGCCTAAAAGATATCCATAGCTAAAAACCAAAAAACCTACCCTTGAATATTTTCCCTTTTTTTACCCTTCTGTATCTTATTAATCGCAAAAGTACCCAATACGTAATTAATTGTTTTTTAATATCTATCGGTTGCGATATAAAATATGCTTCTATGTTTATTAGTTCAAAATACATATGGGTTAAAAAAAAGTACCAAAATATAGTTTTTACCCTTTTTTATACTTATTAATGCCATTTTCAAAAAAGAACACGTGTCCCCTTATTTTCCTAGCCAATTGAAATCCAATTTCTACTTTGTTTCTATCAATGTAGGTTTCAGAGATATGATGTTACTAATTTCTCCCTTTTCTACCCTGTTTTGTCCGCTAGGCGGCCGATTTTCAAAAAAGTACCGAACACGTGTCCCTTAATTTTCAGTGCAAATCTCAAACCAATTTAATCTTTGCCTCTATCGCTTTAGGTTAAGGAGATATAATTTTGCCGATTTTTCCCTTTTTTACCCTTTTAATTGAAAAAAGTACCAAATAGGTATTTGATGTTTTGTACTTGGCATCGACCTCCCTATAAATTTTATTTCCAGTTTTATTGGTTCAAGTGAAATACAAAGAAAAATATTTTTTTCTCCGCTGTTCCCCTTTTTGAACCCTGAATCAAAAAAGTACCAAACCCGTATCCAATATTTTTTTCTGGTTTACCGTCTTCGTTTTGAGTTTTGTTACTATGTTGATTGATTCAGAAGATACACATGAGTTAAAAAAAGTACCAATATTTAATTTTTACCCTTTTTACCCCTTATTTATCCCATCTGCTAAAAAGTACAAAACACGTGTCTACTTATTTTTGTAGCTAATACCAACGCAATTTCAGTTTTGGTCCTATGAAGTTTACTTCCGGAGATACAGCATTACTAATTTTCCCCTTTTTTACCCCTGTTTTCCCCTTAGAGGCCGAATTTCCTAAAATCCATTCTTAGTGGATCTACACTTCGAAAAAGGTACCCGCTGCCAAATTTCAGCTCTCTAGCTTTAGCCGTTTGGGCTGCGCGATGATGAGTCAGTCAATCAGTCAGGTTAGAGTTTTAGATATATATATATAGCACAGACATATTCTATACAAACAAAAATCGATTAAATCGGTCCATATTAGAACCTAGCAAATAAGAATATATAAATATGAGTATATGAAAATCTCGAAATATGTGATCATAAATTGCAGTTTTAACCCAAATTTCCTACCACGACTGTTAATTTTGTATATGTCAGTGTAATAAACTCTCGCTCATAAAAAATGCAATGAAACGTTAAGTGACTCTTATGTAGTGGTATTGGAAAAGTACCAAATAAAACCAATCCCAAAAGTGATGACATACAATAACACAAAATCACTAATAGAATGATACTTCGAAGTATAAAATACAATAAATATTGTTAAAAAAAAAAACAAGTCAACATAACTAACAACCGAAACACTAATAAAAAGCAACAGGCCAAAAAGAAAGAAAATTCAAAAAAAAAATCGAGTGTCCATACAATCAAGAAACACTTTAACACACAAACAAGACACAAAACCTAAAAGCAACTTAAAATATATGCAAATAAATATTTAACACAAAAAAAAAACCAATAAGAAAAAGAGCTTTTATTGTGATCACTTTCAAAGCACAAAATATCTTTAGAGAAGTTAGAGCTCTAAAATAGTGGTTGTCGTTGTTAGTAGAATGAAAAAGGACACAAAGTTATGGCCAATTGAACACAAAGATTACAGCAACATCACAAGAAACAACATCAATAGAAATTCACTTATTTTGTCTTGTTGGCAGAAAAATATACATACATATATACCTACACAAATACATAAGCAAATAAGGAGTCAATTGAAAATCACGTTAAAATGTTATACTTTTATTTTTTTCCTTTAATTTTGTAAAGACGATTTTTTTTAGAAAATTAAATTGTTTTAGGGAAATGGAGTAGGTCGAATTGGGGATACCATAAACGGGAACACTTTAAGAGAATTAAAAACATACAGATTTGGACCAAGTAAATTTCTTCATTTAAACTCCTCAAGGACAACATGGTGGATCCTACATTAGTTCCTGATAAAATCAGACTAGTATTCCCCATTAATAGATAATTTGACAAAATTGGAGTCACATTCAAGTCTAATTGAGAATAAAGGTCGCAAAGCTGCGAACAAACAGCAGCAGATTTACATTCCTCTCTTTAATTCGTTCTCAAAAGATTTAATAACATTTCCCTATCATGACTTGTTGGGATATCTGTACCTAAAGTTGAAATTTGAAGCCTTTCACTTAGCTTAGCCCACTCTTTTGCCCAATAGAGCTTATTAGCAATAATGTAACTGGCTAAAATACGTGGTTATCTGTTTGGAATAATTTTAATATATAAAAAATGTAGTTTCAGAGTATTTAGATATAAAAAGCCCAAACCAGTTTCTATATAAAGCATATAATTAGGTGTTGAAGCCGGTAGATATAACATGTTTTTTGTAAAAAATCTGAATAATTTCTGGACTTCAGAATATTTTTGAAAGCCCCAAATTTGTACAGCATAGCACATAATTGATCTTGATGCTGCATGGAATACACTAAGTTTGCTTTTCGTGGAAATAAGTGGATTATTAATGGACTTAGACAAAGTTGAATTAATAGCCAACTTGTCAGACGATAATTTATAACTCAAGTATTTTTTGAACGATAGGTTATAAAAAATTTATATCCCAAGTTATTTGTAGCTATTGGCGTCCTGTATATTGTTATTAGCATATTTCCAGTTCAACTTGTAGAAACCAGCTCGAAAAATCATTACTTTAGACTTATCTAGATTAACTTCAAGACTCCACATTGAACAATAATTGAAAAGCTTGTTAGTCATACATTGTAATCCTGATGGTGTATCAGATCAAATAACGACCTTTCTTAAATTACCTTTCTTTAATTAAAATAGAATGATTCAACTTAAAAAAGTGTATCATGTCAATCCCAATACCGTAAAACACTGAGAACATATATATATATACTCGTATATTTATACCCTTCACCACCACAGTTGGAAAGGGTGTATTGGGTAAATGTTTGTGACTCATAGAAATATTGGTCTGAGACCTGGTAGGCTGGCTGGTATCCATGTAAGCTTTTTATCAAAGTACAGGTCGTAACTTCAAAGATAAATTGATGAAATGCGGTACAAACTTATATTTTTATTCAAGGACCATCCCTATACATTTTTGGCAGAAATGGTGCCCTTAGCTGGTCTAGAATCAAAACGATACTGTTCGATTCTGATTAGTCTTAACTTGGTAAGCTCATATTTATCTTGGTTCATCCTTCATCTCAACTGTATACACAGAACTCCTCATGGCATCTCCTAAATAACTACTTTAGCATCCGTTAAAGTAGCGAACCAAAATGTGCCGCGAGTTTACCCATTAGAACGATAAAAATATATGTAGGTAAGAACGTCGGGTTAGTAAAAAAAAATATTTTATGAAAAAACAAAAACTCCTCCCCCCTAATGTTGATAACTTAAGGATCAGCAACTGGAACATCCGAACCCTTTATAGAGAAGGTGGTTTGGTCCAATTGATGGATGTTCTTGATGCATATAAGTGTGATGTAACTGCTGTCGTGGAGTTAAGATGAAACGGCTTTTCCAAGATACCAAGTGGTAACCTGTATTACAGCTGCCATGAGAGTAGGCATGAATTTGGTTGCGGATTCATAATCAGCAAAAGAATGCGAAATCTAGTCTCTAGGTTCATCCCAGTAAATGAAAGGATATCTACATGAGTGTCTCCCGATCAACTTACACTAAAATCAGATAGACTATATTTTAGTTGACGGAAGGCACTCATTAACTTGTTGCAGCTAAGGTCAGAACACATCTGAGTGTGTCGCGGAATACTAAGACAGAAGCACAAAGAAAGTTTACGTCACCAATTTACAACCTCATCAAATTGTCACCGATTACTCGATACGAACAACTCAACTACTCAGAAAAGAAATGCGCAATATGCAACATATTGCTTATTCCATGAAGGCTGCTGCAAAATCTGTATTAGGTTTTCAAAACACTCCTTCTAAAAGCTCTTAGTATGATCAATGCCGCAATGCCATCGCTGAGAAAAAATGCAGCCCATAGGGCAACGAGATATCTAATGGATCAAAATACTTTAGCAAGAAAAGCGTTCAAAAAAGATCTAGCGGGACATCCAAAACTTCGAGAAATGGAGCGTTCGAAAAAGATTCCGCGGGACGTCCAAAACTTGAAGAATATGCACACAATATCGAAGTGCATGGAATTCTAAAATAAGCTCGAATTATATCTAATTTTCAAGACAAAATAAGTACGAATTACAGCGTTTATACATATATCAACATAAAGCAAAGAGTATACGGTATCACAAATGAGCAACTTTCAAAAGCGAAATAGTGATGGTTATAGGCCTAGGTGAGGACATACAAAAAACCATTTTCAAAGATTTCAAAACACATGCAAAATTTTAAGATATGTGCAAAATCTGTTTTTGGGTAGGTCGTAGTACTTAAGTAACTCCAACTTTTACATTTGCAGAGCGATTTTAAAATTTTTAACAGTTTTGGAAAGTCAAGGGATCAACCTTTTACAGTATAATCGCATAGACCATCTATTTTTAGAAATTATGTAAGTCTTTATAAAAAGTTTCGCTACTTTTTTTAGATTTTTAATAATCTTAAAAATTCAAAAGCAATTATCTCATTATTTGTCTATAGAAATCTATTTTGTTTTATGTAGTCTTTTTAAAGCTAATTATATATAGAAGTAAGCCCGAACATGCAAAACCCTTCACCACTAAGGTCAAAGGTGGTCTTTTTCCCGTATAAAGACAAATATTTGCAAAATTTTACCATCATACAAACATTTTCTCAAAACTTACATATTTAAGCTGTTTTCTCCATTTAGTCTTATATAAGAGCTAGGGTCAAATGTGGACCGATTATCTCGAAACTTAGCAAATTGATTACAGAAAATAAACTTAAAATTCCCATTATCTTCAGATTTACGAGCGTTTAAGTGATTTTATGTCTCATTTAGTGCGTTTTGACAAAAAAAGTTTGTATGGGAGCTATGGTCAAATGTGGACCGATTTCAATGAAATTTGGTACAGTGATTTAAGTTCACATAAGCAATATTTGTTTTAAATTTTATGAAAAAATATTGATATTTGTGGCCAATATATCAATTCCGGGAAGTGGGACCTATGGGAGGTACTATAAATAATGCACCGATTTTGACGAATTTCAATAGCCATGGTTCCACTATCAAAAAAATGATCTGTGAAAAATTTCATCAAATACTCTTTAGAATTGCAACCTGTACCTTGATTACATGGCTTACATGGGGGTCCAGCCAGCTTTTGCCTGCCTGCCAGCCAGCCGCTCAGATGGACGGACATCGCTCAATCGACTCAGAAAGTGATTCTAAGCCTATTGGTATACTAAAAGGTGGGTCTAAGACAAATAATTGTATGCGTTACATACATCAGCACAAATTTATAATAACCTTTCCACCTATGGTGGTGAAGGTTATAATTAGTTAAGCTCTTTTTTGGATCAACCAATAGATGTTTGCCATGCATCAAAAATACTTTTATCCCAAGTCTAATTTCAGCCAATATTCATAGGGCTCTTTTTGATTTAATTAATAGACATGTGTTAAATTTCACCAAATTGGTGAAAAAATGGGATCTAAGGCAGGTACTCCAAGGAGTCGACGAATTTCAACTAAATTTAGTTGATCTTTTTTTTTGAATTAATTGATAGACGTGTATTGATTTTAACAATTTCTGTTTCGAATTGCGACTTGTACATTGAACTGAACAAGAATGCAAAATTTTATCGTTGTAGGTTCACGCCATCTAGTTTTTTTGCACTTCCATGTATGAACCACTATGGGTCGGGCTAGTAACCTATTCCTGAAAAAAACAAGTAAAAAAGTGCTATAGTCGGACAAGCCCGACCATACTATACCCTTCACCACTAAGGTCAAAGGTGTTCTTTTTATTAATTAAAAAACAAGTATTTGCTAAATTTTACGATCAAACTTACACATTTAAGCTGTTTAGGTCATTGGGACTTACATGAGAGCTAGGGTCAAATGCAGACCGATGATCTCGAAATTTGGCGAATTGATTACAGTTGTTACAAAAATTATGTATGCATAAATAAACTTAAAATTCTCATTATCTTCGGATTTACGAGCCTTTTATTCCCATGTAGTGCGTTTTGAGAAAAGAGTTTGTATGGGAGCTATGGTCAAATGTGGACCGATTTCAACGAAATTTAATACAGTGATTTAGGTTTATATAAGCCGTATATGTTTTAAATTTCGTGAAAAAATATTGATTTTTGTGGCCAATATAACAATTCCGGGAAGTGGGACCTATGGGAGGTACCATAAATAATGGACCGATTTCGCCAAATTTAAATAGCCATGGTCCCATTATCAAACAAATGGTCTGTGCCAAATTTCATCAAATTATCTTTAGAATTGCGACCTGTAGTTTGATTACAAGGATTACATGGGGGTCCAGCCAGCCAGCCAGCCAGACGGACGGACGGACATCGCTAAATCGACTCAGAAAGTGATTCTTTATAATATTATAATACCCTTTCCACCTATGGTGGTGAAGGGTATAAAAACAATTACTATGAAAAAGGAAAAAAATTGAATATAAACTGACAGAGGACGTCCAAAACTTCGATGTAAAGACCATGTAGATAAAAATCTTTCAAAGCTTAGCCTACGAAATTAGACAATCTAAAATATGATCGGCCTTTGATCTTTTAACAGGTTGTATATATAGTAGGGTTGGTCGTTTTTTGACTTTTGTCTCTGATCGGCTTCTAATAGTGAAATTATATGGCCAAATTTTGTCAATCGGAGGTGTGCAAAATATTATTGATTTATTTTTAGGATACGAGCTTCAAAAACTGTTTTATGGATTTCAAATATTGATGACTTCAATTAAAGCTGCGTTAGTTCACTTTTAGATTCCATTATCTTTTCTCTTTAAAATAAATTGTAAATGGACGAAATGTAGCAAAAACTGCAAATACTCTCAGTTTTCTCCATACAAATGGGCTCAAAAACTTTGGGCCCGTTGCGCGGGCTCGTATCCTAAAAATAAATCAATAATATTTTGCACACTTCCGATTGACATAATTTCGCCACATAATTTCACTATTAGAAGTCGATCAGAGACAAAAGTCAAAAAACGACCCACCCTAATATATAGGCCATTTAAGTAGGTGAGTACATTATATGTATTTTGCATATTGTCAACCAACTTTGCGAATTCGCAGCAGTCCCCAACTCGAAAAATGGGGATTGTTTCTAGCAATCAAAAGATAGAAAGGATTCAGTATACCAAAATTTACATGGATATGACAACGTAGTACCAGATACGTTAACAAGTAAGTAGGAAATTCTAAAGAACACGGACTTTTTCATTTTATATATCACAAATGCTTTAAACTACTTTAAATAATATATCTTCCAGATACAACCTTTTAAGCCCTATACGACTTTTTGCTGCTCCATTGTGTTTAATGGAATTAAAAGACATTGACGATGGCGACAACATCAAGTCTAACAAGAGGGTTGACATTCATAATGACTACTTTCAGCATGGTTTGCTTTTATGTTTTTAAAATTTGTTTCACTTCTCAACATCATGGTAATACACTTTAGACCTATGTAACTTTTTGCATATCCTGCAGTTTAAGAAGTTCTTTAATGTAATGAGATGTGTTTTAACTCAAAGTTGGAAGTAGTTTCAAATGAACCTATAAAAAGAAGAATTGTACTTTAAGTCATGTACAAATTTAAACAATTTATAAGTGGTCTCTAATATTTCTGTAGTATTTTTTCTTGAAAATTGCCGGGTATGTCTAAGTGCTCATAATAGTGTTCGTTTTGCAGTAAATGATGCTGACACTATATTCTTTTATCTAGTAAAAATGACACAATCTACTTGTTACTCGTCTCTATTTATACCTTGTTTTCATTTTTCTAGTTTGCTTTTATTTACAACATAAATAAGTATTAACATCTTTTAGCACAGTGGGATGAATAAAATCTAATTTGTAAATACTAAAAAATTTAAGAAATGAATTTTACAAATCTGAAGTTAAATTGTAGCCCTGCTTTAATTAAACTCTTTAAGATATTTTTTTAACATATTCCATTTCCCCTTAAAATTGTATGTAAATTTTCATTATTACCTTTAATGAAGAAAATTTCTACTATATAGTTAAATGTAATGAACTCTACTCCTAAAACTTAACTACTTTGTGTGTCTCTTCTATTCACTTTTTGATTTTTATCAAGAAAAGTGTTGATAGAGTTGTTTTTTTCAACATCTTTTTTTCATTTTTGCTTATTGTCGCTTTTGTTCTTTGGAAAAAGGCATTCAATGTAAATGATAGTGTTTTAACTAAATGCTTTTTTTTAATAAAATAAAAATAAAGGAAATCTTATTTTAATGTTCAAGTAACTAAATGTATAGATGCTTTAGTTGTAGTTACAAAAAAAAAAAACTCTTCCATTGAATTGGTTTATATGAAAGCAGACAGACATTTTGTTCGTATAAAAACATATTCATAGAAACATCAAGTAAAGGGTTATAAAAACTAAATAGAAGAGCAATAACATATGCACTGATCCCTTTTGGTGTTTAATTGAATTTATGAACAGCAATATCAAAGTATTCATATGAACATTATAACACTGTTAATGTGCTGTATTGAAAGGATTTAAAGACTCAAAGAAAAATGTTGGTAAGAAAAGAAAATCAACCACTGTTAAAAGAACATTCACAGGTTGATAAAGCAAACCTTTAACTTCAGCCTCTACCCGTCAAAGATATTCTTTTGCTCCTGTACTGGGAAAAAAGTGTTTTAGCGAATAGCAACATAAAAAACAAGTAAGAAAGCGCTATAGTTGGTCTAGCCCGACCATACGATACCCTTGACCACTAAGGTCAAAGGTGTTATTTTTCCTGTATAAAGACAAATATTTGCTAAATTTTGCCATCATACAAACATTTTCTCAAAACTTATATATTTAACCCGTTTCCGTCATTTGGACTTATATAAGAGCTGGGGTCAAATGTGGACCGATTATCTCAAAATTTGACAAATTGATTACAGTTGTTACAAAAATTATGTATGCAAAAAATAAACTCAAAATTTTCATTATCTTTAGATTTACGAGCGTTTTATTAATTTTTATACCCTTCACCACCATAGGTGGAAAGGGTATTATATAAGTTTGTGCTGATGTTTGTAACACATAGAAATATTTGTCTTAGACCCACCTTTTAGTATACCAATAGGCTAAGAATCACTTTCTGAGTCGATTTAGCGATGTCCGTCCGTCCGTCTGGCTGGCTGGACCCCCATGTAAACTTTGTAATCAAACTACAGGTTGCAATTCTAAAGACAATTTCATGAAATTTGACACAGATCATTTTTTTGATAATAGGATCATGGCTATTGAAATTAGTTAAAATCGGTCAATTATTTATGGTACCTCCCATAGGTCCCACTTCCCGGAATTGATATATTAGCCACAAATATCAATATTTTTCATGAAATTTAAAACAAATACTGCTTATGTAAATCACTGTACCAAATTTCGTTAAAATCGGTCCACATTTGACCATAGCTCCCATACAAACTCTTCTTTAAAAACGCACTAAATGAGACAAAAAATCACTAAAACGATCGTAAATCTAAAGATAATGAACATTTTTTACATATATTACATAACTGTAATCTATTTGCCAAATTTCGAGATAATCGGTCCACATTTGACTCTAGCTCTCATATAAGTCCAAATAACGGAAACAGGTTGAATATATAAGTTTTAAGAAAATGTTTGTATGATGGCAAAATTTAGCAAATATTTGTCTTTATACAGGAAAAATAACACCTTTGACCTTAGTGGCGAAGGGTATCGTATGGTCGGGCTTGACCGACTATAGCGCTTTCTTACTTGTTTTTTGTCTCATTTAGTGCGTTTTTAAAGAAGAGTTTGTATGGGAGCTATGGTCAAATGTGGACCGATTTCAATGATTTTAGTTTACATAAGCAGTATTTGATTTAAATTTGATGAACAAATATTGATATTTGTGGTCAATATATCAATTCCGGGAAGTGAGACCTATGGGAGGTACTATAAATAATGTACCGATTTTGACCAATTTCAATAGCCATGGTCCCATTATCAAAAAAATGATCTGTGCCAAATTTCATCAAATTATCTTTAGAATTGCGACCTGTAGTTTGATTACAAGGTTTATATGGGGGTCCAGCCAGCCAAGCAGACGGACGGACATCGATAAATCGACTCAGAAAGTGATTCTAAGCCTATTGGTATACTAAAAGGTGGGTCTAAGATAAATATTTCTATGCGTTACATACATCAGCACAAACTTATAATACCCTTTCCACCTATGGTGGTGAAGGGTATACATAGATATCTAGAATAGTTCTTAAAACATTGCTTGCACTTCAATAGTAAAACTTATACAATGCCAATAAATTTCCTCTATGTGGGAAAGCTGCCAATGTTACGCCTATCGAAAAAAGGGAGAGGCTAGCATCCCTGGAAATTACCGCCCAATACCAATTTGTCCTACACTCTGAAATGTTTTGGAGAGCATGGTGTCATCTTTTTAAACCCTTTACCAATAGGTGAAAGGGTATTATACATTTTTTTTATTAGTGATCGTAGACCCCATAAAAATTATATCGATCGACACAGAATCGGGAGGAGAATCGATTAAGCGATGTCTGTCTGTCAATCTGTCTGTCTGTCTGTCTGTCTGTCTGTCTGTCTGTCTGTCTGTCTGTCTGTCTGTCTGTCTGTCTGTCTGTCTGTCTGTCTGTCTGTCTGTCTGTCTGTCTGTCTGTCTGTCTGTCTGTCTGTCTGTCTGTCTGTCTGTCTGTCTGTCTGTCTGTCTGTCTGTCTGTCTGTCTGTCTGTCTATCTGTCTGTCTGTCTGTCTGTCTGTCTGTCTGTCTGTCTGTCTGTCTGTCTGTCCGTCTGTCTGTCTGTCTGTCTGTCTGTCTGTCTGTCTGTCTGTCTGTCTGTCTGTCTGTCTGTCTGTCTGTCTGTCTGTCTGTCTATCTATCTGTCTGTTGAAATCAAGTTTCCGCAGCCCTTGGAGGATGGACCTACATAAATTATATATCATATTTTAGCAAATTCTCCCGCAATGAACGCTATTAATTTTCATCAAAATCGGTTTATAAACACCCGAAATATCGAAAAAATACCAAATATTAGACGAAAATTTTAAAATTTTTGCTTGAAAAACATTTTTAAATAACAAGAGAAGAAAGATAAAATGCACTATGTAAAATTTCATAAAAATGGGTAAATAAACAACTGAGATTTTGCCAAAACACCAAATTTGATGCATCGCAAATTGCCCAAAGTACGCATTAGAGAAAGTTTGTTGAAAAAATGAAATGCAGAAATAGAAAAAGCCATCTTCCTGGAGCACGGACATGCATTAAAATCAAAAGCGGTCTATAAACAACTGAGATATAGCAAATTGCCCAAAGTTCTTGTCTAAGAAATTTTGTTTACATTTTGTAAGAATTGTTTCAGCGATATCTCAGGTGTTTATGGACCGATTGTGGTCTGTCTGTCTGGCTAGTCACTGACTAGTATTTATAAAAAGCTTATTTTTGTGGCTATAATTGTCATAGTTTATAATTTAATAGCTTTCAACTGGCGTTTGTGGCATAAAAGCTATAGTCTAATATGGACTGATTGTGACAAAATTTTGCAAACTCGCTGGCTTTAACATAAAACTGCCTTGTGCTAAGTTTAGTGGCCATAGCTATTATTTATCATCTATTGAAATTTAAGTGTGTTTAGTTGTAATTTAGGCTGTTTTCATAAGAGTTTTGTATGGGAGCTATGGCTGAATGTGAACGGATTTCGATAAAAATTTGATACGCTGTCTAGTGCTTTTGCAAAAGTTCTACATTGCAAGTTTTATAATCTCAGCTGCTATAACTTTTCGTTTATTAGTAAATAAGCGATTAGCCTAGGCGAGTTATAGGGTAGCTATGGTCAAATGTGAACCGATTTTTCCTAATTTCAATACCAAAATTTCTCTAAAACTGAAAAATATCTTTGCTTAGTTTCAGTGACCTAGATCTTTTCGTTTAGGAGTTATCATGCTTTCAATAGACGGATATAGCTCAGTCGTCTTTCATAAGGATAAATAATATATGTATGTGCCTTTTGGTTTTTGAGCCAATATTAAGAAAACTACAAATGGAATGGCAATCTAAATATACCCCTATAAAATCTGAACAAAAGAGAAATGAGAATATAAAAAAATCTAGGAATTGTATTGGCTGGAAGGATATACGAGGTCTGATTAAAAATAAGTTGAATTAAAATTTTTCTTAATTATTCATCAATTTCTCTTTTGGCCCCTTCAAAATGGTCCTCCTTAGATATAATATACTTATGTCTTAGTTTTTTCCAATTCTCAAAGCAGTTCTTATATGCACTTTTTGGTGTGCTCATGAGCTCTTTAAGCGATTCGTTTTTTATCTCCTTAATGGTCTAAAAACGCCATCCTGCTATTGGTCTCTTCAATCTTGGCAACAAAAAAAAGTAGCAGGGGTTAAAATCTGGTGAATACGGTGGCAAAAACTTGATAACGATGTTTGTCTTGGCCAAACAGTTACTAACAAGCAAGAAGGTATATTATCGTGATGCAAAATCTATGAATTGTTTTTCCATAATTTCGGAAGTTTTCTTCGTATTGCTTTTTGAAAGCGGGGGCTAACTTCAAGATAATACTCCTTGTTAAGCGTAAGACTATATAATCGAAGATAAACAGTCAGCAAATCTTAATATATATGCTTTTTGGCTTTTTGATCTCCCATTAAGATTATTGGACTTTGGTTTGGGTTTCGATTTCAGAACCCATGATTCGTCACTAGTTATGACCTTTTTATACCCTTCACCACTATAGGTGGAAAAGGTATTATAAGTTTGTGCTGATGTATGTAACGCATAAAAATATTTGTCTTAGACCCACCTTTTAGTATACCAATTGGCTTAGAATCACTTTCTGAGTCCATTGTCCATCCGTCTGGCTGGCTGGCTGGACCCCCATGTAAACCTTATAATCAAACTACAGGTCGCAATTCTAAAGATAATTTGATTAAATTTGGCACAGATAATTTTTTTGATAATGGGACCATGGCTATTGAAATTCGTTAAAATCGGTACATTATTTATGGTACCTCCCATAGGTCCCTCTTCCCAGAATTAATATATTGGCCACAAATATCAATATTTTTTCACGAAATAAATACTGCTTATGTAAACTTAAATCACTGTAGAAAATTTCGTTGAAATCGGTCCACATTTGACCATAGCTCCCATACAAACTTTTCTTTAAAATGAGACAAAAATCACTAAAACGCTCGTAAATCTAAAGATAATGACAATTTTAAGTTTATTTTTTGCACATATAACTTTTGTAACAACTGTAATCAATTTGCCAAATTTCGGGATAATCGGTCCACATTTGACCCTAGCTCTCATATAACTCCAAATGACAGAAACAGCTTAAATATATAAGTTTTGAGAAAATGTTTGTATGATGGCAAAATTTAGCAAATATTTGTCTTTAAACAGGAAAACTAACACCTATGACTTTAATGGTGAAGGGTACCGTATGGTCATGCTTCACCGACTATAGCACTTTTTACTTGTTAAGCATTAAACAATTCCAGAGCTTTGCTCATGCGACAACTTGTTGGTCAAAATTCAGAAATTCTGGAACAAATTCAATTCATGCCAGCTGATATATCGACATCATCAGCAACTTCTCTAATAGTGATCAGATTTTCTATAACAAATTTCATAACTTTCTCAACATTTTCACTGGTTATTAATGTGCTGTGGCATCCAGGGCGAGCGTCACCATTCACATCTTCTCAACCTTCTGTGGAAAGCTTATATCACCACTCACAAACTAAATGTGCTATGTAGCTAAAACAGTAAATAAAAATAAAATTTAAAGTTTATTTCGAAAACTTTTCCTTTGACTTCTATTTTTGAGTGTACTTTATTATATTTATTTTCGACTAATTGTAAAATGCAATAGATTTAAAATCATGCAACTTTTTAATACAATTTTCAATATATTTTAACACTGAGTTCACACACATACATACACACACAGACTTAAATAATGCATATATACTTTGCTTATTCGATAGAACCCAGCAAACATTTCTTATTACGGAAGGGTTTTCGTAATAATTTCAAAATGCAAAGAAAATGTAAAACTAAAAATTTTGTATTTTGTATCGTTAGATTTATTTGGATATTTTTCACAGACACTATAATTCGTATTTATTTTGTCTCATAAATTATATATAATACGTGGTTTTCGAACTGTCTAGAATTGAAAATACTTTTCCTGATGTTGATGGCCTTACCAACCAATTTTTGGTTTTCTAAAAAAAAACTATTTATTGCAATAATAAATAACAGCAATAAACTGGAATCCTAGTGCAATACACTTATATAGAACTTTTGAATAAAGTAGTTAATATTTTTAATACTTTTAAGAAAAAAAAAATGTGTATATTAAAAAATGAAAATTTTACACCTAAAGAAAATTTTTTTTAGACCTACTATTTATAGAAGTAACTCCTAAGCGATAGGCAACAATATTATTTCCTTTTTGCTTAAAGGGATGTATCTTTTTGCATCAAATTTATTTACCGTTAAAAATATAAATATGTTTGTATGCGTTTGCTTGAATGAAAAACCTAACGTTATCTAATGGTAAAATTTAAACTGAATATATAAACCTATTCACTCGAACATGAATCAGAACATCAGTTTACTCCTGTAAAGATTTTCGTTATAGTTTTGCATATACGTACACAGTAGCTTTATGTATATATACGAGGGAAGTATTAACAGTTACTTAAGTTAAGCTCAGACATGGCAGATATTTGGATACTTATACATAACCACTTTATATTTCACATAAACATAATCAGTAGAACAATCATAAATGTTCACGCTTTTAGGGTCAAATACTTGATGAAATATGTCCCATCTAGAAATCTATTACATTCCGATAGTACCTATAAACACTATATTTTGTTTTTTCTTATATTCATAAAAACTTCAAAGTTCATCTTCGTTTAGAGTAAAAAGCTATACTACAAAAGATTATTTACTAATAATGGCAAAAGCAACAAGAAAATTATTGTAGACTAAAAAGAAAATTGAGTATAAAAAGGGTTCAATTAAGTGTTAAAGACATATTCAGTGGAAAAACTAAGAATGTTAGAAATGAAAATATGTAAATACATACAAATGTTCGGATTATATGCTTGAATGTTCATTTTTGTATGTGTATTAGTTAAAACAAAGAGCAAAAATCAGACAGTCTGTCGTTATTGGCAATAGTTAGAGTTTAACGTATCATTAAAAGTGGTAAGAAACTGAACTATAAGGACAATATACATACATACATACATTGTAAATAAAAGCTAGTAAAAATAATGTAGTAGTTAAACTTGATTTTCCTTTTACCAATACTAAAATATATATATATATATATATATATATATATATATATATATATATATATATATATATATATATATATATATATATATATATATATATATTTACAAACATACATATCTTTTCTTTGCATGAATAGTGTTATAACTCTTAAAACTTGCTTTTGAGAAAAAATTTCTGAAAAGTTGTATATTTTAGTCTATACTCAAAATACTAATAGTCAGATTAAAAGTTATGCCAATATTCATGTAAAAGCTCTACTTGTATAAATAGAAAAAAGGTTTTATATTTGTTTTTTAAAACTAATGATCCAGAAAGATTGTTAAGAACATTTTAGCAATATCCAGCAAAAACAGATTATTTTTAAATACCTTCTCTAACTAAAGTATATACTAAGCAATACGACTTCTATTCTTACGATAGTACGAGTTGTGTAAATGAACCAAAGGTTTGGTCCATATGTATATAAGTGCATATGCATAGATTGTGCCCAATGCCAAGGCAACTGTAAGTGATTTTATGAAAATATTAATTGAATTCAATATAATTGAATGAGTATTTTCTATGGGTTTTCCCTTTTTCTTTTAATCATATTTGCAGGATAAGTGTTTTTGAATTAAATTTTATTTTGTAAAGTTTATTATAAAGATTATTTTAAATGATATGGGGAATATTTTTTTTGAAATTTTTGACAAAAACTATAATAATTGAGCCAATGAATTTAATAGAAATATTTTTTAATTTTTCTACAGAAAAATTTGTCCAAAATTTATTTTTCTACTTATTTTGTCCCAAATTTACTCTTCTGTAGAAAAATTTGTCCCAAATTTATTTTTCTATAGAAAAATTTGTGCCAAATTTATCTTTCTATAGAAAAATTTGTACCAAATTTATTTTTCTATAGAAAAATTTGTACCAAATTTATTTTTCTATAAAAAAAATATCCCAAATTAATTTTTCCGTAGATAAAAAAATAGAAAAATTTGCCACAAAATAATTTCTCTTCAGAAAAATATGTCACAAATAAAATTTTCTTTAGAAAAATTTTTCCACATTGGTTTTTCTAAAGAAAAATTTGTCACAAGTTAATTTTTCTTCAGAAAAACTTTCCTTGTTCAAATTTAAAAAAAAAAATTTTCATTATTTAAATTTTTATAGAAAAATTTTCGCTATTAAAATTTGTATAGAAAAATTTTTGTTATTAAAATTTTATAGAAAACTTTTCGTTATTAAAATTTTTATAGAAAAATTTTCGTTATTAAAATTTTTTTAGAAAATTTTTCGTCATTAAAATTTTTATTTATTAATAGAAAAATGTTCGTTATTAAAATTTTTATAGAAAATTTTTGTTATTAAAATTTTTATAGAAAGTTTTCGTTATTCAATTTTTAATAGACAAATTTTCGTTATTAAAAGTTTTATAGAAAAATTTTCATTATTAATATTTTTATAGAAAAATTTTCGTTATTAAAATTTATATAGAAAAATTTTCGTTATTAAAATTTTTATGGAAAAATTTTTGTTATAAAATTTTTTATAGACAAATTTTTGTTATTAAAATATTTTTAGAAAATTTTTCGTCATTAAAATTTTTATTTATTAATATAAAAATTTTCGTCATTAAAATTTTTATAGAAAATTTTTGTTGTTAAAATTTTTATAGAAAATTTTCGTTATTCAATTTTTTATAGACAAATTTTCGTTATTAAAAGTTTTATAGAAAAATTTTCATTATTAAAATTTTTATAGAAAAATTTTCGTTGTTAAAATTTATATAGAAAAATTTTCGTTATTAAAATTTTTGTAGAAAATTTTTCGTTGTTAAAATTTTTATAGAAAAATTTTCGTTTTAAAAATTTTTAATAGAAAAATTTTCGTTATTAAAATGTTTATGAAAATTTTCGTTATTAAAATTTTTATAGAAAAATTTTCGTTTTAAAAATTGTTAATAGAAGAATATTCGTTATTAAAATTGTTATAGAAAATTTTCGTTATTAAAATTGTTATAGAAAATTCTCGTTATTAAAATTTTTATAGAAAATTTTTGTTATTAAAATTTGTATAGAAAAATTTCGTTATTAAATTTTTTATAGAAAATTTTCGTTATTAAAATTTTTATAAAAAAATTTCGTTACCAAAATTTAAAATTTACTACAAAAATTATTTAAAATTTACTACAAAAATTTTCGTTGTTAAATTTTTTTTAGAAAAATTTTTGTTATTAAAATTTTTTTCCAACAATTTTCGTTCTTAAAATTTTTCTAGTAAAATTTTCGTTATTAAAATTTTTATAGAAAAATTTTCGATATTAAAATTTTTATAGAAACATTTGCTTTATAAAAATTTGTATAGAAAAACTTTCGTTACTAAAATCTTTATGGAAAATTTTTGTTATTAGACTTTCGGTAGAAAAATTTTCATTATTAAATTTTTTATAGAAAAATTTTATAAAAAAAAATTTCGTTATTAAAATTTTTATAGAAAAATGTTTTTTGTTTAAATTTTAATTGAAAATTTTTCTTTGTGAAAATTTTATTGAAAAGTTTTAGCATTTCAACCTTTATAGAAAAATTTTCGTTATTACAATTTTTATAGAAAAATTTTCGTTATTAAAATTTTTATTGAAAAATGTTCGTTATTAAAATTTTTATAGGAAAATTTTCGTCATTAAAATTTTTAATAGTAAAATTTTGGTTATTTAAATTTTTATAATTTTTATTGTTATTAAAATTTAAATAGAAAAATTTTCGTTATTATAATTTTTATAGTAAATTTTTTGTTAATAAATTAAAAAAAATCGTTATTAAAATCTCTATAGACAAATTTATCCCAAAATATAGAAAAATTTGTCCCAAGTTAATTTTTATATAGAAAAATTCGTCCCAAATTTATTTTCTATAAAAAAATTTGTCCCAAATTGATTTTTTTATACTAAAATTTGTCCTAAAATAATTTTTTATAGAAAAAATTTTTTTTTTATAGAAAAATTTGTCCCGAAGTCATTTTTCTATAGAAAAATTATTCAAAATTAATTTTTCTATAGAAAAATTTCTCCCATATGTGAAGAGTTATGAAGAATTTTGGTACAAATTTTGACTTTTTTTTATAGAAAAATTCTATATTCTTTATTTTTTGAATTTAATCCTTTTTATTTTTAGCTCAAACAAAGCAAATTAATTAAATAATTTTACTAAAGTTATAACACCAACATAAAGTTATTGCTTAATAAGCCAAAACTAAAAGCTGTCCTTAAAATTAAACAATTCCCTCGCAGCAGCCACTCAAGTGGCTAAATAAGTTACAACATTCAAAAAAATTTTTGTCTAAAAGCAGAAACTACCAAAAAACTAGAAACAATACAAAATATCCTTTGTTATAGAAAATTAAACATGTTTTTAATTAAATTAAATTCTAAAATTTAATTTTTTATATGTATTTATTTAGTTTTGAACAAAAAACGAAGTTAAATATTAAAATATATTGAAAACAAAGGGCTTTTTTATGCAAAAATAATTTGAATGTGTGTGTATGTAAAAGCATGTTGGTATGTGTGTAAATTTCGTTAACACAAAAAAGAAAAGCACATAAACATTGCTTAAAAGCTTTTTTCCACTCTCTTGGCCTCTTATAATGGCAACAGTATAATATGACTTTAATTTAATTATTTTGCTTTTTGTGTTGCTTTGGCAAAAAAGCAAAAAAATTATAAAAGAAAATATAATAAAATTAAATAAAAACGAAGAGTAAAATGACTACAAGTGGCTCTTGTTAGCCACTTGTATGAATGTTCATAATAATAATAAAAATTGCTTATAATTCTCACCTCTTTTGTTAACTTCTTCTTTAGTTGGTATTACAGTGGCTGTACTATTATATTTACGGTGGTTGTAGTAATAAACATGTTTAACATAAACATAAAAGGAGCTCGCAAAAAAATGTAAAACGCTAAAAATAAGCAAAAAAACTTAAATTGCCAGAAGTCTTTGGTGTATATTACTTTTTTCGCACAATTACCTTTTTAGTGTTAAACAAATTGTGTTGACGATGTTGATGTTAATCGCGATAATGAAAATGCTTTTGTTATTGTGTTTGGTGGGTAATTGGATTGCAATGTGATTTTTCTGTAGAAAATCTGTACCCATGAGATTTTTCTGTAAAAAAAGTCTGTAATATTTGTATCAAATTAATTTTTCTATAGAAAAAATTGTCCCACATAACATTTTTCTATAGAAAAATTTGTCCCAAATTAATTTTTCTAAAGAAAAATTTGTCCCAAATTAATTTTTCTATAAAAAAAAAATTTGTCAAAAATTAATTTTTCTATAGAAAAATTTGTCCCAAATTAATTTTTCTATTAAAAAATTTGTTCCAAATTAATTTTTCTATAGAAAAATTTGTCCCAAGTAAATTTTTCTATAGAAAAATTTGCCCCAAGTTAATTTTTCTATAGAAAAATTTGTCCCTAATAAATTTGTCCCAAATTAATTTTCCTATAGAAAAATTTGTCCCAAATAAATTTTTCCATAGAAAAATTTGTTAAAAATAAATTTTTTTATTGAAAAATTTGTCCCAAATAAATTTTTCTACAGAAAAATTTGTCCCAAATAAATTTTTCTGTAGAAAAATTTGTCCCAAATAAATTTTTCTATAGAAAAATTTGTCCCAAATTAATTTTTCTATAGAAAAATTTGTCCCAAATTAATTTTCTATAGAAAAATTTGTCCTAAATTAATTTTTCCATATAAAAATTTGTCCCAAATTAATTTTTCTATAGAAAAATTTGTCCCAAATTAATTTTTCTATAGAAAAATTTGTCCCAAATTAAGTTTTCTATAGAAAAATTTGTCCCAAATAAATTTTTCTATAGAAAAATTTGTCCCAAATAAATTTTTCTATAGAAAAATTTGTCCCAAATAAATTTTTCTATAGAAAAATTTGTCCCAAATAAATTTTTCTATAGAAAAATTTGTCCCAAATAAATTTTTCTATAGAAAAATTTGTCCCAAATTAATTTTTCTATAGAAAAATTTGTCCCAAATTAATTTTTCTATAGAAAAATTTGTCCCAAATTAATTTTTCTATAGAAAAATTTGTCCCAAATTAAGTTTTCTATAGAAAAATTTGTCCCAAATTGATTCTTCTATAGAAAAATTTGTCCCAAATTAATTTTTCTATAGAAAAATTTGTCCCTAATTAATTTTTCTATAGAAAAATTTGTCCCAAATTAATTTTCTATAGAAAAATTTGTCCCAAATTAATTTTTCTGTAGAAAAATTTGTCCCAAATTAATTTTTCTATAGAAAAATTTGTCCCAAATTAATTTTTCTATAGAAAAATTTGTCCCAAATTAATTTTTCTATAGAAAAATTTGTCCCAAATTAATTTTTCTATAGAAAAATTTGTCCCAAATTAATTTTTCTATAGAAAAATTTGTCCCAAATTAACTTTTCTATAGAAAAATTTGTCCCAAATTAATTTTTCTATAGAAAAATTTGTCCCTAATTAATTTTTCTATAGAAAAATTTGTCCCAAATTAATTTTTCTATAGAAAAATTTGTCCCAAATTATTTTTTCTATACACATATTTGTCAAAAATTAAGTTTTCTATAGAATAATAATTTTAGTTTTTTACAAACTAAGAAGTTCCAACGTCTTACAAAGATTCCAAGCCGCCTGTACAGACTAGGCATACTTCAGCTGGAAAATAAAAATATTAGATATTTATAATCTTTTAAATTTCACTTTAATTCAAACTTTTCGTCAAAAAATTGTGTTTTCAGCTAAAAACTTTTTACTAAAAACTTCAATCTAAAAAACTTCTCATTCAAGAAAAATTGATTTAGCTCCTTTTTCGAGCCTTAATTTGACATTAAAAGGACATTATATCTCTTCCTGCTACTAATATAAGTAGGCATTTTTTTCTTCGTTAATTTTTTAAACAAATCATTGACATGTTGAAAGTTTTTCGAAATCAATTACTCATACTAAACTTTTTGGATACTTTGCTGGCTCATCAGTTTTAAAACTTTTTCACATACAATAAACTAATGGACGTTTGTTTTTTTTTTTCTTAATGTTCGGAAATTAGAGTTAAAGTTAATTGAAGAAAAATATCCTAATAGTTATAATGTTTGATATAGAAAAAGAAAAGTTTTAATTTTTCTAATAGATGTTTAAGAAGTTATAACCCAGCAAATAACTAGTTATATAATTCTTTGTTTAAAAAATTATTAAAGTTTTATGAGATTCTTTTAAAACTGATTTTATTAAAAAAATTGTATTATTATCTTATTACTAGACACTGATATTTTTGTCTATACATACGTATATTTATGTTAAGGTACATTTTAATCTTTCCTATTGCAAATATTTATTATCATAAAAGTTTCACAAAACATATTTATAATTTAAATATATAGCATTTCTTTTTCATCCACTCATTGTATTTATCTTTATGTTACTTTTCTGAGACATTGCATCATCTTGCCTTTAACTTGACAGAAAAAAATGCAAACAGAAAACTTGAAAACATAATTTTTATGTTTTAGATTTTTCTTCCAAAAACTAACATTTGGATGACATTAAAAATCCACTCGTTTATGTTCAACAAAGATAAAAGTTTTGGAAAATGTTTGCATAACTTAGACTTTTTAAAGAAATAAAAGAAATTAAGCTACATATAACCATCAAAAATGATTTTTAAGAAACGACTAATAATTTCTTTATATCATAGAAAGGTAAAAAGACAACTTCAAAGTAAATTTTGATATCTACTGGGACGTATGAGTATTATTAAATAAATCATACGCCGCGTTGTACACAATACAATTTTCTTGGCCTAAATAGACTTTTTCTCATTAATTTTCAATAATTTCTTCAATATTTTAATAACAATATTTTTCAAACTTTAGGGCATCTTAAAAATTCGTTAATACTTACAAAAATCCTTATCTTATGTGGCCTGATGGCGGTCGCATGTTACTAATATTAAGTTAATTTTTTGTTAGTAGAAGTAACAAAGTTTATTTACAGAGGTTGCATAATATGTAAGTTTTAGTTTGTTGCATATTTGTCAAACAAATGTTGTCTACAACAACAATTACAAAAATCCACGGATTCTCAAAAAGCTGAAATATGTATATTAAAGAAGTTAAAAATGGTAAGAAGAACAATTTTTTTAGGTAATTCTTCAAAAATTTCCTATTTTTGAAAAATTTTCTTTTTTTAAAAGAAATTTTTTAAGCATTTGCTATTTTTATAAGAAATTTTTTAAAAATTTCCTATTTTTATAAGAAATTTTTTAAAAATTTCCTATTTTTATAGGAACATTTTCAAAAATTTCCTATTCGTATAGGAAAATTTTCAAAAATTTTCTATTTGTATAGGAAATTTTTCAAAGATTTCCTATTTTTATAGGAAATTTTTCAAAAATTTCCTATTTTTATAGGAAAATTTTCAAAAACTTCCTATTTTTATAGGAAATTTTTCAAAAATTTCCTATTTTTATAGGAAATTTTTCAAAAATTTCCTATTTTTATAGGAAATTTTTCAAAAATTTCCTATTTTTATAGGAAATTTTTCAAAAATTTCCTATTTTTATAGGAAATTTTTCAAAAATTTCCTATTTTTATAGGAAATTTTTCAAAAATTTCCTATTTTTATAGGAAATTTTTCAAAAATTTCCTATTTTTATAGGAAATTTTTCAAAAATTTCCTATTTTTATAGGAAATTTTTCAAAAATTTCCTATTTTTATAGGAAATTTTTCAAAAATTTCCTATTTTTATAGGAAATTTTTCAAAAATTTCCTATTTTTATAGGAAATTTTTCAAAAATTTCCTATTTTTATAGGAAATTTTTCAAAAATTTCCTATTTTTATAGGAAATTTTTCAAAAATTTCCTATTTTTATAGGAAATTTTTCAAAAATTTCCTATTTTTATAGGAAATTTTTCAAAAATTTTATAGGAAATTTTTCAAAAATTTTATAGGAAATTTTTCAAAAATTTCCTATTTTTATAGGAAATTTTTCAAAAATTTCCTATTTTTATAGGAAATTTTTCAAAAATTTCCTATTTTTATTGGAAATTTTTCAAAAATTTCCTATTTTTATTGGAAATTTTTCAAAAATTTTTGAAAAATTTCCTATTTTTATACGAAATTTTTCAAAAATTTTTGAAAAATTTCCTATTTTTATAGGAAATTTTTCAAAAATTTCCTATTTTTATACGAAATTTTTCAAAAATTTCCTATTTCTATACGAAATTTTTCAAAAATTTCCTATTTGTATACGAAATTTTTCAAAAATTTCCTATTTTTATACAAAATTTTTGAAAAATTTCATATTTTTATACGAAATTTTTCAAAAATTTCCTATTTTTATAGAAAATTTTTCAAAAATTTCCTATTTTTATAGGAAATTTTCGTATTTTTATAGGAAATTTTTCTATTTTTATAGGAAATTTTTCAAAAATTTCCTATTTTTATAGGAAATTTTTCAAAAATTTAATATCTTCATAGGAAATTTTTCAAAAATTTCCTATTTTTATAGGAAATTTTTCAAAAATTTCCTATTTTTATAGGAAATTTTTCAAAAATTTCCTATTTTTATAGGAAATTTTTCAAAAATTTCCTATTTTTATAGGAAATTTTTCAAAAATTTCCTATTTTTATAGGAAATTTTTCAAAAATTTCCTATTTTTATAGGAAATTTTTCAAAAATTTCCTATTTTTATAGGAAATTTTTCAAAAATTTCCTATTTTTATAGGAAATTTTTCAAAAATTTCCTCTTTTTATAGGAAATTTTTCAAAAATTTCCTATTTTTATAGGAAATTTTTCAAAAATTTCCTATCTTTATGGGAAATTTTTCAAAAATTTCCTATCTTTATGGGAAATTTTTCAAAAATTTCCTATCTTTATGGGAAATTTTTCAAAAATTTCCTATCTTTATGGGAAATTTTTCAAAAATTTCCTATCTTTATGGGAAATTTTTCAAAAATTTCCTATCTTTATGGGAAATTTTTCAAAAATTTCCTATCTTTATGGGAAATTTTTCAAAAATTTCCTATTTTTATAGGAAATTTTTCAAAAATTTCCTATTTTTATAGGAAATTTTTCAAAAATTTCCTATTTTTATAGGAAATTTTTCAAAAATTTCCTATTTTTATAGGAAATTTTTCAAAAATTTCCTATTTTTATAGGAAATTTTTCAAAAATTTCCTATTTTTATAGGAAATTTTTCAAAAATTTCCTATTTTTATAGGAAATTTTTCAAAAATTTCCTATTTCTATAGGAAATTTTTCAAAAATTTCCTATTTTTATAGGAAATTTTTCAAAAATTTCCTATTTTTATAGGAAATTTTTTAAAAATTTCCAATTTTTATTGGAAATTTTTCAAAAATTTCCTATTTTTATAGGAAATTTTTCAAAAATTTCCTATTTTTATAGGAAATTTTTCAAAAATTTCCTATTTTTATAGGAAATTTTTCAAAAATTTCCTTTTTTTATAGGAAAATTTTCAAAAATTTCCTATTTTTATAGGAAATTTTTCAAAAATTTCCTATTTTTATAGGAAATTTTTCAAAAATTTCCTATTTTTATAGGAAATTTTTCAAAAATTTCCTATTTTTATAGGAAATTTTTCAAAAATTTCCTATTTTTATAGGAAATTTTTCAAAAATTTCCTATTTTTATAGGAAATTTTTCAAAAATTTCCTATTTTTATAGGAAATTTTTCAAAAATTTCCTATTTTTATAGGAAATTTTTCAAAAATTTCCTATTTTTATAGGAAATTTTTCAAAAATTTCCTATTTTTATAGGAAATTTTTCAAAAATTTCCTATTTTTATAGGAAATTTTTCAAAAATTTCCTATTTTTATAGGAAATTTTTCAAAAATTTCCTATTTTTATAGGAAATTTTTCAAAAATTTCCTATTTTTATAGGAAATTTTTCAAAAATTTCCTATTTTTATAGGAAATTTTTCAAAAATTTCCTATTTTTATAGGAAATTTTTCAAAAATTTCCTATTTTTATAGGAAATTTTTCAAAAATTTCCTATTTTTATAGGAAATTTTTCAAAAATTTCCTATTTTTATGCGAAATTTTTCAAAAATTTCCTATTTTTATACGAAATTTTTCAAAAATTTCCTATTTTTATACGAAATTTTTCAAAAACTATCTATTTTTTTAGTATTTTTTTTTTTTAAATCTCCCATTTTTATAGGAAATTTACAAAATTTTCCTATTTTTATAGAAAATGTTTAAAAAGTTTCCTTATATTATAGGAAATTTTTAACAAATTTCCTTTTTTATAGGAAATTTTTAACAAATTTTCTATTTTATAGGAAATTTTTTAAAAATTTCCTTAGTTTTTAGGAAATTTTTCAAAAATTTTTCTTTTTTTACATTTTATTTTTTTAATTTACACAAATGTCGCAAAAAATTAAGGAAAAGAAGAAAACTAATCTAAAAGAATTCCCAACTTCATAGACAATTTAGAATATTTAACAAAAGCATATTTTATGTTTTTATGCTAAATATTTAACGACATTCCTATTTAGTAAACTAATACATACATATGAATATACTCATACATATGAACATTTCAAATGAATAAACATAAATGCTACTTCTAAATATGAATGTATGTATAAAAGAGAACTAACCCATAAACGAAGTGAATTGTTTACATAAATACATTCATATACACCTAAATAAGTATGTGTATGCCCTGTAGTTTAATTTTAAGAAGTGACTTTTTAAAGTGGCCAGAATTTTTCACATATGCTTAACATGAGAAGCGGTTTACTTTTTCTATATCCAATGTTTTGTAAGTCTCAAAATCGTTAAAAATTGTTAAAACATTTTGTATTTGATCCCCAAATTTCAAACTTCTGGGTGCACATAAATATTACATGAATATAAATAATACAAAAGTAAAGTAAGAATGTTATAATAATTCTAGTATGAGTAGTTAGTTTATAAATATTTAAAATATTTACACACTATACTACTTAGAAAAACACAAAGATATGAACACATAAATGTTAAGAATTACGCATATGTGTATTCTAATACATACAAATTTACACATTTGTGTAAAAAAAACTTAACCTGTACAACAAGGACATACGAGTACTTGTCTCCATACTAGTGCCACGATGAGCACTCACTTCTAACTAGACACAAAAAACAGCACAAAAACATTTGGATTATTTGTTTGCCTGTGTATATGTTCACGTGTGTATTATACCTCGGTTGCAGCGGTATTCACACTCATAATCACTTTGACAACACAAGGATACAGTTATGGATATGGTTACATATTTTCTTTCATTCATTTATATAATTTCCATATATATTTTTATTCTTTATTCTGATTGTATGAATTGTGAATAATGTAAATTTTTATAATTTTTTTTCTCGTTTTCTTTAACATACGCAGTAAGTAACAACAATACATGTTTAAAGAAAAAGAAGGACATGCTACTTAAGTCCTCTATCATCACACATTCTTGAACCTTTTTTTTACTTTACTTCCAGTTTTAAAAGCTAGCAGTTAATAGCTTTGAAATTTTCTGTTTTGTTGTTGCTGATGTTACGTCACTTATCTAATGTAAAAAATTTATCTTAACGCAGCAGCATAAAGTTACTTAGAGTTTATAAGGAACAACACTCACACATATGTTAGTTTATGTGTAAGTTTTTTCGTAGCGTTTTCCGCTTCTGATATTGTAAAAGTGTGCATGTAAATTATATATAGAAAAATGTTGTAAATTTTGTATTGTACAAATTGCATATGAATGTTGATTGCTTATTTAGAAAAATTTAACAAATTCAAAAATCTTGTGTAAATCGAAAATTTTTCTATAGAAAAATAATTTTATCGAAAATTTTTCTATAGAAAATTATTTTATTTAAAATTTTTCTAAAGCAAAATATTTTAATCAAAAATTTTTTAGAAAATTTTTCTATAGAAAAATATTTTCATAGAAAATTTTACTATAGAAAAATATTTCTATCGAAAATTTTTTTATAGAAAAATATTTCTATCGAAAATTTTTCCATAGAAAAATATTTCTATCAAAAATTTTTCTATAGAAATTTATTTTTACCGAAAATTTTTCTAAAGAAAAATATTTTTTAATTATTTTGGAATTAAATATTCTAAATTTTTTTTTAATTTAAATTGATAATTATCTCTGCAATTTGACAACTCGACTCTGGTAGAGGGCGCTAAGTGCTAGGGGGTTACTGCGTATCTCGATTCGAAAATAAAACTGTTCGTATTTGTGTGCTTAAAACATTATGTTTCCAAAATAATTTCTTTCGAATCGAGTTACGCGATAACCCTCCTTATGACGTCCTGTGGCGGGACAGAAATTGCAATCCATTAGCCGCGTTCAAAAATAATTTTTTCAGTTTTTCTCCACATTACTACTTTCAAATTTTTAAATTAATAATTTGAAGATTAAAAATGAACTCAAGCCTGATAAATCTTAATTTTTCAATTAAATCAATTGAAAAATATTTTTATTCAAAATTTTTCTATAGAAAAATTTTTTTATCGAAAATTTTTCTACAGAAAAATTTTTTTATCGAAAATTTTTCTATAGAAAAATTTTTTTATCGAAAATTTTTCTATAGAAAAATTGTTTTATCGAAAATTTTTCTATAGAAAAATTTTTTTATCGAAAATTTTTCTATAGAAAAATTTTTTTATCGAAAATTTTTCTATAGAAAAATTTTTTTATCGAAAATTTTTCTATAGAAAAATTTTTTTATCGAAAATTTTTCTATAGAAAAATTTTTTTATCGAAAATTTTTCTATAGAAAAATTTTTTTATCGAAAATTTTTCTATAGAAAAATTTTTTTATCGAAAATTTTTCTATAGAAAAATTTTTTTATCGAAAATTTTTCTATAGAAAAATTTTTTTATTGAAAATTTTTCTATATTTTTTTATTTTTCTTTAGAAAAATTTTTTATCGAAAATTTTTCTATAGAAAAATATTTTTATAAAAAGTTCTTCTATAAAAAATTTTTTAATAGAAAGTTTTTCTAAAGAAAAATATTTTTAATGAAAATTTTTTTTATAAAAAATATTTTTATCAAAAATGTTTCTATAGGAAAATATTTTTATCAAAAATTTTTCTTTAGAAAAATATTTTTATCGAAAATTTTTCTTTAGAAAAATATTTTAATCGAAAAAATTTCTATAGAAATATATTTTTATTGAAAATTTTTCTATAGAAAAATATTTTTATAGAAAAATTTTTTATAGAAAAATTTTTTTATCGAAAATTTTTCTATAGAAAAATATTTTTATGGAAAATTTTTTTATAGAAAAATATTTTTATCGAAAATTTTTCTATAGAAAAATATTTTTATAGAAAATTTTTCTATAGTAAAATATTTTTATTGAAAATTTTTCTATAGAAAAATATATTTATCGAAAAGTTGTTATCCTACTTTCAAAACAATAGTTGTTAAATCTTAACGAAGCAGTTAGAATTTGAATGTTTTTTAGGAGTTTGTAAGGTAGTCTCAAGATTAGTAAAGTCGCTAGCTATACAGTTCCCTAGTCATCTGAGTCATCCTAAAATGCTGAGTCATCATAAAATGCTTTGTTGTCCTAAAACGAGGAGTCATCCTAAAATGCGGAGTCATCCTAAAATGCTAATTCATCCTAAAATGCTAGTTCATCCGAAGATGCTGAGTTATATTAATATGCTGAGTCATCTTAAAATGCTGAGTCATTTTAAACTGCTGAGTCATCATAAAATTCTGATTTATCCTAAAATGCTAAGTCATCCTAAAATCCTGATTCAACCTAAAATGCTAAGTCATCCTAAAATGCGGAGTCATCCTAAAATGCTAAGTCATCCTAAAACGCTGAGTCATGTTAAAATGCTGAGTCATCCTAAAATGCTGAGTCATCCTAAAATGTTTATTCATTCTAAAATGATGAATCATCCTAAATTGATGAGTCATCCTGAAATACTTAGTCATCCTAAAATGTTGAGTCATCCTAAAATGCTCAAATGCTGTTGAGTCATATAGAGGAGCTAAATCGTTTAAAACTGCTGACTTGTTAAGAGATATTTGCTAAATCGATCCAGAAAGTGTTTCTATGTCGATCGGTATACTTAATGGGTCTCGGTCCAATATTTTTATAAATGAGTACAAACCTTCAACACCCATTCACATATGATGACATAAAATTTTTAGATATGTAAAAATTAATGACTAATAATTTTCTTTTTAAAATGCTATATGTGACAAATTTATTAAATACTTAACAAAAATTTAAAAGCGATAAGTATGTTTTGACCCAAAAAACTGAATACCCACATTCGAATACCTTTAATAATAAAAGAAGCATTTCAACAGTAAACAATTTAAAATACATACTTGAAAAAGCAGATCCATATCAAAAAGCTCTTTATTAAAACCTTATATTTAATATCCATATGTAGCACTTAAATCCCTTTAATATGTCAATAACCTACAAAAATTTCAATACAAATTAAGATCAACACAATATGTTAACATTAAAATAAAATTCCTGTACTTTTCCTATGTCCAACATCTGATGGTGGATATTGTCAATATGTACTTATGCACATATTGTTATACAGTGGTAGGGATATATTGAATACGGATGGCGGCATGTTTAACTTTAACATCTTTAATCAACTCAAAGAAATTAATTAAAACGTTTTGTTGTCATTTCACACCATAAACGACAATGAAGACCAAAGGATGGCGACAACAAATACCATCCGTGCATACCTACAACAACTACTACTACTACGAGTCCTATTACCTTATGGCAAATGCGACAATAGAGTAAAGGCAACAAATGTTAAGGAGAAACTCAAAAAAAAAAACGGTGATGTAAACAATTAACGCCCACGTTGAATATATGAAGGCAAACATAGACATTCAAATACTTATATATACATGTATACCAATACAGCCACGAAAATCAACAAATATTTGTCCACTTCTCCTGCCACAAAACGGGCACTCCCAAACAACTCCCACTCTTGACAGATGTAAACAATTGTCCATTTTATAAGTGAATATTTAGTATGTATGTGTAATGGTTTACACTTACAAACAAATATTAAATATACAGATGGGGCGACAGACAGATAGATAGATAGATAACTATTGTAGTTGTATAGTAAGCAAACAAAGTTACAAATATAGTGACAATGCAATAAAAATATATGGACAACAGCGCTCACAGATGACAAACTAAAAATAAAACAACAATTTCCACTACGAAATCAAGCAAAAATGTAAAAAAAAATATTTAACTGAGACACAACATTACGAAATGGCATTAAACGGCACAAAGAGTCGAGGACAGACAGACAGAAAGTTAGAATAGTAAATTGCTGTGGCAGCAGCTGAAACTACAGAACATTTTCCTACAAACACTTGCATATTATCCAATAAACTTGAAATGGAAAAACAATAATAATGACAACATACAAAGCTAAACCAGGATAAACTGTTACAAACACCAATACCTTCTAAATAACACCCACTTCACTTTCAGAGCCTGTGTGTATGCTACACTTTAAGCAAACAGTGCGAAGTGAAAACAACAAACGGTTTTGCACTCAATTTCATTGAATCGACTGAACAAATTAGTTTTGTTGCCAGTGATGGGTGTCAATAACGCGGTCTAAAAAACTTTTCCTCTACTCGTATGTTATTTAGCCAACACTCTGTGGTTCAGGAAGCTTTGTTGATTATGCCATGGCTGTAGTGGAAGAGTGGGTGTAATAGGGCAATAACTTAAGTTAAGGAGAAAGCTTTATAGAATATATTGACTTATTTTATATTACTATTAAATTTATAAGGAGATATATTGAGGAAACAGAAAGAATACTTTAACTAAATTTGGGCATATTTAAGCATAATAAATTCTGTAAGCTAAATATATATTAGTTTTGGGAGTACCTATTTGTTTAATGAACATTCGTAAATCTCTATAAAATTTAAAATAATAAACTAATACAAACGTTGATCAGACTATACTATTAGTATCACTAGACAACGACAAAATAATAGCCATCCTACAAAAATACTATGATCACATTACGACCAAACTATGAGCACACTATGATGACCAGAATGCGACTAGATTTAAACCAAACATTGACAAGACTAAGAACATACAATGATCAGACAATTTCAGACCACAAACGGACTATTAGAAGATTACTACTATACATTTACAAGACATCGTCACACCGTAGCCAGAATATTAAGAACTACGATCCCACCATAACATAACCAGACTATGAATAGACTATGACCATCAAATGACTATCAAAATGTAACAAAACTATGGTCATAATATGACCAGACTATAACAATATTACAGCTGATCTATTATCTGACCATCAGGTAAGTGATGGAAAACGATCGTTTTCAAATCGATCGATTTCAGATATATTTTTGAGATAATCTTCGGTTATTTTCCCAAAAAATTTAAAACAAATGAAAGATAAAATATCAGTCAAAAGGATTAAAGCCAAAATTTTCATTTTTTTGGGGGAAATAACCGAAAATTAGCTAAAAAATATGTCTGAAATCGATCGATTTGAAAACGAAAAATGTCCATACCTGTATAACCGGTTTATATCACACTATGTTCAGCCTATGCCAGACAATTGCAAAGCAATGATCACAAATGTAATAAAATCAAGAACCGACTGTAACCAGAATATGATTAAAATATGATCAAAAGATGACAGTAAGATTTCCAGCCTATGGCAGACAATAACTAAACTACGTCCTGGAGGTTACCGCGTAACTCGATTCGTAAGAAATTATTTTCGAAACACAATGCTTTAAGCGTACAAACTCGAACAGTTTTATTTTTGAATCGAGATACGCAGCAACCCCCCTAACCTTGACCGCACTTATACCATCATAAAACTATAGTTATAACTTGAGTAATGACTAGACTATGACCGGACTATAAGCAGAATATGACAAGACTACGATCAAACTATGGCTAAACTATGGCTAGACTATTACTAAGCTATGACCAATCTGTGATCAAAATATGACAACACAATGTCTTGACTATGACCAAACTACGTCCAGACTTCGACAATGCTTTGATCAGACTAAGATCAGACTCTTCCTGGACTAAAACTATAGTTATAGTTAGAATTTGATCAGACTATAACATACAAATTATGAGGCTATCGTCGGATTATGATCAAACTTTGATTAGATTATGGCCAGAGTATGACTGAGCTTTGAGTAGAATATGATCAAACAACGACAACACTATGTCATTAGTATGATCAAACCACTACCAAACTATGAAAGTACTTAAACCAGACTAAAGCCAGACTACAGCCAGACTAGTAACAGGCTTAAACCATAGCTAAAACTATATAAATGACTAGACTATGACCATAATATGAGCTTTTAATAACTGGACTATGAAAAGACTGCGATTAACTACGATTGACTACGACCAATCAATCTTCAAAAGATGACAAAACTTTAACCAGACTATGGTCACGCTGTTATAAAAATATGACTATGATCAGACTATAACCTGGCTAAAACTATAGGTATGATAGGACTTTCATCGGACTATCTTATTACTATGATTAAACTAAATATAACTTTTCTATGATTAGACTTCATTCAAACTACGACTGTACTATGAACAAACTTGATTAGATGATGACAATAGTCAGGCTATGGTCAGACTATGGTCAGACTATCATAAGACTATGATTAATCAAACCATGGCTTACTATGACCAAACTAATAAAACTAACCATATGTAACTATGATCAAACTAGGACTAGACTACGACTACACTATGCGTTGACTATGACCAAACTATGATCACACTTTAGTCAGGCTATGGTCAAACTATCATATACCATGACTACACTATGCGTTGACTATGACCAAACTATGATCTTACTATAGTCGGTCTATGGTCAAACTATCATAATACTATGATCAATCAAATCAAGGCTTACTATGATTACAAAATGAGTTGACTATGAGCAAACTATGATCACACTATAGTCAGGCTATGGTCAAACTATCATATACTATGACTACACTATGCGTTGACTATGACCAAACTATGATCTTACTATAGTCGGTCTATGGTCAAACTATCATAACACTATAATCAATCAAATCATGGCTTACTATGATTACACAATGAGTTGACTATGACCAAAATATGATCACACTATAGTCAGGCTTTGGTCAAACTATCATATACTATGACTACACAGTGCGTTGACTATGACCAAACTATGATCTGACTATACTCGGCCTATGGTCAAACTATCATAATACTATGATCAATCAAATCATGGCTTACTATGGCCACACAATGAGTTGACTATGACCAAACTATGATCACACTATAGTCAGGCTATGGTCAAACTGTTATATACTATGACTACATTATGCGTTGACTATGGCCAAAGTATGATCTGACTATAGTCGGTCTATGGTCAAACTATCATAACACAATAATCAATCAAATCATGGCTTACTATGATTACACAATGAGTTGACTATGACCAAAATATGATCACACTATAGTCAGGCTATAGTCATACTATCATATACTATGACTACACTACGCGTTGACTATGACCAAACTATGATCTGACTATAGTCGGTCTATGATCAAACTATCATAATACTATGATCAATCAAATAATGGCTTACTATGATCACACAATGAGTTGAATATGACCAAACTATGACCACACTATAGTCAGGCTATGGTCAAACTATCATATACTATGACTACACTATGCGTTGACTATGACCAAACTATGATCTGACTATAGTCGGCCTATGGTCAAACTATCATAATACTATGATCAATCAAATCATGGCTTACTATGATTACACAATGAGCTGACTATGTTCAAACTATGATCACACTATAGTCAGGCTATGGTCAAACTATCATAATACTATGATCAATCAAATCATGGCTTACTATGACCAAACTAGGACTAGACTATAGCCACACTATGAAGAGACTCAGAACAAACTATAAACAGGTTAAAACTATAGCAATTATAAGAATATTATCACGCTATGATGAGACTATTGTTAGACTATCTATTAAATACGACCATACTTCATTAGGATTAGGACTAGGCTATATTTAGACTATGACTAGGCTTTGACAATATGTATATATATAATTCCTCGACAACATTCCAATTGGAACAAGGGGTACTTCTCTCAGACAATAAGCTGCATCCGATTCTATTTTTAGACTCATTGAAAGGGACCTAAGTTTTAACGCCGACTCCGAACGGCAAATGCATTAGTTAAAGAAGTTTTACATAGCCTAATACTCAATAACCAGTGGCTAGCTGAGTTATTTTTTTGAAAATAAATTTTTTTCAAGTGGGCCATGGCAGGGATTGAACTTGAGACCTCTGATATGCTAGGCGGATGACTGCTATACCATGGCAGTTCACTAGGCTTTGACAAGACTATGGCCAAAAAATTACCAAAATTTGACCATACTATGAACAGACCATGAGAATAACCAGATTATGATCATGCTTTTTTAAGACTATAAAGAGCTATGACTAGAGCTTAAACAAGAGCTATATTGAGAAATATGACTTGAGTTATGACTTCAACTATGGGCAAATTTGCAACAGCAATGACTAGAACCAGCATTACTTGATCTACAACTTGATCTCTGGAGATATTACTAATGCAATGACTAGAACTGTGACTTAACTCCCACTCAATGAGTATTAGTATGACATTACTTTGACTTGACCAAAACTACAGCATAAAGTTTTTATTAAAACATAACATCCGTTTCCTCCCTTTTACACACATGAATATTCTTGTTGTAAGCTCCAATTTTGTTGCCTATGTATAAAGTTGTTGCTTTGGCAAATATAGGTGTGACACCTGTTGTTTCGGTATTGTTTTAGTCTGTAAATCATTCGACAGGCATGAAGATACAACGATTTTAATAAAATGTGAGAGTTATTAATAACTTCGTATCTAGTATATTATACGATTACATGAAATGTTGCTACGATAATAAATATCTATGTAAAGTATACGACAACATTGTAAAGTATGTATGTAGTCGTACAAAAGATAAATTATATATTGTTGTATTTACTACATGTAAATATATTGGATGAACAAAACTGGAATGTAAATTAAACATAAATTGTCAGTAATAATAAATTGTCGACCTTCTGTTAGTGTAATAAAACAATTGCATTATTGGATAAAATAAATGTTGTACATTTATTGGATTCGTAAAATAAATGTATTAATTTTTACAAAATATTTATTTATTAAATCTATATTTATTTAATGGGAAATGATAAATGAGAATTAAAAATGAAAAAATTATTTTGGGTCATATATAAAGTAAAAGTGTAAAAAGTATTATTGATTAAATTAAAAAAAATTGAAATTTTTAATTAAAAATTTAAAAACTGGAATTAAAATCAAATGTTTCTTTAAAGTTTTGTTCCCCTAAACCCCTAACTTCTGTTATCCTTGACTCCCAGTGAAGCATAGTGCCTCAAAACCCCTAACTTAATTCCTACACTCAGGAAATTATTACAGTAACTGATTGTATGTTGTTTAGGAAATTTTCGGTTATGTTGTTTTCAAATGAATATTCATTTAAATTTATATGAAAATTGATTTTAAACATATTTATACATTTGTTTAAAAAACAACCTACAAAAAAATACTGAAAATCCGTAACATTTGAAAATATCAGTTGTTTAGTTTTTATAATTTTTTTCAATTATTGTATCAAATATAATTCGCATTTGTTTAATTATTGTTTTTCCTTAAGTATCTTAGGTTTGCTTACTGAAGAAACTTTTTATAATACTGGCCGCCTATCACGGGGTATGGCCTAAGCAAACAACAAACTTTGTTTTGTCTGTTTGGTTTTTTGATGCCTTAAAGGATATAACTTTTTTATGGTTTCGTCTTTTATGTTACGTTAATCACAAAACAAATGAAAATTGTCCGTTTCACGGAAATTTTACGTAGTTTTTTACCATTCAATTTTTTAAAAATAAATGAAAATTTCCTTTTTTTATACTAAAAATGTAGTTTAAATTTTTGTCAGTATTTTTTTTTTTTAAAACAACTGAATATTCCGTTTTCAAAACTGAAAATGTAGTTTAAATATTTGTCAGTTAAATTTAAATGAAATATTTATTGAATTTGAATGAAAAATCAGTTGACCGGTTTTTAAATGAATATTCATTCACTTCAAATTACATTTTAAGTTAATTTTACTTACATAATATTCTGAGTGTATAAAAGGTTTTTCTTCCCTAACAATCTTAATAAAGCAACTTTTTAACATTTATCATAATTTATTTTTAACAGACGATAGTCAATTAATTTGTTCCAAGTTCTATGTTTATAAAGATTTACGTTTACCACATCCTCCTCCTTTGCCCAGGCCCCCTATATATGGTTGTTTCTTGGAAACACTTCTTTGATTCTTGCATACTTACACTAAAGGCAAGTGGAAGGATTTAAAAAAAAAACTTCTAAAGGAAAAACTTCAATTTTTCTTACTTGCTGTTCAGTTGTGTAAATTTGTTTTTTTTTTTTTGTGTTCGACTATCGATACAAACGTGGCTATAAGTATCTGTTTGTTTGTCTGGCTGTTTGTTTATCGGAATGAATGACTGAATGAACAAATGTAAGTATCTGTGTAACGCCCATTATATTGACAAATGGTTTTTGCCGCGACACAAACACCAGAGTACCACATAATGAAAACCGATCTGTCATTAAAACTTAAACAACAATTTAACGCCACATTGTGCAATATATTGCGTATATACAAAGTTTAATGATGTTTTTTTGCAGGATGTAAAGGAGAAAATTCAAAAAATTTAAAATATGCATTTTCTAATAAAAAAATATACTAAAAGACTATGACAACACTTTGCACAGACCGTAACAAGACCAGACTTTGACCAGACTATGACAAGACTATGATCAGACTATGATCAAACTATAACCAGACTATAATCAGATTATAACTAGACTATTAGCAGATTATATACAGGCTATAAACCGACTATTTCTAGACTATAGGTAGACTACAACCAGGCTTTACCCAAAGTATAACTAGACTGTAACCAGATTATAACTAGATCATAAACAGACTATAGCCAGGCTATAACCAGATTGTAACTAGACTACCAAAAGGCTATTTCAAAATTATGGAAAGATTATCATACTATAAACAGACTATAACAAGGCTATGAATAGACTAGAACCGAATTATAATACAAATATAACCCGACTTTGATCAAACTATGGCCATAATATTACTAAAATATTACCAAACTATGAGCAGACTATAACCAAACTATAAAGAGACTATGGCCAGAATATTTCCACAGTATGAGCAGACTTCCACCAAATTATTGCTAGGCTATAACGAGACTTTTACCAGACTATAACCAGATTATAGCGAGACTATGACCAGACTTTACCCAGATTACAGCGAGACTATTAACAGTCTATAACCAGATTACAGCGAGACTGTAACCAGACTCCTACCAGACTATAACCAGATTACAGTGAGGCTATAACCAGACTACAATCAGAATATTACCAGATAACAGCGAGACTATAATCAGACTATAACCAGATTACAGCGATACTATAACCAAACTAAAACCAGAATATTACCAGACTATAACTCGACTATGGCTAGAATATTACCATAATAAACCCAGACTATGACCAGACTATAACCATACTGAATCTGACTATAACCAGACTATAATCAGATTATAAACAGACTATAACCAGACTTTGACCAAAATATTACCACAATATAACCAGACTTTGACCACAATATGACAAAACTTTGACCAGAATCTTACCAGACTATAAATAGCCTATAAACAGACTATAATTAGACCATATGCAGACCATAATCAAACTATAACCAGATTATAACTAGACTATAACCAGACTATAACTAGAATATAACCAGACTTTAACTAGACAATAACAAGATTATAACCAGACTATTACAAGACTATAACCCGACTATAACTAGACTATAGCCAGACTATTACCAGGCTATAAATGGACTATAACCAGAACATAACTAGACTATAACCAGACTATAACCAGATTATAACCAGATTATAACCATACTATATCCAGACTATAACTAGACTATTAAAAGACTAAAATCAAATTAAAACTAGACTATAAGCAGACTATAACCATGCTCTAACTAGACTATAACCGGACTATAAATAGACTATAACCATACTATAACTAAACTATAACCGGATTATAACCAGACTATAACCAAACTATAACAAGACTATAGCGAGACTATAACCAGACTATTTCCTGATAATAAATAGACTATAACCTGACTAGAACCAGACTAAAAGCAGACTATATACAGACTATTATAACCCTATAACTAGACTATAGCCAGACTATAACCAGACTATTACCAGGCTATAAATAGATTATAAATAGACTATAAATGGACTATAGCCGGACTATAACCAGACTATAACTAGACTATATCCAGATTATAACCAGATTATAATCAGACTATAACCGTACTATATCCAGACTATAACTAGACTATTAACAGACTAAAATCAAATTATATCTAGACTATAACCAGAATATAACCATACTATAACTAAACTATGACCGGATTATAACAAGACTATAATCAGACTATAACTTGACTATAGCGAGACTATAACCAGACTATTACCAGATTATAAATAGACTATAACCGGACTAGAATCAGACTAAAGCAGACTATAACCAGACTATAACTAGACTATAACCGGACTATAAACAGACTATAACTAGACTTTATCCAGACTATAACCAGATTATAATCATATTATAAGCAGATTATGACTAGACTATAACAATACTATAGCCAGACTATAACCAGACTATAAGCAGATTACAACCAGAATATAACTAGATTCTGGTTATAGTCCAGTTATAGTCTAGTTGTAGTCTGGATATAGTCTAGGTATAGTCTGGCTATAGTACGATAATATACTATAGCCAGACTATACCTAGACTATTTCCAGACTACAACTAGACTATAACTGGACTATAACCAGAATATAAATAGACCATATCCAAACTATAACCAGATTGTTACTAGACTATTACCTGACCATAACCAGACTATAACTAGACTATAGCCAGACTATAACCAGACTATAACAAGACTTTAGCCAAATAATAACTAGACTGTAACCAGACTATTATTAGATTATAAATATGCTATAACCAGACTATAATCAGATTATAACCACACTATAGCCAGACTATAACTAGACTATAATCAGATTATAACTAAACTATAACCAAACTATAAATAGACTATAACCGGACTATAACCAGACTATAACTAGACTATTAATAGACTATTACCGGACTATAATTAGACTATAAGCAGACTATAACTAAACTATAACAAGACTATAGCCAGATTATAACCACACTATAAGCAGGCTATAACCAGACTATGACCAGACTCTTACCGGAATATAACTACACTACAACCGAACTATAATCAGACAAAATGTATGACCAAATAGAGCCAGATTATGCCAAGTCTCCACCTAGACTACGAACAGTCTTTAGTTAGATTATGACCAGAATATAACCAAACCGTGACCTGATATGATCTACTACAGTAAATGACTAGACAAGGACTAGAATAAAGGTAAAATATGAACCTGACTAAAACTGGGCTATGAACGAGGTATGATAAGAATTTAACCGGAATACAAACAACTAAATTAGGATCAGGCAATGGCCAAAATGAGTCCTGATTGTGACCAAACTATAGCAAGATTACGATGAGGCTATAAATAGATTATGACCAGGCCATAATTAATCTATGAGCAGTCTATAACCCAACTATGAACATACTACGACCAGATAATGAAAAGACTATGACCAGTCATAGTCGGGTCATAATCAGGTCATAGATTATGACCCGACTACCCCTTTTTTTATTAAATGATATTAATACATCTCAAAACTTTAATGAATTCCTTCCTTTAAATTAATTACTTTTTTAAGCACTTGAACGCCCTGATATAAACACTGTAACACCAATACAAGCATACACCGATACACAAACATAGAAAACCTTTTTGCAAAGTGTAACTTGGCTGGCAGCAGGCTGTAACACGTTCTTCTTCTTCTGCCACTTTCGGCTCGTTTACACAAATGCCGTATAAATGAGTCAAGTTTCAGTCTCAATAAATGAAAAATATAGTTGTTACACATATTTTGTGTCAATGTAAAGCTGAAAGCCCACAATGTTGACGACTTGGGTTAAGCAAACGACGACAGTCATGGCAATAATGACAATGACGACATCGATGTATCTGCTGCTGTTGTTGTTGGTGGTGTCGTTGGGTATTGGTGACTCTACGCCGACGGAACACATTGAACGACAGTCATTTGTGCAACATGTGAAGTCATTAAAAAAATCAATTAACTACTGACAGGAAAATTGAAAATATTTGTGCACTAAGTAAAACACATACTCAAACAAAAATGAAAACAGCAAAAAAAAAGGAAAACTGAGAAAAATAAAAGTAAAAAATATATAAAATTAAATGTTCTGAATGTATTCGCAAAGTACATACTATTTATATTTTATGGGCCCTTTTTACGCGATTCTTCTACATAAGAAGTGAGTTCTGGTATTAATTTAAGTAGATTCAACTGACTTAATTGATATTTTGTTTAATTAATGACATGTCTTTATGAGTGAGACTATAAAGAAATTTATTTATATATTTAAGTTGAATGTAATGGAGTCAAGTAAGGTAAAGTGGTGACTATAAAAGATTCAAGTATATTTGAAATTCATAAATATTGCACAAAGAAAGTGTTTGCACTTTATTTAAAAAAAACGTTTATACAAATTTTCTTAAGGATTGTAATGAATTTTTATTGATTTTAATTAAAAAACTGATGGATTTACTTGGTATACTTAAGACAAAGGGTTTGGATTTTATAAAAGTCATTTCAGAATTTAACAAATAATAACAATGAGACAAAATTTGTTATTAATAATGTTCTTAAATGTTTTCCGTATAGAAAAGTCATCGCAATAAATATTCCTTAAATTACAAAAAAAATATGAAATTATCAAAAACTTTTTTCTTTAAAAAATTCTAAAATCAGGAATTTAATACGAAAACTTTTTTTTTAATTTTGACATCAAATATATTTATAAAAAATATTTAAAAGTTTTCTATGGAAAATTTTAACTAAGAAAATTCGACTATGAATTTATTTATTTTTCAAGCATCAGGAATTTTTATATGAAAATCTTTTTCTTTTAAAAATTTTCTAATAAAAATTTTAAGATACGAGTAAACAAGACCTTTCTATACATGATTTTAACATCAAAAAATTTTAAATTAAAAATTTTTTTTATTTAAATAATTTCAAGACCAAAAATTCTAAAAAATTTTTCAATAAAAATTTTGTATGTACTAAATGTTTTTTCTATAAAATGTCATCATTCTGTACAACTCTGTAGATTAGCAAAACATTAGCATGAAATCATAGAAAATTTTTTCATTTCAAATTTTTTTTTCTATAGAAAAAATTTTATGAAAATTTTTCTATAAAAAAAATGTATAAAAATTTTCCTATTGAAAAAATTTTATGAAAATTTTTCTATAGGAAAAATTTTATTTATATTTTCCTATAGAAAAAGTTTAATGAAACTTTTTCATTAGCAAAATTTACTGAACGTTTTTCTATAGAAAATATTTACTAGAAGTTTTCAAATAGAAAAAATTTACTGAAACTTTTTCAATAGAAAAAATATATTGATAGCTTTTCTAAGGAAACAATTTTCTAAAAGTTTTTCTTTTTTGAAAAAATTTACTGCAAATTTTTATTTGGAAAAATTTTTTTTATGAAAATTGTTCCATTGAAACAATTTTACGAAAATTTTTCTATAGAAATAATTCCATAAATATTTTTCTTTAGAAAAATATTATGAAAATTTTTCTATAGAAAAAATTTCATAAAAACTTTTCTATAGAAAAAATTTGTATGAACATTTTTTTTATAGAAAAAATTTCATGAAAATTTTTCTATAGAAAATATTCATGAAGATTTCTTTATAGAAAAAATTTTATGAAGATTTTTCTATAGAAAAAAATTCATGAAAATTTTTCTATAGAAAAAATTTCTATAGAAAAATTTTTTGTAGAAAAAATTTAATGAAAATTTTCCATTAAAAAAAAATTTTATGAAAATTTTTCTATAAAAGAATTGTTATGAAAATTTTCTCTTAAAAAAATTTTATGAAAATTTTTCTATAAAAAAAAATAAAAAAAAACTTTTTTAAGAAAAAATCTTTCCATAAAAAAATTTTATAAAAACTTTTCTAGAGAAAAAATTTTAAGAAAATTTTTCCATAAAAAAGATTTTATGAAAATTTTACTATAAAAAAAAATTAAAAAAAATTTTCCTATAGAAAAAAATGTATGAAAATTTTTCTATAGCAAAAATTGTATGCAAATTTTGGTATAGAAAAAATTTTATAAACATTTTTATAAAGAAAACATTTTATAAAAATTTTTCTATAGAAAAAATGTTAATAAATATTTTTCAATAGCTAAGATTTAAAGAAAATTTTTTTAGAGAAAAAACTTAACAAAAATTTTCTATAGAAAAAATTTTATGAAAATTTTTCTATAGAAAAAATTTTATGAAAATTTTTCTATAGAAAAAATTTTATGAAAATTTTTTATAGAAAAAATTTTATGAACATTTTTCTTTAAAAACATTTTATGAAAATTTTTTCTATAGAAAAAATTTTATGAAAGTTTTTCTATAGAAACAATTTTATGAAAGCTTTTCTATAGAAAAAATTGTATGAAAGTTTTTCTATAGAAAAAATTTTATGAAAATTTTTCTATAAAAAAAAAATTTATGAAAATTTTTTCTATAGAAAAATTGTTATAAAAATTTTTTCTATGAAAAAAATTTTATGAAAATTCCTATAGAAAAAATTGTATTTCTTTTCATAAAATTTCTTCTATAAAAACATTTTTAAAAATTTTTTTCAAGTTAAAAATTTTCATAAAATTTTCTTTTAGAAAAATTAAGTTAAAATTTTCCTTTTGGAAAAATTTCATAAACATTTTTCTTTCAAAAGAATTTTTATTAAAAAATTTTATGAAAATTTTTCTATAGAAAAAATTTTATGACAATTTTTCTATAAAAAATTTCTATAGAAAAATTTTCTGTAGAAAAAAATTTAATAAAAATTTTTCTATAAAAAAAAATTTTTTAATTTTTCTATAGAAAAAATTTTATAAAAATTTTTATATAGAAAAAATTTTATGAAAATTTTTCTACTGAAAGAATTTTACGAAAATTTTTCTATGGAAAAAAATTAATGAAAATTTTTTTATACAAAAATTTTATGCAAATGTTTCTATAAAAAAATTGTACTAAAAAAACTATTGAAAGTTTTCTATAGAATGTTTCTATAAAAAAAATTAAAAAATATTTTTCTATAGAAAAAATTTGATGAAATTTTTTCTAAGGAAAAAATTTTATGAAATTTTTTCTTAAGAAAAAATTTATGAAAATTTTTCTATAGAAAAAATTTTATGAAAAATTTTTTTCTATAAAAATATTTTATGAACAATTTTTTTATTCTATGGAAAAATTTCAATATAATTTGCCTATAAAAAAATTTTTAATTAAATTGAAAAATATTTATAAAATTGCCTCTATAGATAAAATTTAATGAATTTTTTTTATAGAAAATTTTTTCTACAGGAAAAATTTAAAGAAATTTTATCTATTGAAAAAATTTTTTATATAGAAAATATATAACAAAAATTTTTCTGTAGAAAAAGTTTAATCAAAATTTTTCGATAGAAAAAATTTAGTGAAAATTATTCTACAGAAAAGTTTGAAAGAAAATTTTGCTATAGAAAAAATTTTCTAAAAAAAATTTTTTTTTTATATTTTTTTAAAGAAAAAATTTTATACAAATTTTTCTATAGAAAATTTTTCATAAAATTTTTTGTATAGAAAAATTTTCATAAATATTTTTTTACAGAAAAATGTTCATTAATTTTTTTTTTTATAGAAAAATGTTCATTAAATTTTTCTGTAAAAAAAATTTAATGAACATTTTTCTGTAAAAAAATATTTATGAAAATTTTTCTATACAAAAAATTTTATGAAAAATTTTCTATAGAAAAAAATTAATAAAAAGTTTTATGAAAATATTTCTGTAGAAAAAATTTTATGAAAATTTTTCTAAGGAAAAAATTTTCTATAGAAAAATTTTTTGAAAATTTTTCTGTAGAATAAATTTTATGAGAATTTTTCTATAGAAACATTTTTTCACAAAATTTCTTCTTAGAAAAATTATAAATAAATTTTGTCGATATAAAATTTTTTAAAAATTTGTCTATAGAAAAAATTTTATGAAAATTTTTCTATAGAAAAAATATTATGAAAATTTTTCAATAAAAACATTATATGAAAGTTTTTTTATAGACAAAATTTTATGAAAATTTTTCTAAAGAAACAATTTTATTAAAATTTTATAAAAATTTTGATATAGAAAAAATTTAATGAAAATTTTTCTGTAGAAAAAATTTTTATGAAAATTTTACAAAAATTTTTCTATAGAAAAAATTTTACAAAAAATTTTTTTATAGAAAAAATTAATAAAAAAAAATTTTACAGAAAAGATTTAATAAAAATTTTTCTGTAGAAAAAATTTAATGATTCTATTGAAAAATTATCAATACAATTTCATATTCCAACATTTTTTTTAAATTTCTTTTTCTAAAAAAATATAAAATTTTAAATATTTCTGCGAAGAATAAACGAAAACCAAGTTTTTCATAAAAAATGAGGAAATATTAAAAAATGCTTGAGAATTAAAAAATTGACCGTAAAAAATTAACTTTATAATCCCTGCCCTACCCCGGTACTATAAATTAATCACAAATAACTCTATTAAGATTCAGGAAGTACGGAGACTCCTTTCACACTACCAACATTTAAATGCAAACAGACTTTCTGGAATGTATTTTTTGTATTCAAACAAAAATTTCAACGAAAAAATAATCTGTCAAAAATTTATGAATTGTTATTGAAAACATAAAAGCACCCTTTTTTGTTGGTCATCTTTCCAAAAAAAAAATGTTTTCGGTTGTTATCACAAACAACATCCTGCCGGTCGTGTCTACAAAGGAATCCTCTAAGTGGGTGTTTGTGAAATGGAAACACATTAAACTCTAATACAATTCAATACTTAACGCACATAAAGCTACTCTAAAGCTAGACAGGACTGGACTTTCATCCTTTATAAAAATTTAGTATAAGGGTTGAATTTCTCATTCATTAATTTTTCCTTTTTTTTTGCCAGTGGATGTCGAAAATGTATGGATTTATGCAAATGAATAATGTGCATAAATCAAATTTTTGACTGATTTGCAAATACCGGTATTTTTTGCTTTTCATCTAGATTTTTTTCTATATTTCACACACATCACAAGGAAATATGTATTGAAAACAAATACAGAATTTCATAAGGACTCATATGTGTGTTGGCACATATGTATGTACGTGTGAGTGTGTGTGTTCTTATAATTTTGTTTACATTTATACATACAATATTTTCCACTCATCCACACCGGACATTATTTAATTACCAATATGAGTTTTGGCCATTCAGCAGACAAACAAAACCATACAAAAACAACAACAACAACAATTTCAGCAGCAGCAACAAAATCAGCAATAAAGGAAACAACACAAAAACATTGTCGACAATGATTTGTTGATTTGATAAGGGTCATTTGTTAGAGACATAGAGTGTTTTTTCTAGTTTAGTATTATTGTGCGAAAATCTAATATTAAATATTGAGTAAATTGATTAGGGGTTTAAAGCTAATTTTGAAAATTCAGACCAGTAGTTTTTCAAATGCTGATTAAAACAAATAAATTGTTGGAAATTTTGAATTAAAGCAAATTGATTTTGATTAAGGCAGATATTAGATGAATTCAAAATATTTTATATTGGAAAAATTATTAAGACATCGAATAATTCATAGACTAGGATATTGACTAAGACAAAGACTAAGATAAAGAATAAGATATAAAATAAGAAATAGACTATGATATAGACTAAGACATAGACTAAGATAAAGAATAATATATTGAATAAGAAAAAGACTATGATATAGACTAAGACATAGACTAAGACATAGACCAAGACTTGGACTAAGACAAAGGCATAGACATAGACTAAGATATAGACTAAGACATAGACTAAGACATAGACTAAGACATAGACTGAGGCACAGACAAAGACATAGACTAAGACATAGACGAAGACATAGACTAAGACATAGACTAAGACATAGACTAAGACATAGACTAAGACATAGATTAAGACATAGACTAAGACATAGACTAAGACATAGACTAAGACATAGACTAAGACATAGACTAAGACATAGACTAAGACATAGACTAAGACATAGACTAAGACATAGACTAAGACATAGACTAAGACATAGACTAAGACATAAACTAAGACATAGACTAAGACTAAGACATAGACTAAGACATAGACTAAGACATAGACTAAGACATAGACTAAGACATAGACTAAGATATAGACTAAGACATAGACTAAGACATAGACTAAGACATAGACTAAGATATAGACTAAGACATAGACTAAGACATAGACTAAGACATAGACTAAGACATAGACTAAGACATAGACTAAGACATAGACTAAGACATAGACTAAGACATAGACTAAGACATAGACTAAGACATAGACTAAGACATAGACTAAGACATAGACTAAGACATAGACTAAGACATAGACTAAGACATAGACTAAGACATAGACTAAGACATAGACTAAGACATAGACTAAGACATAGACTAAGACATAGACTAAGACATAGACTAAGACATAGACTAAGACATAGACTAAGACATAGACTAAGACATAGACTAAGACATAGACTAAGACATAGACTAAGACATAGACTAAGACATAGACTAAGACATAGACTAAGACATAGACTAAGACATAGACTAAGACATAGACTAAGACATAGACTTGGACATAGACTAAGACATAGACTAAGACATAGACTAAGACATAGACTAAGACATAGACTAAGACATAGACTAAGACATAGACTAAGACATAGACTAAGACATAGACTAAGACATAGACTAAGACATAGACTAAGACATAGACTAAGACATAGACTAAGACATAGACTAAGACATAGACTAAGACATAGACTAAGACATAGACTAAGACATAGACTAAGACATAGACTAAGACATAGACTAAGACATAGACTAAGACATAGACTAAGACATAGACTAAGACATAGACTAAGACATAGACTAAGACATAGACTAAGACATAGACTAAGACATAGACTAAGACATAGACTAAGACATAGACTTGGACATAGACTAAGACATAGACTAAGACATAGACTAAGACATAGACTAAGACATAGACTAAGACATAGACTAAGACATAGACTAAGACATAGACTAAGACATAGACTAAGACATAGACTAAGACATAGACTAAGACATAGACTAAGACATAGACTAAGACATAGACTAAGACATAGACTAAGACATAGACTAAGACATAGACTAAGACATAGACTAAGACATAGACTAAGACATAGACTAAGACAAAGACTAAGACATAGACTAAGACATAGACTAGGACATAGACTAGGACATAAACTAAGACGTAGACTAAGACATAGACTAGGACATAGAAAACTAAGACGTAGACTTAGCCATAGACTAAAATATACACTTACCCATTGAATAAGACAAAGACTGAAATATAGACTAAGGGTTGTAGCTGTCACAGTTATAGCTGGGTCTTCTGCCTACAGTTTAAGATGTAGTCAAAATAGTAATTAACTAAATGTGCTCCACCCATTTATAACCTTTACAACCTATGCATAGGTGGAAATAGTATTTTAAGTTTGTGCTGATGTATGTAACGCATAGAAATATTTGTCTTAGACCCACCTTTTAGTATACCAATAGACTAAGAACCACTTTCTGGGACGATTTAGTGATGTCAGTCGTCAGTTAACATGGACCCCCATGTAAACCTTTTAATCAAGGTACAGGTCACACTTCTAAAGATAATTTGATGAAATTTGGCCCAGACAATTTATTACTTAGGGTATCTGGTGTTTTGGCCGCAAATATAAGTATATTTTAATGGAATTAAAAATTAATACTTATTATATACACGAAAATCTCTATACCAAATTTTGTTGAAAGCGATCCATATTTGACTCATTCTCATTTAATGAGAAAAAAATCACTTAAATGCTCATAAATCCGAAGATAATGACAGTTTTGTTTTTATTTTTGGTATACATAATTTCTGTAAGAAATGTAATCAAATTTGTATGCGAGCGGTCTATGTTTGACCCCAGCTTCCATATAGGTCAAAACGTTGGAAATAACATTTTCGCTATTTACAACGTTTTGACCTATAAGTTTTGGCAAAATTTATAGGTCCGACCCTATAAGACATTTGACCTTATAGGGTCGGGCTTGACCGACTATAGCACTTTCTTACTTGTTTTGGGTTTATTTTGTTATATTCTTTAAAAGATAAGCCATAACACAGTACGACAAAATCAAATTTTTTTGAGTACACATGAGTAATGTTAACAGAATATGAAAATAGGCTTAAAATAAAGAAATACATGTCGCGGCGTTTTGCTGTAGCACTTCAGAATTTTAAGAAAATAGATTTTAAAGATTCGAGGTTTTATAAAAAGTTCAATAAAAATAGAATGGGTGAACCGATTTAAATGCTTGAGCCAGTTTTGAAAAGGGAAATAAATTTGAATTTGTTTTTATTAAAAAAATAAATCTAAACCGCTATATGGCGCTTTAATTTTCACGTAATATTAAAAAATATCCGAAAAATGTACGAAAATCATTAATAATACAAAAAAATACAAAATAATAGTAAAGATATCATATTAATTTTTGTATTTTTACATTACATTTACATAACATTGAATTACATTACATTTTTTTGATATTTTTTAATTTTACATGCAAATTAAAGCGCCATCTAGCGGATTGGATTTTTTTTAATAAAAACAAATCTAAATTTGATTATCTTTTCAAAACTGGCTCAAGCATTTAAATCGGTTCAACCATTATATTTTTTTAGAACTTTTTATAATAGTATTACGTTACAAGTGAACCTTCACGGTCCTTTGAAACTTTAAAATCGATTTTCTTAAAATTCTGACGTGCTACAGCAAAACGCCGAGATACGTATTTCTTTATTTTAAGCCTATTTTCATATTCTGTTAACATTTCTCATGTGAACTAACCACTGTCGTACTGTGTAATATGTGCTTACCTTGGATTTCTGTAAAATTCTAAATTATATTATTAAAATCACTGTAAATTTTGTTTTGTTTAAAATCATGATAATAATAATAATTGTACACCTGCATGTGTCGTTATAAATTTATTCAAACAAATCTGTCTAGTAATATTCGTTTATTTCTTTGGATATGTTAAAAACAAAAACTAACTTGTCGTTCATAGATTGAGTTAATAATTTCAAAAACATATAACCTTTATATTTTTTGGTCTTTTGGCTAATTTTCAATTGAAATACACAAATGAATGAAAGTTTTCAGTGATTGTGTGATTTTGTTTTGTAATTTCTCAAACTTTCATACAAATTTTGGACAACTTTTGTCTCCTTCGTTAGTTTCTCCTAATAATGTTCATTTTGTTTTATTTCGTTTGAGTTGGAGACGAACCTTTTGCTGGCCAAAAGATAAAATCAGATGAATTGAATTTTTGTAACCCTTGTCCATTTATATGCATGACTGCCATAACAACTTTTTGTTTTTCATAATTTTTTTGTATATAAAGCCTGAATTAATAAATCCGGAGAAAAAATATTACAAACGTCTGACCTTTTATCCTCTAAGGATAGACAAATTCTATTTATTTTTCATAATTCGTTACATGTATTTACAGACAAAGCATCGGTCGGTCGGCAAAATATTCTATATGCCCTTTAAAGATTTCAAGGAAAGCAGAGATAGTGTGATCATGGAAAACTTCTAGACAAAGTGTGAGATTTTATGGAACATTTCCAAACAAAGCAAAAGATTGTCAAACTTTTGCATATAAATTTTAAAAAAATCATCTAAGTCAATTTGCAAGCTTTCCAATAATATGTCCTAACAAATAAACTTTATACATTCTACATTTCAAGGGTGAATCTTATTTGCAATTGTAATTATTATTTAACCACTTTTATGCCCTGTCCATAAGTGGGATGATCAAGTGCAGAAATGTAGCATTTGTCTGATTTCCGTTCAGCAGGTGGGTTTTGGATATGGTTTGGTGGTTTGTTGCTTGCTTTTGAAGGCAGAGCGATAAAGGAAAAAATAATAACTAACTACTTCATATGTTTACTTAATAACATTTCCAGATTTAGTGGTTAAAGCCACTAAAGATGCTAATTTTATTTAGTTGCACATACGAGATTACGTTTCTTACCCTCATTTTACCGCCTTTATGATGGTAATAATGGTAGTTTTGTTAACATTTCATAACCTTCATAGACGAGTGTCCAAAACATATTCATAGTAATAATGTATGGGAATAGAGGGTGAAACTGAAAAAGGTTATTTTGGAAACTTATTCCAAAAATTTTTAAATAATAAAACTATTTCTGTGATAAAATTTTTCTATGGCTTATTCTTTGTCTGAGTCTATGGTTAGTCTACGTCTTATTCTTTGTTTAAGTCTACGTCTTATTCTTTGTTTAAGTCTATGTCTTAGTCTATGTCTTAGTCTATGTCTTAGTCTATGTTTTAGTCTTTGTCTTAGTCTAAGTCTTAGTCTATATCTTAGTCTGTGTCTTAGTCTATGTCTTAGTCTATGTCTTAGTCTATGTCTTAGTCTATGTCTTAGTCTATGTCTTAGTCTATGTCTTAGTCTATGTCTTAGTCTATGTCTTAGTCTATGTCTTAGTCTATGTCTTAGTCTATGTCTTAGTCTATGTCTTAGTCTATGTCTTAGTCTATGTCTTAGTCTATGTCTTAGTCTATGTCTTAGTCTATGTCTTAGTCTATGTCTTATACTATGTCTTAGTCTATGTCTTAGTCTATGTCTTAGTCTATGTCTTAGACTATGTCTTAGTCTATGTCTTAGTCTATGTCTTAGGCTATGTCTTAGTCTATGTCTTAGTCTTTTTTTTTTTTTTTGATACGCGGGAGGTGTGGAATCTTCATAGATATATCCAACCCGTGTTGGAAAAAATGCACGATATACATAAGTACCTACGTATTAAACCACACCCCCTACACTTCAGGCCCCAAATCCCCACGGGACTGCCATTTTGTATTACTTCGCGGGGGGGCTAAGCCAATTGCTGTTCTCAGTGTGTTACTCTCACTAGCTCACTAGGATAGTCTATTTATTTCCGCTTTGCGGTTTCTTTCTGCTTGTAGAAGCAGATTGTTAATGACGTCTACGAATCTTTTTATAAGTTCCCAGTTACTTTTCGAGAAAAGCATAATCCTTATAACATTGTCAGGAGACACGTTTTCCCCAACGCATTGTCAAGTTGTAATTGATATCCCCATGATTTCTGTTAATCCAATTGTTTATAATAGGGATAAGTTTGTAGGTCCATCTTCCATGTCTTAGTCTATGTCTTAGTCTATGTCTTATTCTATGTTTTCGTCTATGTCTTAGTCTATGTCTAAGTCTATGTCTTAGTCTATGTCTTAGTCTATGTCTTAGTCTATGTCTTAGTCTATGTCTTAGTCTATGTCTATGTCTATTCTTTGTCTGAGTCTATGGTTAGTCTACGTCTTATTCTTTGTTTAAGTCTACGTCTTATTCTTTGTTTAAGTCTATGTCTTAGTCTATGTCTTAGTCTATGTCTTAGTCTATGTTTTAATCTTTGTCTTAGTCTAAGTCTTAGTCTATGTCTTAGTCTATATCTTAGTCTGTGTCTTAGTCTATGTCTTAGTCTATGTCTTAGTCTATGTCTTAGTCTATGTCTTAGTCTATGTCTTAGTCTATGTCTTAGTCTATGTCTTAGTCTATGTCTTAGTCTATGTCTTAGTCTATGTCTTAGTCTATGTCTTAGTCTATGTCTTAGTCTATGTCTTAGTATATGTCTTAGTCTATGTCTTAGTCTATGTCTTAGTCTATGTCTTAGTCTATGTCTTAGTCTATATCTTAGTCTATGTCTTAGTCTATGTCTTAGTCTATGTCTTAGTCTATGTCTTAGTCTATGTCTTAGTCTATGTCTTAGTCTATGTCTTAGTCTATGTCTTAGTCTATGTCTTAGTCTATGTCTTAGTCTATGTCTTAGTCTATGTCTTAGTCTATGTCTTAGTCTATGTCTTAGTCTATGTCTTAGTCTATGTCTTAGTCTAAGTCTTAGTCTATGTCTTAGTCTATGTCTTAGTCTATGTCTTAGTCTATGTCTTAGTCTATGTCTTAGTCTATGTCTTATTCTATGTCTTAGTCTATGTGTTAGTCTATGTCTTAGTCTATGTCTTAGTCTATGTCTTAGTCTATGTCTTAGTCTATGTCTTAGTCTATGTCTTAGTCTATGTCTTAGTCTATGTCTTAGTCTATGTCTTAGTCTATGTCTTAGTCTATGTCTTAGTCTATGTCTTAGTCTATGTCTTAGTCTATGTCTTAGTCTATGTCTTAGTCTATGTCTTAGTCTATGTCTTAGTCTATGTCTTAGTCTATGTCTTAGTCTATGTCTTAGTCTATGTCTTAGTCTATGTCTTAGTCTATGTCTTAGTCTATGTCTTAGTCTATGTCTTAGTCTATGTCTTAGTCTATGTCTTAGTCTATGTCTTAGTCTATGTCTTAGTCTATGTCTTAGTCTATGTCTTAGTCTATGTCTTAGTCTATGTCTTAGTCTATGTCTTAGTCTATGTCTTAGTCTATGTCTTAGTCTATGTCTTAGTCTATGTCTTAGTCTATGTCTTAGTCTATGTCTTAGTCTATGTCTTAGTCTATGTCTTAGTCTATGTCTTAGTCTATGTCTTAGTCTATGTCTTAGTCTATGTCTTAGTCTATGTCTTAGTCTATGTCTTAGTCTATGTCTTAGTCTATGTCTTAGTCTATGTCTTAGTCTATGTCTTAGTCTATGTCTTAGTCTATGTCTTAGTCTATGTCTTAGTCTATGTCTTAGTCTATGTCTTAGTCTATGTCTTAGTCTATGTCTTAGTCTATGTCTTAGTCTAAGTCTTAGTCTATGTCTTAGTCTATGTCTTAGTCTATGTCTTAGTCTATGTCTTAGTCTATATCTTAGTTTATGTCTTAGTCTATGTTTAAGACTATGTCTTAGTCTATGTCTAAGTATATGTCTTAGCATATGTCTTAGTCTATGTCTTAGTCTATGTCTTAGTCTATGGCTTAGTCTATGTCTTAGTCTATATCTTAGTCTATGTCTTAGTCTATGTCTTAGTATATGTCTCAGTCTATGTCTTAGTTTATGTCTTAGTCTATGTCTTAGTCTATGTCTTAGTATATGTCTCAGTCTATGTCTTAGTCCATGTCTTAGTCTATGTCATAGTCTATGTCTTTATCTGTATATTTGTCTGTGGCTTCTGATATGCTTTTTTTTACAAATTGTTTATAAATATTTCTTTGAAAATAACTCCTCTATTTGAAATACTCTTTGAAACCATCTATTTATACTGTTCGGTTTTTTCTCAAAGTAAAATCTGATGGAAAAAATATGAAGGCGAATGAATATACAACATAATTACATTGTATAAATTTATTCGCTGTTTACTTTTATTAGCTTTTTATAAAATTCACTCACTTCTTCTGTTCGTTGGTTTTCGCTTAAATACGTGAATGCAGGGGTTGTCACCGTGAACATCATTACCCTGTGAATATATTAATTTTTTGCCAAAGGTCCACCCTTTTTTGTTTGATTGATGTAAATTAGATGTGTTGTTTTTATTCTAGATGTTTACTTTAACATATTGTAAGTACTTTGGTACACAAAATACTGAAAAAATTACTTATACATATACTAACAGGGATATATTGAATTGAACTTTTGCGGACTAAACTTGTTCAAAATGTTACATATGTAATGTTGTTCCTTTCTGATTTTGACAGAAGGTCTCCTAACTCCCTTTTTTAAACTATTTTCGACTTAGAGATTGATGAATGCATAAAAATATAAAAGTTTTCCTCTCCTTATTATCCAGATTTCCATTATTTTTAACTGCCCTTCATAGGGTTAATACTATTGCTAAAAAAATCTGTTGTCTTTGATGAGGTTTATTGAACTGACTTGAGAGTAAAGTGCAAAAAGGTGGTCAAAGTCCATTAGCAAAAGGTTTGATGTAATGGCTAGTAACAAAGAATTTTAGTCAAATGTGAAAAAAAATGTTCTTATTACTTATTTTTGCCAATATGTTCTTTGTGAACAAATTTGCTTTAATAAAGTACTTTTAAAGTAGTAATTTTAGTAAATTTGGTTTTTTTGTATTTGCTATATCTTTAGAACTATGCTAATTTTTATAACCTTTACCGCCGTAATTGGAAAGGGTACTATAAGTTGTGCTGATGTATATAATGCATAGAAATATTTATCTTAGACCCACCTTTATGTATACCTAGACATCGAATCACTTCCTGAGTCGACTAAACGATATCAGTCCGTTTGTCTGGCTGGACCAACATGTCAAACTGTAATCATTGATGAAATTTGGCAAAGATATTTCTTTATATAGTGGGACCATTGCTATTGAAAACAGCTAAAATCGGTCCATTAAGCTTAAATATATACAAAGTCTTAAGAAAATGTTTGTATGATTACAAAATTTAGCAGAAGACATTTAATCTCAGTGGTGAAGGGCATTACATGGTCGGGCTGATCCGACTTAAGCACTTCCTTACTTGTTATTAATAATGTTATTTGAATTAAACAAAATTTAAATATCCCCCATAGAAATCTGCTACAGTCTAATAAAACGCTGAGCTGAAGACTTAAAACCATTAAGGTCTTTAAAATCTCATCATAACCAGGCGTAAGCAGCTCATACCACCAGAAGCCGAATACTTTTTGTAATTTTCGTAAATCTTATGATTATTAATGGAACTCGTGAAAATGAGTATTAAAAGCATTCGGTTGGAATTTGGATGTTTGAAAAGTCGGTTGGTGTCGCTTTGCTAAAGAAAAAACGAAAACAAAATACACGAGAAACAAAACCGAAATCCAATTCATAGCAACAAAATACATGATTCGAGAGAACAAACAAATATAGTCCCGAATAATGTTGCCACGATACTACTATTTTTTTAAATATTGTTTGAAATAAATGTAACCGAATTGGGAAAATTTTTCGAAACAGAAATAAATACTAATATTGAAAAATTTTTAGAAAATTTTTCTAAAAAGAAAAATTTCCAATCAAAATATTTTTGTGTAGAAAAATTTTTGATCAAAATATTTTCCTATTGTAAAAATTTCGTTAAAATTTTTTTTCTATATTTCGATGACAATATATTTCTATAGAAAAAGTTTCAATAGAAATAATTTTCTATAGAAAAATATTCGATTAAAAAGTATTTTTCTGTAACAAAATTTTCGGTCGAAATATTTTCTTTAGAAAATTTTTCGATCAAAATATATTTCTGTAGAAAATTTTTCGGCAAAAATATTTTTCTATTAAAAAATTTTCGATCAAAATATTTTTCTATAAATAAATTTTCGATCAAAATATTTTCCTGTAGTAAAATATTCGATACAATTTTTTTCTATATTTCGACTAAAGTTTTTTTCTATAGAAAAAAATATTTTTCTGCAGCACAATTTTCCATCAAAATATTTTCCTTTAGAAAAGTTTTCGATCAAAATATTTCTGTAGAAAATATTTCTACAAAAATATTTTTCTATAAAAAATTTTCGATCAAAAAATTTTTTATAGAAAATTTTTCAACAAAAATATGTCTCTATTAAAAAATTTTCGATTTAAATATTTTTCTATTAAAAAATCTTCGATCGAAATATTTTTCTGTAGAAAAATCTCAAATATTTTCCTGTAGTAAAATTTTCGATAAAATTTTTTTTCTATATTTCGATAAAAAAATATTTTGTACAGAAAAATTTTCGATACAAATATTTTTCTATAGAAAAATCTTCAATATAATCTTTTTTCTAAAGCAAAAAAAATATTTTTTTGTAGCAAACTTTTCGATTGAAATATTTTTCTGTAGAAAAATTTTTGTTGAAATATTTTTTCTGTAGAAAATTTTTTAACAAAAATAATTTTCCATTAAAAAATTTTCGATCACAACATTTTTTTATAGAAAAATTTTCTACCAAAATATATCCCTATTAAAAAGTTTTCGATCAAAGTATTTTTGTGTAGAAAAATGTTCGATCAAAATATTTTCTGGTAGCAAAATTTTGGATAAACATTTTTTTCTATATTTCGATAAAAATACTTTCCTACAGAAAAATTTTAGATAGAAATAATTTTCTTTAGAAAAATCTTCGATTACAATTTTTCTATAGAAAAAAATATTTTTTGTAGAAAAATTTTCTATTGAAATAATTTTCTGTAGAAAAATTTTTATAAAGAAAATTCTCTATACAAAATTTTTGACAAAAAAAATTTCCATACAAAATTTCTGAAAAAAAATTATCTATACAAAATTTTCTATAGATAATTTTTGATAAAAAAAATTTCTATATAAAATTTTTGATAAGAAAATTTTCTATAGAAAATTTTTAATAAAAAAATTTTCTATACAAAATTTTTAATAAAAAAATGTCCTATAAAAAATTTTTGATAAAAAATATTTTCTATATAGTATTTTTGATAAAAAAAAATTTCGATAGAAAATTTTTGATAAGAAAATTTTCTATAGAAAATTTTTAATAAAAAAAAAATTTCTACAGAAAATTTTTGATAAAAAAAAATTTGAATAGACAAATTTTGATAAAAAAAAGTTTCTATAGGAAATTTTTAATAAAAAAAATTTTCTGTAGAAAATTTTTGATAAAAAAAATTGTCTGTTGAAAATTTTTTATATAAAATTTCTATAGAAAATCTTTGATCAATAATTTTCTATAGAAATTTTTGATAAAAAAATTTTCTATAGAAAATTTTTGATAAAAAAAATTTTCTATAGAAAATTTTTGATAACTTATTTTCTGTAGAAAAATTTTTGATAAAAAAAATTTTGTTAGACAAATTTTCATAAAAAAAGTTTTTTATTGAAAATTTATGATGAGAAAATTTTCTATAGAAAATGTTTGATAAAAGATTGTCTGTATAAAATTTTTGATAAAAAAAATTTTCTATAGAAAATTTTTGATAAAAAAATTTTCAATAAAAATTTTTGATAAACAAATTTTTAATAACAATTTTTGATAAAAAAATTTTCAATAAAAATTTTTGATAAAAAAATTTTCAATAAAAATTTTTGATAAAAAAATTTTCAATAAAAATTTTTGATAAAAACATTTTCATTAAAAATTTTTGATAAAAAAAATTTCTAAAGAAAATTTTTAATAAAAACATTTTTATAGAAATATTTTTGATAATAAAATTTTCTATTGAAAATTTTTGATAAATAAATTTTCTATAGAAAATTTTTAATAAATAAATTTTCTATAGCAAATTTTTGATAAAAAAAATTCTATAGAAAATTTTTGATAAAAACATTTTCTATAGAAAATTTTTGATAAAAACATTTTCTATAGAAAATTTTTGATAAAAACATTTTCTATAGAAAATTTTTGATAAAAACATTTTCTATAGAAAATTGTTGATAAAAACATTTTCTATAGAAAATTTTTGATAAGAAAATTTTGTATAGAAAATTTTTGATAAAAACATTTTCTATAGAAAATTTTTGATAAAAACATTATCTATAGAAAATTTTTGAAAAGAAAATTTTGTATAGAAAATGTTTGATAAAAAAATTGTCTGTAGAAAATTTTTGATTAGAAAAATTTTCTATAGAAAATTTTTGATAAAGACATTTTCTATAGAAGATTTTCGATAAAAACATTTTCTATAGAATATTTTCGATAAAAACATTTTCTATAGAAAATTTTTGATAAAAACATTTTATATAGAAAATTTTTGATAAAAACATTTTCTATAGAAAATTTTTGATAAAAACATTTTCTATAGAAAATTTTTGATAAAAACATTTTCTATAGAAAATTTTTGATAAAAACATTTTCTATAGAAAATTTTTGATAAAAATATTTTCTATAGAAAATTTTGGATAAATACATTTTCTATAGAAAATTTTTCTATAGAAAATTTTTGATAAAAATTTTTTCTATAGAAAATTTTTGATAAAAAAATATTCTATAGAAAATTTTTTATAAAAAAATTTTCGATAGAAAATTTGTGATAAAAAAATTTTCTGTAGAAAATTTTTGATAAAAAATTTTTTATAGAAAATTTTTGATAAAAAAAATTTTCTATAGAAAATTTTTGATAAAAAAATTTTCTATAGAAAATTTGTGATAAAAAAATTTTCTGTAGAAAATTTTTGATTTAAAAATTTTTATAGAAAATTTTTGATAAAAAATTTTCTATAGAAAATTTTTGATAAAAAAAATTTTCAATAAAAATTTTTTATAAAAAAAACTTTCAATAAAAATTTTTGATAAAAACAAACTCTGCCTTCGAGTTTTTTGTTCCATTGTCATTGACCTCTGATTTTTTTTATTTAATTATTTTCTAATTATTTGACAAACAATTGGAAAATATTTAATTTATAAATTTTTTTTATCTCATTTAATTTAATTTTTAACTTTAATTTGCAATCAACAAATTAAATCGAAAATATAGCTAACAGAAAATATAACAAAAAAATTGTTGATCTAACAAACCCTTATAGTCATAAGTATTCATAACAGGAATATACTGGTTTATAATTGTCTAACACAAAAACCAAACTAAAATTTAATGTCCTTTCATGTCCATGAATATTCATGATAACAAATTCAAAAAAAAAGTAGTAGACACCAAAGGAAAAACTTAGAGCAGTCACTCCTACAATGGAATCGAATACAAAACATACAAAGATACTCACAGTCAGACAAACATACAAACAAACATCAGTGGTAGAACACACCAAAATAAACACAAACAAGACTAATAATTATTTTTGCAAACATTTTGAAGCAGTTGATTTTGGTTTCCAACACTCATTTATTAGGTACCCCCTACTAATGGTTGACAGTTGCAGTGATAAATACTAAAGATTGTGAGTAAAATACCTTCTATAGCGTACTTTAATGTTCTTTAACTTTTGACGCTTTTTCTTCTTACCCTTTTAAATAAATTTAATTCAAAATTCCTAATTATGTTAGTTCTTAGACAATTTCTTTACACAAGTATAATAATGTCCTCATTATTGCTCTAAAAAGTCTGTTAAGTTTACAAATTAATTCTGCTATTTAAAAGTTAATAAGATTACTTACACATTTACACAAGTGCCATTCCACTTACTAACACAAGTTTATGCGTGAGTGCTGATGTCTCGAGTTGGTTTGTGTTTTCAAAAACTCATAATTAAGTGAAGAAAATTAAAACAATTAGGACACCCGTGTAGTTATCACTAGAACAAAAGTATTCTTAGAAATTTTTTTTCAAAAAAAGTTCTGTACTAATGAGTTGACAATAATTAACATGTCCATCATGTTTTCAATATAAGATTTTTTATAAAAAATTTTTTTATAGATAAAGAAAAATTTACATTTTTTGTCCATAAATTGTTTGTTACATTAATAAATAAATTTAACAAATTGGGATAAACTGGAAATAATTTTTCTTTTTGAATAATATTTACATCCCGACAATTTTGTTATTTTTTTTAAAAAAATTGTATAGAAATTTTCTGTAGAAAAATGTTTGATAAAAATTTTCTATAGAAAAATTGTTGAAAAAATGTTTCTATAGAAACATTTTTGATAAAAATTTCCTATAAAAACACGTTAATAAAAACATTCTACAAAAAAATTTTGATAAAAACTTTTCTGTAGAAAAATTTTTGATAAAAAAAATTTCTATAGAAAAATTTTTGATAAAAAACTTTTATAGAAAAATTTTTCATAAAAAAATTTCTATGGAAAAATTTTTAATAAAAAAAATTTCTATAGAAAAATTTTCTTTAGAAAAATGTCTGATGCAATTTTCTATAGAAAATTTTTTGATAAAATTTTGTATAGAAAAATTTTTTAATAAAAATTTCCTATAGAAATATTTTTGATAACAATTTTCTATAGAAAAATTTTTGGTAAAAAACTTTTTTATTGAAAAATTGTTGATAAAAAATTTCTAAAGAAAAATTGTTATCGAAAATTTTTTGATAAAAAATTTTTTTTTTTAAGAAAATTTTTTATAAAAATATTTTATATAGAAAATTTTTTTTTAGAAAAATTTCCGATAAAATTTTCTATAGAAAAATTTCCGATAAAATTTTCTTTAGACAAATTTTTGATAAAAATTTTGTATAGAAAAATTGTTGATAAAAATTTCCTATAAAAAATATTCCTATAGAAATTTCCTATAAAAATTTCCTTTAGAAACATTTTTGAAAAAAAGTTTACTTTAAAAAATCGTTGATAAAAACTTTTTGAAAAAAATTTTCTATGAAAAATTTTGGTTTACTATAAAAAAATTTTTGATAAAAATTTTCTAAAAAAATTTTGATAAAAATTTTCTATAGAAAAATTATTGATAAAAAATTTCTAAAGAAAAATTTTTGATAAAAAATTTCTATGGAAAAAATTTTAATTAAAAAAAATTCTATAGAAAAATATTTTATAAAAAAATGTTCTATAAAAACATTTTTGATAAAAAAATTTTCTGTACATAGAAAATATTTTTCTGCAGAAAAAGTTCCGATAAACATGTTTTTCTATAGAAAAATTTTCGATAAAAATTTTCTATAGAAATTTTTTTATTAAAATATTTTCTGGTTCAACTAAAACTTATTATCTTTCAAAAATATTTTCTACAGAAAAATTTTTGATAAAAATTTTAAACAGAAAAATTTTTTTAAAAAATTTTGTACAAAAAAAAATTTTTGAAAAAAATTTGTATAAAAAAATTTTTTGATAGAAAATTTTTAGTAAATTTTTTTATAGAAAAACTTTTGATAAAAATTTTGTCTAAAAAAATTTTGACAGAAATTTTCTATAAAAAAATGTTTGATAAAAATTTCTGTAGAAAAATTTTTGATAAAAACTTTCTATAGAAAAATTTTTGATACAAATTTTCTTTAAAAAAATTTTTTACAACAAAATTTTTGTTACAAAAAATTTCTATTGAAAAATTTTTGATAAATAAATTCTATAGCAAAATTTTTTCTTTCTATAGAAAAGTTTTTGATAAAAATTTTCTAATGAAAAATTTTTGATAAAAATTTTCTATAGAAAAATTGTTAATAAAAAATTTCTATAGAAAAATTTTTCATAAAAAATTTCTATGGAAAAAATTTTAATTAAAAAAAATTCTATAGAAAAATATTTTATAAAAAAATGTTCTATAGAAACATTTTTGATAAAAATATTTTCTGTACATACAAAATAATTTTCTGCAGAAAAAGTTCCGATAAACATGTTTTTCTATAAAAAAATTTTTGATAAAAATTTTCTATAGAAATTTTTTTATAAAAATATTTTCTGGTTCAACTAAAAACTAATGTTTTTCAAAAATATTTTCTATAGAAAAATTTTTGATAAAAATTTGAAACAAAAAAATTTTTTTTAAAATTTTGTATAAAAAAATTTTTTAAAAAATTTTGTATAAAAAAATTTTTTTAAAAAATTTTGTATAAAAAAATTATTGAAAAAATTTGGTACAAAAAAATTTTTTGATAAAAAAAATGTTGATAAAAATTTTCTTTAGAAAAATTTTTATAAAATTTTTTAAAACAAATTTTTGATAAAATTTTCTATAGACAAATTTTTGATAAAAACTTTGTATAGAAAAAATGCTGATAAAAATTTGCTATAAAAAATGTTTCTATAGAAAAATTTTTGATAAAATTTTCCTATAGAAACATTTTTGATAAAAACTTAATATAAAAAATTGTTGATAAAAACTTTTTGAAAAAACTTTTCTATAAAAAATGTTTGTTTTCTATAGAAAAATTTTTGATAAAAATTTTCTAAAAAATTTTTTTATAAAAATTTTCTATAGAAAAATTTTTGATAAAAAATTTCTAAAGAAAAATTTTGGATAAAAAATTTCTATGGAAAAAATTTTAATTAAAAAAAATTCTATAGAAAAATATTTTATAAAAATATTTTTCTGCAGAAAAAGTTCCGATTTCTACAGAAATATTTTTGATAAAAATTTTCTATAGAAATTTTTTTATAAAAATATTTTCTGGTTCAACTAAAAATTATTATCTTTCAAAAATATTTTCTATAGAAAAGTTTTTGATAAAAATTTTAAACAGAAAATTTTTTTAAAAAAATTTTGTACAAAAAAAATTATTGAAAAAATTTTGTATAAAAAAGTTTTTGATAAAATTTTGTATAAAAGAGTTTTTGATAAAAAAAAATTTGATAAAAATTTTCTATAGAAAATTTTTTGATAAAAAAAAACTTCAATGAGAAAATTTTTGATAAAAAAATTTTCTTTAGAAAAATGTCTGATAAATTTTTCTATAGAAAATGTTAAATAAATTTTTTTATAGAAAAACTTTTGATAAAAATTTTGTATAGAAAAAATTTTGACAAAAATTTTCTATTAAAAAATTTTTGATAAAAATTTTCTATAGAAAAAATTTTGATAAAAACTTTCTATAGAAACATTTTTGATACAAATTTTCTTTAAAAAATTGTTCTTTATCAAAATTTTTGATACAAAAAATTTCTATTGAAAAATTGTTGATAAATAATTTCTATAGCAAAATTTTTGATTAAAAAAATTTCTATTTTGATAAAAATTTTCTATAGAAAAATTTTTGATAAAAAAAAAACTTCTATGAGAAAATTTTTGATAAAAAAAATTTTTGATAAAAAAATTTTCTACAGAAAATTTTTATCAAAAAAATTTTCGATAGAAAAAATTTTATAAAAATATTTGTCATTTAAATTTTCTATAGAAAAATTTTTGGTAAAACATTGTCTATAGAAAAATTTTCTATAAAAAATGTTTCTATATTTGTTTAACAAAAAATAGAGTTAAAATTTTCTATAGAAAAATGTTTGATTAAAAAAAATATTCTATTGAAAAATTTTTAATAACAAAAATTTCTACATAGAAATTTTTGATAAAAAAAATTTTCGTAAAAATATTGTTTGCTAGAAAAATTTTCTCTATAAAATTTTATTTTATAAAAAATTTTTCTATAGAAAATTTTTTTTTAAATAATTTTTCTATATTTTCTAACAAAAACTATAGATACAATTTTTTGATAAATAAAAAATTTCTATAGAAAAATTGTTGATAAAAAAATTGTGTATAGAATAATTTTTGAAATTTTCTATAGAAATTTTTTTATAAAAAATTTTTCTATAGAAAATTTTTTATCAAAACTTTTTCTAAATTTTTTTTTTTATCAAAAAAGAGATAAATGTTTGATAAAAAATTTTTGATCAAAATATTTTTTAAAAAAAAAATATTTAGAAAAAATTTTCCTATAAAAAAATTTTTAATAAAATTTTTTTTTTTTTTAATTTTTTAATAATTTTTTTTTTTAGGAAAATCATCAGAACTTCACATTGAAAAGAATACTTACTTTTTTGTAAATTTTTAATAGTGATATTTTGGCTTTTATCTCATTATTTTGTAATAAAAAGTTTTGCTGGATATAAGTAGCAAAACGCAAATAAGTTTCATATAACTTTGCATTTCTCAATGAATTCCCATGAAAATAATTTAAAAATACAATTTTAAAACAATATGATTTAAGTTTCCTAAACAGAAAAAATTTTGCCAACGTAGACCATTTATGTTTCTAAGACAAACTTTATCAAATATCCCCAGAAAAATTTTGTTATTACGGCAAATTCTATTGCAAATTTAGATTAGGAATAAGTATTTTCTTTTCTGCATAAATAAATTTGAGTTTTTTTTTCCTAGTAACCACTTAAAGTAAAATTAATCAAAATTGTTTCCTTATTTTCTTTGAATATTCAAAACTTTAAATTACGGGAAATTACATGGCAACCTGGCAAATAAGACATCAAAAGTATAAACAAATTTTGCTTTTTATGAAATTGTGCAGCCGCTAATACTTTTACCGCTTTTACCGAAGACAACTACAAGTTTACACAAATACATTTATAACTGTAAGTACACGAATCCTTCAGGTTTCTTGCATTGAAAAAGTATTGGTGTTTTGCTTCCGTAAATGAAAAAAAAAAAGAGACTTAAAATTTGTGAAGGAAAACAGTCTGTGGAAAACCGAATGAATATTATTGCACTGATTTTTCTTTTTTTTATGGATTTTCTCCTTAAACTATTTTCAAAAAACGTTAAAACCTAACAAAAACTACTTCAAATGCAATCTAGTCATGGTTGGTTGGATGTTGACGGTTACCAGGGATTTATCCCTACAAACGCCCAGATATAGACAAAAAATTTATTTTCATAGACATTTAAACTTCAGAGCGGTTTGATACATTTGTGTCACCCACTGAAAATTAAGTTTGTAAAAGTTGTTTCTTCTTATGTTGTCCTTGAATCCCAGTGGAGCATAGGGCTTTGGTCATACATAATTTCCCCTGATTAGGGGAAAAAGTACTTTCTCGTTTTTAAAATTCCTCTTGTTTTTGCCAAGGGAACAATATATACTTTTTAATATCATTAGAAAGGTCTTTCAGAGGAGAATCTAATAAAAGAACAATATTCGATTTTGTATATAAAAATCTACTAATCTTCATATTGAGGGGGTCTTTTTTGTTATTCGCTCTAGTATATGTCTTAAAGCACACATTAAGTTCGTCTATAAACTAAAATCTGATTGAATGAGCGTATGAATGTATAAGTAAGTAAAAATCATTTCAACTCTTTCATAGAATTTTCATTTATTCATTGAGTCGTTGCCTAAACCGTTGATGCTCACAATCCTGAGTTATGTTGTGGTCTCTTCTAGGCAGAACTAAGAAAATTTAACTTCAAAATATGATTTCATTTTTTGGTTTTTTAAAACTTTCTTTTTTCTATAAGTTGCTGTTGCACTGTCAAGGATGAATATGAAAATTTTAAGTTATTGGCAAAGAAAACTTAACAAACCGGTTTCACAAATTCCTCCTAAATTTTACAAATATTTCTTTCTTACTCCAAAACTTAACTACCTTCTGAAAAACTTAGCCCAGATTTATCTTTTCACCCCTTAAAAATTTTCTTCATCGTGTTATATTTTTCTTATCTGCTAAGATGTTAAGCCATCATTTCGGTTGATGGGTGTAAGACTGACAGACAGGCGGTAGATTGCTTCAGCGCCTATTTATGTTTGCTGTGATTTTTATGAAAACTTAAAAACAAACTCAGAAGAGGTAAGCAGCATCCAGCCTTTTATTTTGAAAGAAAAATTACTTAAATTCATATAAAGTTGAGTTCTTTTCTATGTAAATTTTGTAGCAAGAAAAAATATTGTTTTGCTACAAATATTGGAATAAGGTATTATTATATTACAGTCGGGTTCAAAACTAAGATACATTTGGAAAGCCACAGAATCCTGTACCACGCTGCACTATTTCTGCTGCAAAAAAGCCAAAATTTACCGCAATTTACCAATCGTAGAACAAAGTTAAAAATTTTCTGAAAAAAGTCAAGTAAATTGTTATGCAAAATTTAAGCAAAAAGTGTTGCAGTCGTTTAGGCGTAACTTATAAATCAAACTGAATTCAAGTGGGACTTACACTTGAAGTAATAATATGTGTGCCGAATTTCATAAAGTTCGTTTGAGAATTGCAGCTTATAATGAGAAGAAAATTATGTGAAAAATGGGGGTCCAATGCAGGTACTCCAAGGATTAAACGGATTTCAATCAAAATTGGCTCAGCTCTTTGTTGGATAAAATATTACTCGTAGACGTGTGCCAATTGTTTTACTATTCTGTTAAGAATTCCGGCTTATACATTGAAAACAATAATAAGTGAAAAATAGGGGTCCAAGGCAGGTACTTCAATGAGCCAAAGGATCATAGTAGAACTCTTTCTTGGATCAATTAATAGACTTGTGCCTAATTTTCTTCAAATTCTGATGAGAACTGCGGCTTATACATTGACAAAAAAAAAAATTGGTGAAAAATTGGGGTACAGGCAGGTACAAAAGGATTCAACTGATTTCAACCAAAATTAGTAAACCTCCTTTGTAGACCAATTTATAGACGTGTGTCGAATTTCATCAAATTCTGTCAAGAATTGCGGATTGTACATCAAAAAGAAAAATATGTGAAAAATCTAAGACACGTACCCTTAAGGATAATCTAATTTCAACCGAAATTAGTAGAACTCTTTGTTATTTTAAATTCCATTAAATTCTGTTGAGAATTGCTATTTGTATATTAAAAAAAAAAAATTGGTGAAAAAATTAGAGTCCAAGGCAGGTACTCCAAATAGTTGTCGAATTTCAATCAAAATTAGTAGACCTCTTTTTTAAATTAATGAATAGACGTATGTTGAATTTAACCAAATTCTGTTTAGAATTGCGACTTGTAAATTGAACGAAAAATAGGTGAAAAATGGGGCCCAAGGCAGGTATCCCAAGGAGTTGACGGATTTCATGGATTTGTCTTAAATATATGAAACTGAACAAGTGTGCCAAATTATATCGTTGTAGGGTCACTCCTTCTACTTTTGGAACTTCGATGTATAAAGAAATACCACTGTACACCGTCTATGTAAAATAACGAAATTTTCTGTAAGACAAAAATGCTTAAATAATGGGTCAAAATAAAAATAAATGGCGAAATTTTACTACTCTAAAAATGGACATGAATACAAAGTATTTAGGAATTGGGTTACGTTATTTAAAAAGGGAATAGTAGAAAAGTGGAAGGTGGTGAAAAAGGAAGACAAAGCTTAATATTATTTAACTCTTTAATTGCATGTAATTAGTTGTTATTTAGACCCATTGTTTAAGCTTTTTGTTCTACAGCCGATGGAGGATTCTGTGAAAATTAATAATTTTACTAGAAATTAATAATTACAGAAATTGATGTTGCAGAGACCGAAGATCGAATACTGGCAGAATATAACATATGTACATATTAACTAACTAAGCCACATCACCCATACCCTTCTTATTCCAACGAATATAGAGCATACCTTATCATCATGAATAATTTGACTTTTGCATTGAATTTTTGCGCTATATCGCAATATATTTTTATAAATCTTCAAACTTTTTTGACTCACCAGGCCTCTCCTTGTCTTCTGTGTCAAAATCATCATCCAACGAGTTCAAAATAAATTCCGGGATACTGTAAGGCTTTTTTCTTTCTTCTACTCTTTTGCTTCTATTTATAAATAACCTTCAATGTCAAACTTCCAATCCTATCTACTCTTTTGTAGATGACAACAACGTTTGTCATTCATATTAATTTAGCTACAGACCAAACCTTTTAGAAATAGAGCAAAATAGGCAGAACAAGAGGAAAATGGGCCGAACATGAAGAATGGCAGATTCGAAATGCTCGTATTGACCGACTCGCTATACAAACGTGGATAGTGTCTTTGGACTCATAACCCATCGACTTACGATGTTTTAAATATAGAAATAAAAAATATTACAGAATATACTACTCAAAAGGGGAAATCATGCGAGAAATACCCCTGCTACGGCAACTGGCACAAGGACTTTGGAGGTGCCTAATCTATACGAGAACATTCTGATGAATGAAACAAATTCTGTTCGGACTATAAAATCTAATATAGACATGCAGGAAAGCTTGAAGTTTTCGCACCTTATACGAAACTGGAAAACTAGAACAGCGTTTAAGTGTATATCAGGTGGAATTTAGGCTAAATGTGAACCGATTTCGATGAAATTTTACATGCTGCCAATTTTGTCATCATAGCTGTTATAATTAGTCATTTGTTAGCAAATAAGCGATTAGCCTAGACGAGGTTATACGGGAGCTATGGTCAAATGTAAACCGATTTTGTCTGATTTCAATACCAAAATTTTCCAAGAAATGAAGAATATTTGTGCCAAATTTCACTGACCTACATCCTTTCGTTAAGGTTTTATCGCGCCGACAACAGACAGATAGACGGACAGACAGACGAAATGACAATCTCAATATACCCCCCATTATTTTTGATGGTGGGTATAAAAACTGTTCTACTACTGATTCAAAAAACTTAAACTAAAAAGTAAACGTACATAACTTTGATAAGAACCCGAAACGGACTAAATAGAATTAAGCGCCTTTGCTTCTGAAATGCACCAAACGCCTTAACTCAATTCTCTCTTAATTCGACTTATGCTACTCTTCCATATTGCCACAGATGTATTAACCGAAAATTTTTCAAATATAACACATTTTATAAAAAGAAAAATTCCGAAAAAAATTTTGAATATAAGAATAATCATAAGAAATTTTCAAAACAAAAATTTGATAGAAAATTTTTTGATATAAAAATTAAAAAAAAAAAATTTTCAAATAATAGCTTCGAAAAATTAATTTCGAAAATAATGAAAATTTTTCAATATAAAAATTTTTCAGTTTATAATAAATATTTTTCATATAGTTTTTGATTTCCACTGTACATAAACAAAATTTTAGCATTTTAATATTATGAATTCAAAGCCTTCTTCCATATTTAGCAAAATACCTGGTGTATATAATATTTAAGACTAAGAAAAGAAAAACGTAAACTCTGGGGAAATTATTTTATTAAATATAACCGCATAACATTACTTTGATTGCAGGTACAAATTGTAAAATAAATGTAATTGTATAAAAGTGGTAGGTTGGATGCCATGAGAAAAAACCCCAAAATAAAAGTAGAACTAGAAAAAATTAAATTGTGGTAAAAGTAAAAAATTATAAAAAAAAAACAGAAGATCAGTTGTATATAAAATTTTATAATATTTGTATTAGATAAGTAACTAAAAATATATTGAATTTGGGAACTTAATAAAAAATTTGTAAAAATTATTTCTTGTCACTCTATAGCTTAAGCCATCTACCAAATACAAACCGTTAAATAAAGAAACACAACTGATTTTCTTTTATTTATGCAAGTGTATGCGAATAGTTTTCATACAATCAAACTACAAAGGCAGGTTTTAAATAAATATGTAAAGGAGACCACAGCACTAGAAAAACGACAAGAGTACTAAGCGCTCAAATGCAAGTAAGTACTTATGTAAAAAGTACGACTACTTATGTTTTTATCATTTTATGAATTGACACAGCAACTATTTATTATGAATTTTCCATTTTATAAACGAACGAGTTGTAGGTAAGTACAACAAATGTCAGAAGTTTTTCTTTTTCTTTCATTTTGAATTTTTCTCAGTTGTATTTTTCTTCATATTTTATTTATCTATTTCTAAGTACAATTTGCCATAGACGATTTGATAGTGGAAAATATGTTTCTTCATTTTATGCCACAAAGATTTTATATTATTTTGTTAAGGTGAAATCATAATATAAATTGTATTTTAACAATATTGGATTTATACAAACAAACATTTGGTTGGATATTAAATATATATGTATACAAATGTAACTCTAAATGTAGCTTGTAAATGCTCAAAAAGACCATTTTCTATTTTATATAAAAACAAAGAAAAAAAATACATTGAATCTGCTGTTCTGCTTCTTTTTTAGAAGGAGAACTTTAGTCCCTGGGTTTAAATTGACTCATAAGTAATTTTATATTAATGTAGTGGAATCGGAGGGAATGGGATAAAACCGAAGGAAGGAGTGAAAACTGTTTAAAACAAATGAAATGATTTCGTTGTTTCTTATGGAAAAGGACAGTGGGGTAAAGTGATATAAATATTTCTCAGAATCTACAAAAATGTATTCTCAGATTCTGTGAAATTCTCTCTAAGAAATTATACTCAGGTTCTTAAAATGTTCTACTAGAAAATATACTCAGATTCAGAGTAATTAAAAAAAAATACATTCAGATACTGAGTAATTTTCTATCAGAAAATATACTCAGATTCTTCACAATTTTCTACAAAAAAAATACTCAGATTCTGAGCTATTTTGTATAAAAAAATATACTCACGTTCTGAGTATTTTTTCTTAGTATATTTTACTTTAAAAATATATTTAGAGTCTGAGTATGTTTCTATAAAAAAATATACTCAGAATCTAAGTAATTAATTTCTCTAAGAAAATATACTCAGATTCTAAGTAATTTTCTATAAGAAGATTCTGACATTTTTCCTATAGGAAAATATAATAATTTTCTATAAAAAAATATAATCAGGTTCTAAGTAAATTTCTATAGGAGAATATACGCAGATTCTAAATTATTTTCTGAGTAATTTTTTATAAAAAAATATACTCATATTCTGAGTAATTTTCTATAAAAGCTATACTCAGATTCTAAGTAATTTTCTTTAAGAAGATGTACTTAGATTCCGGGTAATCTTCTATAAGAAAATATACTCAGATTCTGAGTAATTTTCAATAAGAAAATATACTCAAGTTGTGTGTAATTTTCTATAAGGAAATATACACGAATTCTGGGTCATTTTCCGTTAGAAAATCTACTCAGTTTCTGAGTAATTTTTCTTAATAAAATATACTCAGGTTCTGAGTAATTTTCTATAAGAAGATGTACTCGGATTCTGAGTAATTTTCTATAAGAAAAAATACTCAGATTGTAAGTAATTTTCAATAAGAAAATATACTCAAATTGTGAGTAATTTTCTATAAGAAAATATTCTCGAATTCCGGGTAATTCTCTATTAGAAAATATACTCAGTTTCTGAGTAATTTTCCTTAAGAAAATTTACTCAGATTCTGAGTAATTTTCTATAAGAAAATATAATCAGATTCTTATTAATTTTGTATAGGAAAATAAATCCAGATTTTGAGTAATTTTCATTAAGAAAATATACTCAGATTCTGAGTAATTTTCAACAAGAAAATATTCTCAGATTCTGACTAATTTTGTTTAAGAAAATATACTCAGATTCTAAGTAAATATCTATAAGAAGATATACTCAGATTCTGAGTAACTTTCTATAAGAAAATAAATTCAGATTCCGACTAATTTTTCATAAGAAAATATACTCAGATTCTTAGTACTTTACTATAAGAAAATTTACTCAAATTCTGAGTAATTTTCTTTTAGAAAATTAACTCAGATTCTGATTAATTTTTTATAAGAAAATATACTCAGATTCTGACTAATTTTCTATAAGAAAATATACTTTAATTCTGAGTAATTTTCTTTAGGAAAATATACCCGGATTCTGAGTAATTTTCTATTAGAAAATATACTCAGATTCTAGGTAATTTTATATTAGAAAAAAATATATTCTAAAAATTTGAATAATTTTTTATAAGAAAATATACTCAGATTCTAGGTAATTTTCTATAAGAAAATATACTTTGATTCTTAGTCATTTTTAATAAGAAAATATACTCAGATGAGTTATTTTCTATAAGAAAATATACTCAGATTCTTAGTAATTTGTGAACGAAAATCACTTATAGCCTGAGTTATTTTTTAAAACAAATTCTTAGTAATTCTTATAAGAAAATATGCTCATATTGTGAGTAATTTTCTATAAGAAGATATACTAAGATTCTGAGTAATCTTCTATAAGAAAATATACTCAGATTCTGAGTAATTTTCAACAAGAAAATATACTCAAATTCTGAGAAATTTTCTATAAGAAAATATACTCAGATTCTGAATAATTTTCTATAAAAAAATATACTAAGATTCTGACTAATTTTCTATTAGAAAATATACGCAGTTGCTGAGTAATTTTCTTTAAGAAAATATACTCAGATTCTGAGTAATTTTCTTTAAGAAAATATACTCAGATTCTTAGTAATGAGTAATATACTCAAATTCTGAGTAATTTTCTATAAGAGGATATACTTAGATTCTGAGTTATTTTCAACAAGGAAATATACTCAAATTCTGAGTAATTTTCTATAACAAAATATATTCTGATTCTGAGTAATTTGCTGTAAGAAAATATACTCAAATTCTGAGTAATTTTCTATAAGAAAATATACTCAGATTCTGAGAAATTTTCTTTAAGAAAATATGCTCAGATTCTGAGTAATTTTCATCAAGAATATATACTTTAATTCTGAATAATTTTTTATATGAAAATATACTTAGATTCTAAGTAATTTTCAACAAGGAAATATACTCAAATTCTGAGTAATTTTCTATAAGAAAATATACTCAGATTCTGAGTAATTTTCTACAAGAAGCTGTACTCAGATTCTAAGAAATTTTCTATAAGAAAATCTACTCAGATTTTTAATAATTTTCTATTAGAACATATACTCAGATTCTGAGTAATTTTCTGCAATAAAATATACTCATATTCTGTGCAATTTTCTATAGATTTCATTGACTGATTTTGCTACTTTTTATGCCTACTAAGCCCACTGTCCTCTATAATGTCGGAAAATGATTGTGTATAAGTTGAAATTCGACTTGGCGTTAAGGTAAATATAAATCGTTTTATTTGTTTTAATATTAAATTATTATTTTTTATTACTTTTTTTTTTTTTTGTTTTTTCCACTCCTTCTCTGTTTAGTCATCTTTTATTTATTTAGTAATATGAATTGAACGAAATTAATTTTTATACAAAATCCTTAGAGCTTAAAAAATATTGTATATGAAGGTTTTCTTAACTCAAACAGTAAAATTTTATCACAATTTGAAAAAACGAATTTTTTCCTCCTTTCAGTTTAGATAATTCCTTTCATTTATTTTTGAAGTACAAAAAAAATGATTGTAGCAATCTAAAATGGAAGAAGAAAAAAAATTATGATAAAATAATTTATTTTTGTTAATATTACAGTTTATCTGATAAAGCTTTCACTCAATCAAACCCACATTAGTTACACTATTTCGAATATACTTGAGTTATTGCCAACCGTCTATCATAGTAAGTAAGTACATATGTATATGCATGTGTGTGTGTGTTTTAAGATCCTTGTGTCTAATGCAATTGAAATATTTGTTATTTGAAATGTTTCCAAATCCATGAAATGAGCAGATCTAAAGTTGGAAACTATTATTTATTTAATATACCAAAACTTACTCTACATATTAGATCATCTGAATCCCTTATTATATTATTCGTCTCTTTTTTTTTTGATTAGTTTATTATTTCATATACATATACATTTACTTGGTTTTCGTTATTTATCCAAAGCAATCTTTTCTTTATTTTTTAAATATTCTATTTGTCTACATATTAGATGTTGTATTATGAATGAACTTGTCAGTTGTTATAAGCTTCAAAATTTTTCTATATTTATTTTCATTTGTTCGGGCATGTGTGTGTGATATTACATGACATTTTAAGGAAAATGAAGGATAAAAATGTTTGTTGCTTCTTAAGAATTTGATGGAAATAAGATTTGAGTATTTGGTTGATTAGCTGCATAACTCAAAATACATGTATATGTATTGCTATTTTGATATATCTATAGATATGGCACAAATTAACTGTCATGTTTTATAAGCTTCAAAGAAATGAAGCCAAGACACAAGTTCATTCCTATAGTAAACGAAATGATTTTCTTTGCTTTTGGCAAAAGTTTTTTTATTATTCTTAAATATTCTTAAATAATAGTTTCAAATTTTCAAATCTGCTTTTCACTAATATTTTTGGATATACGAAAATGTATTCAATCTTTTTCCTAATAAAAAAGTCATTAAGAATATATATAGAAAACTACTCAAGACTCAGACTCTATTTTCATATAAAAAATTACTCAAAATGAAATTAAATTAAGTCTGGGTATATTTTCTCAAAAATCTGAGTATATTTTCTTACAGAAAATTACTCAGAATCTGAGTATAATTTCTTAAAAAAATTACTCAGATTCTGAGTACATATTTTTTTAAAAATAACCCAAAATCTGAGAATATTTTCTAGTTAAAAATCACTCAGAATCTGAGTACATTTTTTTATAGAAAATATCTCAGAATCTTAGTACATTTTCTTATTGAAAATTACTCAGAATTTTAGTATATTTGCTTACAGAATCTTGGTATATTTTCTTAAAGAAAAGTACTCAGAATCTGAGTATATTTTCTAAAAGAAAACAACTCAAAATCTGAGTATATTTTCTTTTAGAAAATCAGTCAGAATCTCCGTATTTTTTTTTTTTTGTATAGAAAATTTCTCGGAATCTGAGTATATTTTACTTTATAAAATTACTCAGAATCTGATTATGTTTTCTTATTGAAAACTGCTCAGAATCTGAGTATATTTTCCAGTAAAAAATTAACCAGAATCTGAGTATATTTTCTTGTAGACAGTTCTCAGAATCTGAGTATATTTTCTTATAAAAAATTACTCAGAATCTGGGTATATTTTCTTATAAAAAACTCAGAATCTGAGTAAATTTTCATATAAAAAATTACTTAGAATCTAAGTTTATTTTGGTATAGAAAATTACTCAGAATCTGAGTATATTTTCTTATACTTAAAATCTGAGTACATTTTATTATAGAAAACTACTCAGAACCTGAGTATATTTTCTTATAGAAAATTATTCAGAATCTGAGTATATTTTCTTAAAGAAAACTACTTAGGTTCTGAGCATATTTTCTTATAGAAAGTTGTCCAGAATCTGAGCATATATTCTAATAGAAAATTACTTAAAATCTGGGTATATTTTCTCAAAGACAATAATTCTGAATCTGAGTATATTTTTATATAAAAAATTACTCAGAATCTGAGTATATTTTCTTTTAGAAAATTTCTCAGAATCTCGGTATATTTTCTTATAGAAAATTACTCAGAATCTGAGTATATTTTCTTAAGGAAAACTACTTAGGTTCTGAGTATATTTTCTTATAGAAAGTTGCTCAGAATCTGAGCATATATTCTAATAGAAAATTACTTAAAATCTGGGTATATTTTCTTAAAGACAATAATTCAGAATCTGAGTATATTTTTATATACAAAATTACTCAGAATCTGAGTATATTTTCTTTTAGAAAATTTCTCAGAATCTCGGTATATTTTCTTATAGAAAATTACTCAGAATCTGAGTTTATTTTCTTAAGGAAAACTACTTAGGATCTAGGTATATTTTCTTATAGAAAATTACTCAAATTTCTGCCTAGAGAAAATTACTCAGAATCTGAGAATCTGAGAATTGAGACAAAGGCTGTGTTCAGTTGGGACAAAGTTTTGCCTTAGCTACTATAGTCTATCATTTATTGCCAGTTTAGAGTATTTTTAATACCAAAAATTTTCTATTAAAAATTATGCCGTTTTTTCATTAAAATTTTTGATACCAACATTTTTTTTAGAAAATTTTTAATAAAACATTTAATACCGAAATTATATGTAAAAAAATTTTTAAACAAACATTTGCTATAAAAATTTTCATACCGAAAATTTTATACCAAAAATTTTTTATAGAAAATTTAAATTTTTAAATTTTCTTTTAAAATCTTCTATAAAAAATTTTATACCGAAAATTTTTAATAAAAAATTTTGTACAAAAAATTTTCTATAAGAACTTTTACAAAGAAAATTATCTTTAAAAAAATTTACAACAAATATTTTCTATAAAAATTTTTAGAACGAAAATTTCCTATAGAAAAATGTTTTAAGTATTTTATATGGGAGCTATGGTTAAAAGTAAACCGATTTAGGTGAAATTTTACATACTTCCTAGTGATTATATAAAATTTCTTTGAACTAAATTATAATTATACCTGTTATAATTTGTCATTTATTAGCAAATATGCTACATGTGAGGTTATACTGGAGGTATGGTCAAATGTAAGCCGCCCAATTTCAATACCAAAATCTTCCATGCAATAAAGAATATTTTTGCAAAGTTTCAGTGGCCCTATCGTGCCTTGAACAGACGGCCACACATACAGACAGACAGAACGAGAGAAACACACACAGACAGACAAACAAACAAACAGACAGAAAGACAGACAAACAGACAGACAGACAGACAGACAGACAGACAGACAGACAGACAGACAGACAGACAGACAGACAGACAAACAAATAGACGGTCATCGAATTTCATAGGAATTCAGAATATATACCCCTTTTGGTTTTCGAGCAAATATTAAGAAAGTTACAAACAAAGTAGAAATCTACTTAAAACTTGAGTATATTTGTTTATAGAAAATAAGTCATAGCTTGAGTTTGTGCTTGTAGAACATTACACCAAATCTGAGTTCGTATACTTTAATATTGAAAATAACAAATTTTTAAAAATTCCCTCTACTCTAATATCTTAACATAAACTTTTAAAATTACCATTATTATTCTTCATAATTAAAAGTTTTAGATCTTAACAATTAATTTATAATCTTTCTAAAAAAAATTTACATGGTTTAATATTTTACTTGTTTTTTTCCTAAATTGTTGCTTCAACTTTGATGAAAATGCTGCCCTTTGATGTGTTTTCTTAGTTATTAATCGAAATTTTATTATTAAATTTTACGCGCAAAAAAAGAAAAAAGTCTTGAAAGTATTTAGCGATGTCTGCTTAACAAGAGCCGCAACAACTACAAACACATTAACGTCAAGTGGGTTAACATTAATTACAGTTAGTTTAAGCTTAACAGCTGATACTCGAAGGAAAGTGTCCTGACAGCGGCATAAGTTATTAAAGTTAATGTTAGAAAAATTAAACAACCCTTTTAGCAAAAAGGCATCCAAGTGTGGCTAATTTAGATTAGCTGTTGGCTAAAATTAATGTTAATTTGTTGGCTTTTGCAATTGCAGGCTTGACGCGCCCTAAGAGATTTCAAAAGATTTTTAAAATAAATATTTATTTTATAAATATGTTATAGTTTTATTTTTTGTCCGTAAACTTTTAGAAAAAAGCATTAGGTTTATGAAAGAAAAGAACAATATTTTACACCTGAGTAATCCTTAACAAGATCTTTCGATTATAACTTCAAATAGAAAATCTATGTTTAGATTCCTGGAAACTTCTACATTTTTTTTCTTAACTCAAGGCAATACTATCGTTTCACTATTTTCTTTTTGTGGTAAAAGACAAAATATATGTATGTAATATCTGAGAAAAGTGTTGCTTAAACAAACAAATGTAATTAAAACTTTTAAAACTACAATAAGAAAATCAAAATATTAAATTATGAAATTATAAATAAGAAAAAATATAGAACAATAAAAAAATAACTAAGATAAATAAGTTGTATATACATTTTGTTGTAAATATACTAAGATACGAAAATGGGACATACTCCAAGATACGGACTTAGCTATAGACTATGACATCAACTAAGACTAATACATAGACTAAGACACGGGCAAAGACATAGACTAAGACAAAGACTAAGACATAGACTAACACATAGACTAAAACTTAGATTAAGACAAAGATTAAGACATAGACTAAGACATAGACTAAGACATAGACTAAGACATAGACTAAGACATAGACTAAGACATAGACTAAAACATAGACTAAGACATAGACTAAGACATTGACTAAGACATTGACTAAGACATAGACTAAGATATAGACTAAGACATAGACTAAGACATAGACTAAGACATAGACTAAGACACAGACTAAGACATAGACTAAGACAGAGACTAAGACTAAGACATAGACTAAGACATAGACTAAGACATAGACTAAGACATAGACTAAGACATAGACTAAGACATAGACTAAGACATAGACTAAGACATAGACTAAGACATAGACTAAGACATAGACTAAGACATAGACTAAGACATAGACTAAGACATAGACTAAGACATAGACTAAGACATAGACTAAGACATAGACTTAGACATAGACTAAGACATAGACTAAGACATAGACTAAGACATAGACTTAGACATAGACTAAGACATAGACTTAGACATAGACTTAGACATAGACTAAGACATAGACTAAGACATAGACTAAGACATAGACTAAGACATAGACTAAGACATAGACTAAGACATAGACTAAGACATAGACTAAGACATAGACTAAGACATAGACTAAGACATAGACTTAGACATAGACTAAGACATAGACTAAGACATAGACTTAGACATAGACTAAGACATAGACTAAGACATAGACTAGGACATAGACTAAGACATAGACTAAGACATAGACAAAGACATATACTAAGACATAGACTAAGACATAGACTAAGACATAGACTAATGCATAGACTAATACTTAGGCTAAGACATAGACTAAGACATAGACTAAGACATAGACTAAGGCATAGACTAAGGCATAGACTAAGACATAGACTAAGACATAGACTAAGGCATAGACTAAGACATAGACTAAGACATAGACTAAGACATAGACTAAGACATAGACTAAGACATAGACTAAGACATAGACTAAGACATAGACTAAGGCATAGACTAAGACATAGACTAAGTAATAGACTAAGACATAGACTAAGACATAGACTAAGACATAGACTAAGACATAGACTAAGACATAGACTAAGACATAGACTAAGACATAGACTAAGACATAGACTAAGACATAGACTAAGACATAGACTAAGACATAGACTAAGACATAGACTAAGACATAGACTAAGACATAGACTTAGACATAGACTAAGACATAGACTAAGACATAGACTAAGACATAGACTAAGACATAGACTAAGACATAGTCTAAGACATAGACTAAGACATAGACTAAGACATAGACTAAGACATAGACTAAGACATAGACTTAGACATAGACTAAGACATAGACTTAGTGCTTAGTGTAAGATATAGGCTTCTTTATAAAAAAAAAAACTTTTTTTCTGCAGAAACATTTTTTCTGGGAACATTTTTTCCATTTCCTTGTAAAAAATATTTCCTGGTGAGTATAAAATTATTAACTTTAAACGAGCACTTAGCCATTTCTTAAAATATATATTAATTTATCTTCTACAAATTAAATATAAATATTTAAAGTGATTTAAACTCTTTGCCTTATCCCTGTGTCTGGCTTTAATATATCACAAACGGCTTCGTGTATGTGAATATTTAAATGCAACCACATATGTAATCACAAAAATATATGTATGTAAATACATGTGTGTTGATATTTGTATGAAATTACCCCCTGGGTATTGTTGTACTTGCTGTAAACTATTGTTATTTTTACACTTATTTCACTTAACCAACACTTACTATAAATGATTTTCTTTCAGATTTTTTTTTTTAATTTTTATTTTCCACTTTTATGGAATTCATTAATTTAGTCACTCGTTTACTGTCTGTCTGTCCGTCTGTTAGTCAATCGTTGTGCATTCAATCTTTCTCTGGCTGATCCAAACAATATTTTAAGTACAGAAGACGGACATTTGAAGAGTTGCTACAATAACAAAAATTAAAGTAGAAATAAGTATCCTTGCACAATATAAACTTAAAATCCTTCAGGCCAGTATTTTAATTTAAGATTTGCCAACAACATAAACTAGCAAACATGTTTGTATAAAAAAATTCATATGCAAACAATCAAACCCAACAAACAAACCGAGCCTATTGCATTCAATTGTTCGAGTATGAGTTGGAGAATAGTGTTTGCATAAGATTTTCTGTACTCTACCACAAACAAGACCTAAAGAAGATGAGACGGACTATATGTGAAGTCTTTGGTGACAGCGATGACATAGTCAGACGTAATGCCTGACAACATGTCCAGGACATGAGCTTTCATGTTTCGTCCCTTTCTTCTGCTGTTTTATTACGTTTTGTAAAGAAGAAAATTGAAAAAAATCTGCTTACATTTTTTCAATTACATATATGGTTGTTTGGTAGAGGGACCTATACAAAAATTACAAAAGAATCCAAAAGAAAAATGTCATTGCACCTAGATGTTATGATATTAGGGAGGGATTTATTATAAAATAATAGTTGACCTTATATTCAAAAATGATACCGTATATTTGGAATTACCCTATGCTTGTATACATGATTACAATAGGACGATGGCAAACATTTTCGCACTTGATTTTGTTGTTTGCATTTGTAGGTGGAAGGAAATATACAAGTGTTGAAAAAATGCATAGAGAAAAAAGGGATACATTGAACATTTTTTGGTACATAAGTTTAACATGGACATGGTCCTGTTACTAGGCTTTACTTGCACACGCTTATACCTGACGCCTCCGTTTTTTTTATAGCAATGGTACGCTACTAGCCACAGGCCATACTTATGATAAGAGTACAGTTATCTCATAAGGGACAAAACGATTTTGGAAAGAATTTTAGTGGTTATGTCTTAGTCTATATCTAAGTCTATGTCTTAGTCTATGTCTTAGTCTATGTCTTAGTCTATGTCTTAGTCTATGTCTTAGTCTATGTCTTAGTCTATGTCTTAGTCTATGTCTTAGTCTATGTCTTAGTCTATGTCTTAGTCTATGTCTTAGTCTATGTCTTAGTCTATGTCTTAGTCTATGTCTTAGTCTATGTCTTAGTCTATGTCTTAGTCTATGTCTTAGTCTATGACTTAGTCTATGTCTTAGTCTATGTCTTAGTCTATGTCTTAGTCTATGTCTTAGTCTATGTCTTAGTCTATGTCTTAGTCTATGTCTTAGTCTATGTCTTAGTCTATGTCTTAGTCTATGTCTTAGTCTATGTCTTAGTCTATGTCTTAGTCTATGTCTTAGTCTATGTCTTAGTCTATGTCTTAGTCTATGTCTTAGTCTATGTCTTAGTCTATGTCTTAGTCTATGTCTTAGTCTATGTCTTAGTCTATGTCTTAGTCTATGTCTTAGTCTATGTCTTAGTCTATGTCTTAGTCTATGTCTTAGTCTATGTCTTAGTCTATGTCTTAGTCTATGTCTTAGTCTATGTCTTAGTCTATGTCTTAGTCTATGTCTTAGTCTATGTCTTAGTCTATGTCTTAGTCTATGTCTTAGTCTATGTCTTTGTCTATGTCTTAGTCTATGTCTTAGTATATGTCTTAGCATATGTCTTAGTCTATGTCTTAGTCTATGTCTTAGTCTATGCCTTAGTCTATGTCTTAGTCTATGTCTTAGTCTATGTCTTAGTCTATGGCTTAGTCTATGTTTTAGTCTATGTCTTAGTCTATGTCTTAGTCTATGTCTTAGTCTATGTCTTAGTTTATGTCTTAGTATATGTCTTAGTCTATGTCTTAGTCAATGTCTTAGTCTATGTCTTAGTCTATGTCTTAGTCTATGTCTTAGTCTATGTCTAAGTCTATGTCTTAGTCTATGTCTTAGTCTATGTCTTAGTCTATGTCTTAGTCTATGTCTTAGTCTATGTCTTAGTCTATGTCTTAATCTATGTCTTAGTCTATGTCTTAGTCTATGTCTTAGTCTATGTCTTAGTCTATGTCTTTGTCTATGTCTTAGTCTATGTCTTAGTCTATGTCTTAGTCTATGTCTAAGTCTATGTCTTAGTCTATGTCTTAGTCTATGTCTTAGTCTATGTCTTAGTCTATGTCTTAGTCTATGACTTAGTCTATGTCTTATTCAATATCTTAGTCTATGTCTCAGTCTGTGCCTAGTTCCTACCCATGCCTAAGTCTTGCGAATTGATTTGGGGTATTTTTTTATAATAATAGGTTATGGCTCCCAAAAGCCGTTACCGCCTTCTGCAATTTGTGATATTGCTACAAAACAACAAGTGCATGGATGCATACATATTTTTCATTATCCTGTTGGCTGTTATTTGTCGTCATCATTGTTGGGGTATTATTTTATTTATTTTTAGGGAGTAAAGCTCCTGAAAAAAAGTGCCTACAAGAGTAACCAGAAAAAAACCAAGAAACGGAATAATACAATGTAGGATCTGCTAAGAACTAAAGTCTGTATATACATATAATTTTTTTAACTCTTCCCCCTTTTGCAAGTACAAATACATGGAACAAAATGTGTAAAAACCGCAGACATGAAGTGTAACTACAACAACAGAGATTCCCTCAAGCATATCAGGTTGAGGTTTTCTTCTTATACAAGAAGATGAATAACTAACATATTTATAACCACCCTACCAGACCATAGCAGCCAGCCAGTCAGTCAGTCAGCCATGGAATCATTCAACAAAACGACCGACCAAGTATTACAAGAAATTTGTTTTTCAGTTTTTATTTTTCAATTTTTCATGTTCCAGAACATTAGAAGCCAAGTAAACTTGAGTATATTTATATGAAAAAATAAAGTTTTTTAAATGATAAATTACTAAAATATTGAAATTATTATTTTGAATAGATAATCTTTAATCATAATGTAATTGTTTGTTTTGCTCAAAAAAACTCATATAAAATTTAGTAGAATTTAAACTTTTCAATCATTATTTCTTCCCTCAATCTATAACAGATTACCTTTCATTTATTTTGTTATAGCCTAAAACTATGCAGCTGTTATTCATGATTTTGTCTCAAGCCCAAATGTTTGATATGTATATGTAATGTTAGCCATAGTCAACACTATTGTATTACATTTACACACATTCTCAGTATAACAAAACAAAAAAAAAACGGAAGGAAACAATAAAAAAATGTTAAAACAATTCAAGTGAAAATACAATCATATTTTTTTATTACATTCTCCAATTGCTTCAATATTCTTTCAAAAACTTGTAAACGTCATATTGTTTTGAGTAACAAGCAAAAAACAATTTTCTATATTTTTTTAATAATTTTCTTTGCTGTTATTTCTTAAGGCATTTTCTTAAATGTTTCCTGTCTTGCTCTTCATATGTGTTTGTTTACTTACATCTTGTTTAAAACAAATATTTATAAGTAATTCAGTATGTGTGTGTGTGTTTGTATATTCACATATCCATCTATATATTTACTAAGCCTTAAAACACTTAAATGAAATGATATGGAATCAAAACATCTGGACATTATGATTTTTTACTTAAAATAAGATTTGAAGCCAAAAAAAAAAAGAATAAACATGAGCTTGAATTTTTTTATTGTTGCAAACCAAAAAAAAAGGAAAAACTCGAAAGAAATACATAAAATTTCACATCAATGATTATTGTTTTGTTAAGCGGAAAAATAAAGTGGTTCATATATGAATATGTATTACATATTTTTTTCACACACACACACTATAATGTATTTACACGTTTATTTTATTACGCCCAAATACACAAACATGAAAATATATGAATATGCATATGGGGTTTTTTGAAGTTTTACATTATAATATATTACGTTATTTATATTAAATAGCATTGACCATTTAAAATTGTTAAATATACAGTGGAGAAACAAATTTGGCCCTTTATAGCCGCAAATTTAACTGTATATTAAAAAATATTTTGCAAAAATATTGCTTATGGTAATAGAAATCAGTGTACCCAATTTTGTAGGAATCAGCCCATATTTGACCATAACTCCTATACAAGACACAATTTCAAAAGCCTATTAAAAACCTATAAGATAATTGCATTTTTACTAAAATTAAATATTTGTAAATATAAACCAATAACCGATATTGGGTAACAATCGATCCTTAATTGACTCAAGCTCCCATATCAGACCCTCTGCCAAAAATGGCATAAATGTACTAAAATCTTAAAATTTTTGAAAACAAAATTAACTAAAATATGTCTCAAAAACTTAAGAAAAGCTTGTTGTTGGTCCATATTTGACCTTAGTAGTGAAAGGTATCATGTAGTCTGGCTTGACCGAATGTAGCTCTTTCTTACTTGCTGAAAGAAATATATATTGGTGGTACTATTGGCTCAATTCTATTTCATCTATTTTAATATAACGAGTAAGTTTTATATTAAAGTCGGTCAAGCTCGACAACAAAGGGCTAAAGTCGGTCATTATTAGCCAGCTTTAAATTTTTCGCCTGGTACACAAGAAAATTTATACATATTTAAAATTTTCTTATTTTCCCTTTTATGAACACTAGGATCACAGGAAAATTTCTTTGATTTCAAATGTTTTTCAACGGAATATTATGACACTAGGTCCAAAAGTTAAGTTCTGAAAATATGAGCGAAATCGGACAACATTTTAAGGGCGCGCATCGGGTCCAAAGTTTAAGATGTATGGGTTATTTTTTATTTTTGAGAAGTTCAACCAAAAATAAACAAGTTTTACAATAATGGAATATTAAAAATAATGGAATATTAAATAAAACTAATACAGCTTTATTTCAAATAGTCAAAAACAAAAATCCATGAAGTAGTCTTGGAGTTATTCCATGTTTCCCTTGAAAATGCATGTCCTAAGGAGATGCGCCAAAAATTTGATTTGATCGAATTGACTTAGTTCTAATTTTTCTTTAGTCTGTTTCAAAAATCAATTTTTTATTTTTCGAAAATTTTGTTCAACAAATATTACAAATTTTCCACCCAAATCATAAACAAATTTTAAAATTATCAAATTCTTATAATTTAAAATTTGTACGAAAAATTTGAATTATAAGCTTGCTATAGCTTAACTTCTTGATTATGAATTAGGGGTTGGAATTTACTCACCGGTGTGTTAAAACAGACAAATAGGAGAATAAAACTCAAAGAAATTTAGGTCGATATCTTGAACAGTTTCGCCGTACCTGCGACTTAAAATTTAAGAATTTGGCGAAAATGACCAAATTCTAGGAGATGCTCGGTGAATTTTACTTGTTTTCAATTTTAACAAAAAAAAAATAATTAATATTATTGCTTAGTTTATGGAAAGCCTATGCTGAAAGGTTTTAAAAATATTGGACGAGATTAACACTTTCTTCACCGGGGTCAAATGTCAAAATTTTGATTTCCTTAAAATATTTATTGCGAGTTTACGAAATATCAAATAATAATTAGCGAATTTTAATAAAAGAGCATTTAAATAATTGTTTTTGGCAATATTAAGTGTTTTTTACATTTCATGGATTTTTGTTTTTGACTATTTCAAGATTATCCTAAAAGTATGCTTTATAAAAGTTTTTGGAATATCTTAAATTTCGATCGATATCGATTGCGGCGATTGTTCCCCATGTTTCTTCTTCTTTTATTATCCCAATGGAGCATAGGGCCTCAATATTCAGGTTTCGGAAATAATAACATTTCGTTTAATGAACTTTATTCTACACTTTATAAAGGCATGGGATAATGTTAACTGTAATCAAAAACTAATGTGAGGACCTAAAAAGGAAATTGTTAAATAAATGTGTTTCTATTTTTAATATATGAAGTTTTCTTAGAAGGCCAATCTGCCGAAACTTTCATTTCAGCAAGTCCAAAGGATGACAGATGCAGATAAAGTTTTAAGTGTAGAGAGTTAAAGTAGATAGAGAATAAGAAGCAACAACATGAAATACAAAAGAAAGCAATAAAGTTCTAGAAAGTGCGTAGAAATAAAAAAAAAATTCAAGTTTTATTATTTTATGTAAAGGACCCTGGACGTAACGTAGCTATACCCCAGATGAAGTTGTGTATTTACTTTTTTTAAATTAATATCGCTTAAAGTTTATTCTTCCTTTAAGTATGCTATAATATTTCCATCTAAAAATTAACTATGACACAAAATTTGGAGGTCAAAACAGCTCTACCCTAGTGTATTCAAACGCCAGACCGTATGATAAATTGTTAATATATATATATATATATATATATATATATATATATATATATACATAATATATATATATATATGGGCAAAAATCAAACAGTTTTTATTCCTTTGAAACCGACTTTCAACTCGAATAATTTTTGTACCCTTAAGAGTTCGGAAAATCTAATTAAAGATCTTGAACTCGCAAAAACTTCTGTATACTGAACACAATATCTTAGTTGCGCAAATTTGCGCTTCTAAGCGTAATTGGCATGCAAATTAAAAAAAACGTTAAAAAATCGATTGAAGCATTCAAGTCTTTCTTCATATTTCGTCTTCTCCTGCATTTGTTTTAATATTTGAACCCAAGTCGTTGTTCTACGAAATAGACACCACACTTAGGGGATAAATTCACTTCTCTCTAAATTTTAATTTTGTCACTTCAAATACTACTTAATGGCCGCCAAAATTTGAAGCTCGTTTTTGCCACTTTTTAATTTTTTCCTCATATTTTTTGGCCGCCTCAAAGAAATTTAAAAAAATAGATAAAGATTTGTAGATCTTTCAATTTCGCATTGTTTGATATATATCTCGTAAATGTGCTCTATATAGGTATAATATACGACAGGTGTAAATGAGGAGTTTTTGAGCGTAAATTTTTCAAAATGCCGGTTTTTCGTGGAGCATACTCGCAAATATGACTGAAAATTTCCAAACTACCGCGTAAACCGAGTTTTTTGTCATTTATCACCTAAAAACAAAAGCGCACAAAAAAATCATTGTTTGCTAAAATTTTATGAAGATTTTGAAAATCGTGCAAAAAAGTGCATATTGGTTTAAATGGTTTTAGAATGCAAACTGAGACAAAATTACATAAGGCATGAAAGCGATGTCATTTATAAACGATTTGCATTAAAAGTTTGTCAAAAATATCTTTATTAACTGAGAACGCGAAAGTTTTATCTAAAAACATTTCAATGAAGAACATCGCGAATTTAGCTCAAAATTGATCAGGAATTGTCTTAAAACTATTCTTTAATAAAGTTTTACCTTAGATTTGAAGCGCACCAAAATATTATAAGGATTAACGATTTCATGGACCAAATAAGAATTTTATATCTTAGAAAGATATGCACCTATTAAAACTTATATAAATATAAATAAAAAATTCTTTTAAATTAAATTTGTCCATAAGTCAAGGGAGCAGAATTTCAGTAAGACTCACATTTTGTCAAATTTCGCAAAAATCGCGTGTTAAGCCATATGTAAACTACCATAATACCATGAAACGACAGAACACCTGTGTCAAAATCCATATAAAACTAATAAAAATAAAATAGTTTTTAATTTTTTTAAGAAATTTTTGTTTTAACCGTCATAACTTATGCGAGCATCGCGTAAAGTCATTAACGCGAACGGATTTTACATTTCCAAAGCTCCCTTAATGGAATCCCAAAAAAAATTTAGTGTGCGATCAAAAAATTTTTTGAATTTTTTTATTTCCGAAAATTAAAACATACATATATATATATATGTATATATATATATATATATATATGTCTATATATATATATATATATATATATATATATATATATATATATATATATATGTATATATATATATATATATATATATATATATATATATATATATATGTATATATATATATATATATATGTATATATATATATATATATGTATATATATATATATATATATATATATATATATATATATATATATGTATATACATATATGGACAAAAATCAAATAGTTTTAATTTTCGGAAATAAAATATATATATATATATGTATATATATATATATATGTATATATGGACAAAAATCAAATAGTTTTAATTTTCGGAAATAAAATATATATATATATATATATATATATATGTATATATATATATATATGTATATATGGACAAAAATCAAATCGTTTTAATTTTCGGAAATAAAATATATATATATATATATATATATATATGTATATATGGACGGAAATAAAAAAATTCAAAAAATTTTTTGATCGCACACTAAATTTTTTTTTTTTTTGGATTCCATTAAGGGAGCTTTGGAAATGTAAAATCTGTATTTTTTTTTGGGATTCCATTAAGGGAGCTTTGGAAATGTAAAATCCGTATATATATATGTATATATATATATATATATATATATATATATATATATATATATATATATATATATATATATATATATATATATATATATATATATATATATATATATTGGAACAAGGGGTACATCTCTCAGACAATGAGCTGCATCCAATTTATTTTTAGACTCATTCAAAGGGATCTACATTTAAACTCCGGCTCCGAACGGTAAATTAATTTATTACAGAAGTTTTATATAGCCTAATAATCAATATCCAGTGGCTAACTAAATTATGAGGTGAACCGCTTTTTAATTTTTTTCAAGCGGGTCTGGCCAGGGATCGAACTTGACACCTGTGGTATGCTAGGCGGAGGACTAACGTCCTATAACACGGCGGTTCACATAACATTGTTTATGATTTTACACAAATTAAGATGAAGCTATTTTATATACGAGTATTTGTCCATATTGCCACTCATTTTTTAATGTCAACTTTACTCTTGACTTGGTGTACCCTGTCATGCTAATAAGTCCTATACGACCGACTATATATGGTATGCCGAAATACCTACAGAACATTGCGTATATAGTGGCGATGTTGACAAACTCAATACTCGAATCGAAAACTATATTCTAATTAATACGAATTTTATAATTGAAACTAAAAGAAGAGATAGTTTATCAGAGGTGGAAAACTGAACTGAAAACATTTTTTCCAATTAGTAATAAAGGTAGGATATTAGATTCGATCACATCGAATTAATCATAGAAATAGATTCAAGGAATGTTATTAACTCAAATTTAACTGATTTTCTAAAATTCGGAAATACATAGGAACATTTTGTCTAAGCTAATAGCAGCTATATTCATATTAATGAATGAAAACACTCTGGGCGAAGCTAGTTTAAGTTTCAGATGACTTGCAAACTCTGAGGTTCTCTATAACACTGTAATACACCAAGATTATACAGGGGTTCTGATGTACCTATTCCATTATGTTGGAGTCAATGGAAAACGAAATACCTTTGGTTTTTTTAGTACACTTCGAAAAGTGATTTTATAACGGTAGGGAAAAATGGGTTTTTATAGACTTTCAACTTTAAACAAGCATAACTTTTTCTCAACGTATTTCTATGATTCGTATTTCATTAAAGTGAATTAGCTATTGTTTTTTAAACATGCTTTTGAAACTTGAAAAAATACAAATTTTAAAAAATCCTCACGCTTTAAGTCGCTTATGAGATACTAAATATTGTATATATTTATTATAAGGAAACTAAATTAGGCTTCTTATTTAAAAATAACTTAAAAACGTATATTGCATCAAGTATACGCAAAACTGACAGCGAAAAGGCACAGAAATACTAATACTTACAATAAAATCTGCTAAGAAAAAAAATCGGCAATAAAAATTACATTTATTTTTTAGCCGACTGAGTAGAAGTGAGAGGATAAAAATTAAGTGTTTTTATTTTATGTCAAGAAGCTAGATTTTAACCCGGACTAATTGGTTACATACCTCTATCAAGTAACATCGTTTTAGTGTTGTCACAACAATTCAAACGTGTTCAAAGATTGGAAAGTTTAATGGGGTAAAACTGAAAATTTAAAAAATACATGTAAAACACACGTGATTGAAGACAAAAATCAAGAAACTTACTTAATTTGGAAATGGTAATTATCATAGTAAGAACTTTAAGTTGGAGCTACCAACATCGACATCCCAATGTCAACCCATCTGCGAATCACATACGCAAAACTATGGTTTTTCTACTGACTGATCTGAAGTTAGTTAGATTTGCAAGGCGATCAAAACCCTCAAACTCAAATTAAAAAAAGCACAATGAAGTAAGACAAGGCTGTATTTTATCACACATTATTTTGCTCAATCCTAAAGGTAGGTAATTAAGCGGGGTTTACAAAATCGATTAGAAGTCATAGACTGTGACTATGACTAAGCAACTTTTCTGTTAAATTCTCAGAGATTCAAATAAAAATTGCCATTAATAATAAGACGCCAAAACTAGTAGGGCAGGAAAAAAACAAAGGTAAAATCTATCCGATTTTATCTTTTAACTCAATTTTTAGTCTTAAATCATTTTAAGTAAAACTGTTCTATCAAATATCGTTTACATATCAGATTTACACCCTAAAAAATGCTTAAATAATTTTTAAACATTCTGTTCATTCAATTGATCAATCTTACATGTAAATTGACTTAAAAACTTATGTCACTCGGGCATAAACGGAAAAACCAAAAATACATTTAAAGCATTTTCCGATTTTTTAAACTTATGCTACAAACAACTAAAAAAAAGAGGTAAGAATTAAAAAATAAAATAAGAAAAATATTTGAGGAAGTAACAATATTACTTTGATCTGGTAAAAATATAATAAAAAGAACATACTACGAAAAACTTATACATTTTACAAAATATTACTTACACAAATTACACTTACAAGTACATGCATGCATAAGTAAAGCATGAATGATGATAATATGGTTTGTGGTAAATTGCTTACACTACACTTGTACTGAAATTCAATTAACAATTTAAGAGAATGTTGTTGTAGTAAATATATGTTGTATACACAAACACACTTACCTTAAAACATAAATATATATATATGCATGCATGATTGTGTTTGTGAATCCTTACACGTTTGTTTATAAACGTATTCGTTGGGCATCAGTGGACACTGGTGTAAAATAAAGTTAAATATATTTCTTTTATTTTTTCTACTTTATTTCCCTTTTTTATACAAAATAAAATATTATAAAAAAAGAACATTTTTGCATCCTTAAAAGTATGTATGTGTTTCAATATAAGGAGCAGCAAAACAAGTCACCATAACCTGGTACACATATACCTATTTGTATACACATACGCAGAAATATACTCATGTATTTACATTTAAACAAACACATTTTCATTTTTACACTCTATGTATTCTAGTCGTTAAACTGATTGTACTTTACACAACTTCCGGTTAAAGGTATAAAGCATTAATTTTATAAAGTAGAAATGGTTGAATTTTTATACTATTTACTCTTTCCTTTTTTAAAAGGACAAAAAAACTAAATCTAAAAGCTACTTGGTAATTAATATGACCAACTAAAGTTCCTATTCCTTGTCTTGGTCTTAGTCTATATCTTAGTTTATGTCTTAGTTTATGTCTTAGTCTATATCTTAGTCTATGTCTTAGTCTATGTCTTAGTCTATGTCTTAGTCGATGTCTTAGTCTATGTCTTAGTCTATGTCTTAGTCTATGTCTTAGTCTATGTCTTAGTCTATGTCTTAGTCTATGTCTTAGTCTATGTCTTAGTCTATGTCTTAGTCTATGTCTTAGTCTATGTCTTAGTCTATGTCTTAGTCTATGTCTTAGTCTATGTCTTAGTCTATGTCTTAGTCTATGTCTTAGTCTATGTCTTAGTCTATGTCTTAGTCTATGTCTTAGTCTATGTCTTAGTCTATGTCTTAGTCTATGTCTTAGTCTATGTCTTAGTCTATGTCTTAGTCTATGTCTTAGTCTATGTCTTAGTCTATGTCTTAGTCTATGTCTTAGTCTATGTCTTAGTCTTAGTCTATGTCTTAGTCTATGTCTTAGTCTATGTCTTAGTCTATGTCTAAGTCTATGTCTTAGTCTATGTCTTAGTCTATGTCTTAGTCTATGTCTCAGTCTATGTCTTAGTCTATGTCTTAGTCTATGTCTTAGTCTATGTCTTAGTCTATGTCTTAGTCTATGTCTTAGTCTATGTCTTAGTCTATGTCTTAGTCTATGTCTTAGTCTATGTCTTAGTCTATGTCTTAGTCTATGTCTTAGTCTATGTCTTAGTCTATGTCTTAGTCTATGTCTTAGTCTATGTCTTTGTCTTTGTTTTTTTTTTTTTTTTTTTTTTGATACGCTGGAGGTGTGGAATCTTCATAGATATATCCAACCCGTGTTGGAAAAAATGCACGATTCACATAAGTGCCTACGTACTAAACCACACCCCCTACACTTCAGGCCCCAAATCCCCACGGGACTGCCATTTGGTATTACTTCGCGGGGGGGCTAAGCCAATTGCTGTTCTCAGTGTGTTACTCTCACTACCTCATTAGGATAGTCTATTAGGATAGTATATTTATTTCCGCTTTGCGGTTTCTTTCTGCTTGTAGAAGCAGATTGTTAATGACGTCTACGAATCTTTTTATAAGTTCCCAGTTACTTTTCGAGAAAAGCATAATCCTTATAACATTGTCAGGAGACACGTTTTCCCCAACGCATTGTTCAAGTTGTTGCCTATGATTAATGAAGCGCGGACATTTAAAGTATACATGTTCCGCGGTTTCGTCTTCGTCAGGACAGGCTGGACATCGAGGTGAGTTATCAAGTCCAAATCTGAAAAGGTAGCTCCTGTAACCTCCATGACCCGACAAGAATTGGGTCAAGTTGTAATTGATATCCCCATGATTTCTGTTAATCCAATTGTTTATAATAGGAATAAGTTTGTAGGTCCATCTTCCATGTTGTGTATTCTCCCATCTTTGTTGCCAACTACGTATGGATTTTTCCCTTTCGGTTCTTCTCAAAGTCCTCCTATCTAAATTGGTATTATTATTTAAAGTATGATACATGACGGAAAGTTCATTAGCTGCAATATCTATTGGTAGAATTCCAGAAATAACGCTGGCTGCTTCCAAAGATATTGTGCGATATCCGCTGCATGTTCTTAGGCAAGTTCTTCTAAAAAGAGAATTAATGCCTTTCTTGGCTGACGCTTTTGTTGTGTTCGCCCATATAGGTGCTCCGTAGAGGATAACAGAGTTTGAAACTCGTGACAGTAGTAGTCTGCGGCTTTGTCGCGGACCCCCAATATTTGGCATCATCCTTGCCAATGCGTTAACGATGCCTGTTGCTTTCTTACAGACATATTTTATATGCGTTTTAAAACTCAAACGGTTGTCAATCATAAGTCCTAGGTATTTTATTGATGAAGATGACACTATTGTGCTACATCCTACTTAAAAGGAGAGTGTTTCTACCTTTCTTTTTTTGCTCACGAGGACAGCTTCCGTCTTGTGGTCTGCCAGGCTGAGGTTTACTGATTCCAACCATGATCTGATTGTTCTTATCGCCTCGTTGGCATACAGTTGAACATCGTCTATGTGTCTAGCTTGGACCAATAAGGCAACGTCGTCTGCAAATCCAACAATAGATGCCTCTTCGGGAAGTCTCAATCTAAATATAGCGTTGTACATAATGTTCCATAGTAATGGTCCGAGGACGGAACCCTGTGGAACTCCAGCCGTAACTTTGTATGATTCGGTACCACGATCAGTTTCGTACCATAAAGTTCTGTCTGAAAGATAATTCAATGTTATATTAATCAGGTAATTAGGGATATTTATCTTATGCATTGCAGCAAGTATAAATTTCCACCCGGCCGAATTGAATGCATTTTTAATATCTAACGTGATAATAGCACAATATTTTCTTGCAATTCCTTTGCCTATTATAGCATTTCTTGCGGTGTTTACTACGAGGCTAATGGCATCAAGCGTTGATTTAGCCTTCCGAAAGCCAAATTGAACACTAGATATGCCACCGTTTTCTTCCGCTGCTTTTTCCAATCGCCTGTATATAATTCTCTCCAGGCATTTCCCTATTGTATCTAACAGACATATTGGCCTATATGATTGGGGTTCACCTAATGTTTTTCCGGGCTTTGGAATAAGTATGAGTTTTCGTTTTTTCCATTCATTATGGAAAGTTCCATCCTTTAAGCATTTTGTAAATATGCTAGCAAACAGTTGTGGTCTAGTTTTAAGAGCAAGCTTGAGAGCTGCATTTGGAACTGAATCCAAACCAGGAGCCTTATTGTCACCTATCCTAGAGCACAGGCCTAGGATTTCCCTTTCCGATACTTGTGCGTCGTGCAGTAAAGTTTCTGCTGAGACAGAGATATTTTCGACGTAGGGATCTCCCTGTGGAAACAGGGTTTTTACTATATTATCAACCAGCTCAAGACATGTGATTTGTGCTGATTTTTTTCCTTTAATGCGTGACATAACTATTCGGTAAGCATTGCCCCATGGATTTGAGTCTGCTTCCTTACAAAGTTTTTTAAAACTGTCGGATTTGCTTTTGTTTACGGCTTTCTGAAGTTTTTTCCTAGACTGTTGATACAGTTCTCTTCGTACCAGATGATCCGGTCTTAATCTGCTGCGTTGGTATATCCTTCTAGCTTTAAGGCATTCTTTTCTAAGTCGGGCTATGTTGTCGTTCCACCATGTCTTAGTCTATGTCTTAGTCTATGTCTTAGTCTATGTCTTAGTCTATGTCTTAGTCTATGTCTTAGTCTATGTCTTAGTCTATGTCTTAGTCTATGTCTTAGTCTATGTCTTAGTCTATGTCTTAGTCTATGTCTTAGTCTATGTCTTAGTCTATGTCTTAGTCTATGTCTTAGTCTATGTCTTAGTCTATGTCTTAGTCTATGTCTTAGTCTATGTCTTAGTCTATGTCTTAGTCTATGTCTTAGTCTATGTCTTAGTCTATGTCTTAGTCTATGTCTTAGTCTATGTCTTAGTCTATGTCTTAGTCTATGTCTTAGTCTATGTCTTAGTCTATGTCTTAGTCTATGTCTTAGTCTATGTCTTAGTCTATGTCTTAGTCTATGTCTTAGTCTATGTCTTAGTCTATGTCTTAGTCTATGTCTTAGTCTATGTCTTAGTCTATGTCTTAGTCTATGTCTTAGTCTATGTCTTAGTCTATGTCTTAGTCTATGTCTTAGTCTATGTCTTAGTCTATGTCTTAGTTTATGTCTTAGTCTATGTCTTAGTCTATGTCTTAGTCTATGTCTTAGTCTATGTCTTAGTCTATGTCTTAGTCTATGTCTTAGTCTATATCTTAGTCTATGTCTTAGTCTATGTCTTAGTCTATGTCTTAGTCTATGTCTTAGTCTATGTCTTAGTCTATGTCTTAATCTATGTCTTAGTCTATATCTTAGTCTATGTCTTAGTCTATGTCTTAGTCTATGTCTTAGTCTATGTCTTAGTCTATGTCTTAGTCTATGTCTTAGTCTATGTCTTAGTCTATGTCTTAGTCTATGTCTTAGTCTATGTCTTAGTCTATGTCTTAGTCTATGTCTTAGTCTATGTCTTAGTCTATGTCTTAGTCTATGTCTTAGTCTATGTCTTAGTCTATGTCTTAGTCTATGTCTTAGTCTATGTCTTAGTCTATGTCTTAGTCTATGTCTTAGTCTATGTCTTAGTCTATGTCTTAGTCTATGTCTTAGTCTATGTCTTAGTCTTTGTCTTTATCTAAGTCTTGTATATGTCTTTGTCTATGTCTTAGTCTATGTCTTAGTCTATGTCTTAATCTATGTCTTAGTCTATGTCTTAGTCTATGTCTTTATCTATGTCTTGTATATGTCTTTGTCTATGTCTTAGTCTATGTCTATGTCTTAGTCTATGTCTTAGTCTATGTCTTAGTCTATGTCTTAGTCTATGTCTTAGTCTATGTCTTAGTCTATGTCTTAATCTATGTCTTAGTCTATGTCTTAGTCTATGTCTAATATGTTTAAATATTTCAATTATTTTCAACAGTTGGTTCCCTTTATCTTAGAACTCACACACCCACACTCTACACATACACATATATCCCCAAACTTTTTTGTATGTACATGTCCTTTCGAAATGTGTTGCCATTTTTACACCTGCTTGTTTCTTCATATTTTAATGTTTCGTCTTTGTAATGTTTTTGGTCCATTTTTTATATTATTTAGTTTTTACTTCTGTTTTAAACTTTCTGCAAAGTTTGCATTTATGGTGTTTTAATTTAATTTTTATGCATACATTTAAATGCCACCAACCAAACCAACTCCAATGCTCTTTGGTCTCTATCTGCTAAGTATTTTGCTACGTTCTCATTGAAAGCTTTCATACATTACCTCGGAAGGGACTATTGTTTGAGGTAGATTGAAAAGTTTTCTTGAGTGTTTTTTGGTTGTTGGTTTTACCTTGGCTATGAAAAAGCTAAATTTTTAAATGGAAATGCAGTTGTGCGAATGTGTGTGTGTATGAAATATAATACACCATTTCCTAACTAAGTTATACAAAAAACTAGATATTTTCTTATTAAAATAATTTCTAAAGGATCTTAGATTATTCTTATAAAAAGAGCTGTGAATTTTTAATATGAATAATTCAATATAGTTTGATCGAGTTTTAAATTATCAACAAATATTAGCATATTTCCGTTTTCTTGAAATTTGTATTTGTTTTGTTTATTATATATGGAAATTGTTTAATAACCACTAACAAAAAGAAAACAATTTTATTTTTATTTATAAAATAAAACACAGCAAACAAATAAAGTTTATGTAAAGTTGTTTGGAAAATTGTTATTACCTGCAACAAAAACAACAACAGAAACAAATAACATAGAGAAAAATCAAGTTAAAAATAATGGTAATTAGTTTGCTCTATTATCAAACTAACATTCATATCGAAGTGATTTTCTATGATGAAGTTGAAAAGGAAATTTTTTGTAGTTGAAGTAATAAGGCCCTTCTGAATATAACCTCTTCAACATTTTTGATATTAAAAACCAGTAAGAAAGTAATATAGTCGGTCAAGCCCGACCACACGATAGCCTTCACCTCTAAGGTCAAAGGTTTTTAATGTATAAAGTCAAATATTTGCTAAATTTTGCCATCATACAAACATTTTCTCAAAACTTACATATTTAAGCTATTTCAGTCATTTGGACTTACATATATGAGACCTAGGGTCAAATGTGGACCGATTAACTCGAAATTTGGCAAATTGATTACAGTTGTAACAGAAAAACTTAAAATTCCCATTATCTTCATTTTAAGAGCGTTTTAGTGATTTTCGTCTCAATTAGTGCGTTTTAACAGAAGAGTTTGTATGGGAGCTATGGTTAAATGTGAACCGATTTCAAAAGACTTTGGCACAGTGATTTAGGTTTACATAAGCAGTATAAGGTTTAAATTTCATGAAAAAAGTATTGATATTTGTAGCCAATATAGAAATTCCGGGAAGTGGGATCAATGGATGGTACCATAAATATTTGACCGATTTTGACGAAATTCAATAGCCGTGGTCCCACTATCAAAAAAATTATCTGTGCCAAATTTAATCAAATTATATTTAGAATTGCGACCTGTACTTTGATTACATGGTTTACATGGGGGTCCAGCCAGCCGTCCAGACGCACGGACTGACATCGCTAAATCGACCTAGAAAATGATTCTAAGCCTATTGGTGTACTAAAAGGTGGGTCTAAGACAAATATTTCTATGCGTTACATACATCAGCACAAGCTTATAATACCCTTTCCACCTATGGTGGGGAAGGGTATAACAAATACCTTTTGATTACAATAATAAATAATTGTGCTAAATTGTCATCCTAGTGCATACATTTATGTATAATTTCTCTATAAAAATAGCTTTAAAAAAAATATAAAACAAACAAGGTTTTCATAAAAAAAAATTTAAATAATTGCTTTTGAGTTCTAAAGATTACGAAAAAATTAATGAAAAGAGCAGAACTTTTGATAAAAAATTAACCAATTTCTTAAAATATATGCCCTAAGCATGCAGCTGATAAAACCTTAATCCTCTTATTTTCCAAAACTGTTACAAATTTTAAAATCGCTTTGCAAATGTGAGAGTTGGAGGAACTAAAGTTCCTTGTTTCGAAATCTTTCAAAATTATTATTAAATGTCCTTACCTCCAAAAGTTCGTTTTTGAATATTCAAACACATTTGGATTGGGCTATTGTGATAGTATTTTCTGATGAAAAATAAAATTTCCGTTGATTTTTAATACTGTTTCATATTAAGAGGCCCTTTAGTAATTAAAAATTGTACTATCCCTCAACAAAACTACTTCAAATTGTATTTGAAAAGTTTTACATATTTTTTAAGTTTTCGAAGTAATGGTCATTGTTGTTGATATTCATGTAAACAAATGTTAATACACAGGAAAACATACATATGTAAACACTTACATATATACATATGTATATACAAACAGACACCAACACAGGTAGACTTGTACAGATCTAAGTAAATTATTTTTTTATAAACATTTTTGAATTTACTGAAGTATAAATTTGTTTTTGTTTATTTATGGTTTGTTTAATTAATACCTAAACAAATATGAAATACTAAAATATATAAAATGAACTGCAAAATTCAATAACAAACTACTTTTATGTTATGTAAAGTTTCTTTCCAAAGCTGAAGTTCACAAACTGATTTCCTTTTTTTCATAATGTTATGTAGGAGTATTTTGTAAATGATAAACAAATTAAAGAACAATTCAATATGCTGGAGAAAATTTAATTTATTTAAAATGTTTTTTTTGTTTGTTTTTCAGAAAATTTTACTACTTATAGCAAAGTTTCAGAAAATTTAATATTATTAGGAAATTTCTTAAAATGTTACTACTTAAAGAAAATTTTACAGATGTCACATTTTATAGGAAATTTTCGAAAATTTTACTTTTTTAAGAGAGATGCGAAAATTTAAGTTTTATAAAAAATTTTCGAAAATTTCAATTTATTTAGAAAATTTTTGAAAATTTTTGAAAATTTCAACTTTTAGAGGAATTTTTTCAAAATTTAAATGTTTTTTTAGAAATCTTTACAAACTTAAATTTTTATTGGAAATTTTCGAACTTATCAATTTTTATAAAAATTTTTCGAAAATTTGAATTTTTATAGGAAATTTTCAAATATTTAAATTTTTATAGGAAATTTTTGAAAATTTACATATTTACAGGAAATTTTCAAAAATTTCAATTTTTATAGGAAACTTTCGAAAATTTCAACTGTTATAGGAAATTTTCGAAAATTTCAATTTTTATAGGAAATTTTCCAAAATTTCAATTTTTATAGGAAATTTTTTTATATTTCAATTTTTGTAGGAAACTTTTAAAATTTCAATTTTTATAGGAAATTTTTTAAAATTTCAATTTTTATATGAAATTTTCAATTTTTATTGGAAATTTTCGAAAATTTCAATTTTTATTGGATATTTTCGAAAATTTCAATTTTTATTGGATATTTTCTAAAATTTAAATTTTTAGAGGAAATTTTCAAAAATTTTAATTTTTATAGGAAATTTTTGAAAATTTCAATTTTTATAGGAAATATTCGAAAATTTAAATTTTTATTGGAAATTTTCGAAATTTCAATTTTTATAGGAAATTTTCGAAAATTTCAATTTTTATAGCAAATTTTCGAAAACTTCAATTTGTATAGGAAATTTTCAAAAACTTCAATTTTTATAGGAAATTTTCGAAAATATAAATTTTTATACAAAATTTTAAAAAATTTTAATTTTTATAGAAAATTTTTAAAAATTTTAATTTTTATACAAAATTTTAATTTTTATACAAAATTTTAATTTTTATACCATATTTCTAAAAATTTTAATTTTTATACAAAATTTTTAAAAATTTTAATTTTTATAGAAAATTTTACCATATATAGGATATTTTCCAAAATTTCACTTTTAATAGGAAATTTTTGAAAATTTATAGAAAATTTCATTAATTTTGGTAATTTTCGAAATTTAAAGAAAATTTTTGAAAATTTCAACTTTTATAGGAAATTTTTGAAAATTTCAATTTTTATAGAAAATTTTCAAAAATTTTTGAAAATTTAAATTTTTGTATGAAATTTAAAAAAAAAATTAATTTTTATAGGAACTTTTTACTATTTGTAGGAAATTTTCGAAAATTTAAATTTTTATATTAAAATCATATTTTTAATAAAAATTTTCCAAAATTTTAATTTTTTTAGTAAATTTTTGAACATTTCAATTTTTTAGTAAATTTTCGAAAATTTCAATTATTTTCACAAATTTTTAAAAATATTAATTTTTATAACATATTTTTGAAAATTTTCGTAAATTTCAGTCTTTATAAGAAATTTTCGAAAATTTCAGTTTTTATAGGAAATTTTCGAAAATTTCAGTTTTTATAGAAAATTTTCAAAAATATCAGTTTTAATAGGAAATTTTAAAAAATTTAAGTTTTTATAGGAAATTTTCAAAAATTTCCGTTTTTATAGGAAATTTTCGAAAATTTCAGTTTTTATAGGAAATTTTCGAAAATTTCAATTTTTATAGGAAATTTTCGAAAATTTCAGTTTTTATAGTAAGTTTTCGAAAATTTCAGTTTTAATAGGACATTTTCAAAAATTTAAGTTTTTATAGAAAATTTTCGAAAATTTCAGTATTTATAGGAAATTTTTGAAAAGTTAAGTCTTTATAGGAAATTTTCGAAAAGTTAAGTCTTTATAGGAAATTTTCAAAAATATCAGTTTATACAGGAAATTTTTGAAAATTTCAGTCTTTATAGGAAATTTTCGAAAGTTTTTGAAAATTTAAATTTTTGTATGAAATTTAAAAAAAAATTAATTTTTAGAGGAACTTTTTACTATTTGTAGGAAATTTTCGAAAATTTCAATTTTTATATTAAAATCATATTTTTAATACAAAATTTTTGATTATTTAAATTTTTTAGTAAATTTTCGAAAATTTCAATTATTATTACAAATTTTCAAAAATATTAATTTTTATAACATATTTTTGAAAATTTTAGTTTTTATAGGAAATTTTCGAAAATTTCAGTTTTTGTAGGAAATTTTTAAAAATTTCAGTTTTTATAGGAAATTTTGAAAACTTTAGTTTTTATAGGAAATTTTCTAAAATTTTAGTTTTTAAAGGAAATTTTCGAAAATTTCAGTTTTTATATGAAATTTTCGAAAATTTCAGTTTTTATATGAAATTTTCGAAAATTTCATTTTTTATAGGAAATTTTCGAAAATTTCAGTTTTTATAGGAAATTTTCGAAAATTTCAGTTTTTATAGGAAATTTTCGAAAATTTCACTTTTTTATAGGAAATTTTATAAAATTTCAGTTTTTATAGCAAATCTTCGAAAATTTCAGTTTTTATAGAAAATTTTCGAAAACTTCAGTTTTTTTTGGAAAATTTTCAAAAATTTTTGTTTCTATAGGAAATTTTGAAAACTTTAGCTTTTATAGGAAATTTTCAAAAATTTTAGTTTTTATAGGAAATTTTCTGAAATTTAAATTTTTATAGGAAATTTTCAAAAATTTAAGTTTTTATAGGAAATTTTAGAAAATTTCAGTTTTTACATGAAGTTTTCAAAAATTTAAATTTCTATAGGAAATCTTGGAAAATTTAAATTTTTATAGGAAATTTTCGAAAATTTAACTTTTTAAAGGAAATTTTCTAAAATTTTAGTTTTTAAAGGAGATTTTCGAAAATTTCAGTTTTTATATGAAATTTTTGAAAATGTGAGTTTTTATATGAAATTTTCGAAAATTTCAGTTTTTATATGAAATTTTCGAAAATTTCAGTTTTTATATGAAATTTTCGAAAATTTCAGTTTTTATAGGAAATTTTCGAAAATTTAGTTTTTATAGGAAATTTTCGAAAATTTCAGTTTTTGTAGGAAATTTTCGAAAATTTCAGTTTTTGTAGAAAATTTTTTAACATTAAAATTTTTGTAGGAAATTTTCGAAAATTTAAGTTTTTATAGGAAATTTTCAAAAATTTAAGTTTTTGTAGGAAATTTTCGAAAATTTTAGTTTTTATAGCAAATTTTCGAAAATTTCAGCTTTTATAGGAAATTCTTAAAATTTCAGTTTTCATAGGAAATTTTTAAAATTTCATTTCATTTCGAAAATTTCAGTTTTTATAGAAAATTTCAGTTTTTTGTAGGAAATTTTCAAAATTATTTTAACTTTAATTTCACAGAAAATTTTCAAAAATTTAATTTTTTTAGGAAATTTTTGAAAATTTCAATTTTCATAAAAAATTTTCGAAAATTTAAATTTTTGTACGAAGTTTTTGAATATTTAAATATTTACAGAAAATTTTCAAAAATATAAATTTTAACAGAAAATTTTGGAGAAGGAAATTTTCGAAAATTCCATTATTTATTTGAAATTTTTGAAAATTTCATTATTTATAGAAAATTTATGATATATTCATATTTATTTGATATATTAAAAATTTCATCATTTATAAGAAATTTTCGAAAATTTCACTGTTTTAGGAAATTTTCGAAAAATTTCACTGTTTTAGCAAATTTTCTAAAATTTCAATATTTGTAGGAAATTTTCTAAAATTTTATTATTTATAGGAAATTTTCATTATTTATAGGAAATTTTCATGTATTTCATTATTTATAGGAAATTTTCGAAAATTTCTTTATTAGTAGGAAATTTTCGAAGTACTTTTATTTATGTGATATTTTCAAAAATTTTAGAATTTATAGAAAATTTTCCAAAATTTTATTTTATATATAAAATTTTTTTAAGTTTTACAATTTACAGACATTTTTCGAAAATTTTCATATTTTTAGGAAATTTTTGAAAATTTGGCTTATTTAAAAAAAAAAAAATTAAAAAAGTTATTTTATTTGAAAACTTCACTTATTATTTCCTTTAAAAGTTTCACTATTTTAAGAAAATTTTTAAAAATTTCAAAATTCATAGGAAATTTTCACTTGACTACATTTTAAATATTGTAAACTTTTTTCTTAAGCAAATCAATAACAATTTTATTACTCATACATCAGGTAAAATAAATAATTGTTTTAAATCATGTATTCACAGACGTAAATACATTTATGGATTCATTTTGTTGAATATAAGCCAATACCTTTTAAAAGACTAAAATTAAATTCAAAACATGATTTTTATACTGAAAACTTTGAACAATAACCTGGCTAATTGCAGCACTTGTTTCAGACACATACAAACATACATACACTCACACACTCACACTTACCAAGGGACTGACAGATAGAAGGACACCAGCAACTAACACTATTAAAAATACAAGTGAATACTCTAGTTTAAAATCATTCATGCTAAAATTACTTCTCTAGTCATGCCATAGAAATGAAAATTGTAAAGTATTCAAAATGTATGTATGTATGTGTGTGTGTATGTAGTAGATAAATCAACAATTGGAAAATTTATGAATTCATGCACAAATCTAAATGACCATTGACTATTACAACAAAAGAGTGGGTAACAACTCCTGTCAACTATACAAAGCATACCGCTGGGGGTAAAGGGAGATTATTTGCATATAAATACCGAATACAAAAACAGCAACACTGTTACATTGATCAAAAAAAACATATACATTTACTAACACATACATTACATTCTTGGTTATGAAAGGACACACACGTTTTGCTGGTCACAGACATGTCATCATCAACATCATTAACTTTGCTTATTGTCACTAGGTCCAGGTGCAATAGAATAAGCAAATTTTACAAAACGCTCTAAACAAAATGCATTAGCAAACTCATTAGCTATTCGTAACACAAACAATATCTAACTATTGATGAGTAAGAAAATACAATAACAATTGGGTAAGTGTTTTTTTTTTTGCCTTGAAAAGATGAATAAGAGTTAAGTTAGACAAATTTTGAAAGGATAGTAACAAAGTCCTGCAATTTAGTTTTTGAGTTGTTTAATTGTTTTCCTTTGTTTCTTTAAATTAAGTAGCATTTGTTCACTTTAACTTTTTCCCCTAACCAATAGTAAATAGTGGACACTGTATCCATTCTATTTAGGTGTAAATGAAGTGAATACTGTTAGTAAATGAACAACTATCACTACAAATACAACTATCACATATACAACACATACATGTTTATTAGTTTACAGGTATATGGTATTAAAATATTGAATAATACAAAACGTGACTGCATGATTTTTACACATATATTTTCATACTCATGCAAACATAAATTAATTTAGCAATATATGGGAATTTCTAAAATTTGTTCAAAAAATGGACTAAACTGGTCGTACATAATAACTATTTACCGACAATCTCATGAAAATTGTATCCTATTTTGACGCTTATAAATTTTAGACAAATTGCTCTAAAATTCAATTTAATGGGAACTCTGACAATCTCTAAACTTAAAAAGAAATTCTGAAGTTTATATAAAGAAAAAATTTATCAAATGTAAAACTATTTTTAAAATATTAAAGAACTTTAGCAAATGTCCATATATGATGTACGATAGAGCGGTTCGCCTTCCATACAAAAAAAAAAGTTATGTCAGTCACCCCCTAGGATTAAAAATAATGTTAAAACAATTCCAAAAAATATTTTTTATTTTTTTTCCACGCCTACAAATACCGCCCTTTTACTATTTTGTTCACTGTGTCGCCATTTTAAGTCCGATCATAACATTTTACATATCAGTGTTCACGGCTCTGTAAGGGCTACATTTCTCTCTTTGATAGTTTTTTACTACCACCTCAATTTATAGTCATAACTTTTAAGAACTAGATTTTTACTCGATTTGATTAGGGTGGGTACGACTCGAATTTTAAAAAGTTATGACTAGAAATTGACGAGTTTGTAAAAAACTATCAAAGAGAGAAATGTAGCCCTTACAGAGCCCTAAAAATCGATATATAAAATGTTATGATCGGATTTAAAATGGCGACACAGTAAACAAAATAGTAAAAGGGCGGTATTTGTAGGCGTGGTAAAAAAATACAAAAATATTTTTTGGAATTGTTTTAACATTATCTTTAATCTTAGGGGGTGACTGACTCAACTTTTTTTTCGAACCACTCTAATGTACAATTTAATGTTTATAATTTTGGTTTACACGACACACAGTGGTTTTCGGACGCATTTTTTTGGAAATAATTCTGTAACTTTTGAACGACTGGAGATAAATGAAATTTGGCACGGTCGGAGTCAAGGAGCATTCAATTTGATTTTCAAAAACACTGATCCACAAGTGGTCGGGGGAGTGATTGATGGACCATCAAATTTGGTCCCCTCGGGTATTCGACCATTTACGGATGGATTGAAAGGAAATTTTAAACTTAAGTTGTCCTTGAGAATATCTACAAAAAATACGCTTTTTTAAGCTTTTTTTGATCTGGTTTGCGCCTCTTAGGACCAAAAATTTAAGTTATACGGACTCAAAGGTTTTATATACCCGAGGTGGGCAACTTTGGCCTACCATAGAGCCCAATGTGCTACCGACAGGTACGTTCTTAAACATTTTCGCAAAAGCCTAACACCTCTACTATTAACGTTCCAAATTTTGCCAATTTTGCTGAGTTAATACCACTGTGCACTATTAACTTTATATGCACACATTACTCTCCAATACTCCAATATTCAGCGTTAAAATGCTATAGGAGGCAAAATTTTCAGAGCTTTTAAAGGCTATGTATTAAAGCTTGATATACGTGTTTAATATCATTGGATTGGGAAAGATCAGAAGAATAACACCAAGTAAAAATATTTTTTAAGTGCGTTAACCTTTTTACACTTTGTATCGGAAAACAAAAAAAAATATTATTTTTCTACTTTTTTAAGGAAAATAATTTAAATTTTTGATATTCTGTAGAAATGACATGGATAAAGGTATCACAACGCCATTTTGTAGGTATGTAGACCAATAAGATCTAAAAGCAATAGACTACAAAAAAATCCCAATTTTAACTCAAAAATTTCCCAATTTATAACTCGGGAAAAATTAGTATTAAAAATGGGTTTTTTTTTACAAAAATGGCAACACTGACTCTATTTGCAGAGCGTTTCAGAAAAAGGTTTTCTAATCAATAACAGATATGTCAGAAAATATAAACATTATAATGTTTTTCAAATCGGTGTTTTGCCTTTTGAGAATTTTTTGCTAAAGCTAAAAATTTTTTTTACAAATCGGCATTTTTTGGAGAGGGCATGTGCGAGGACCAAAAGACCAATTGACAAGAAATTTGTTTTATAATAATGTTTTCTTTTCAAAACTTTAAATATCTTTTTATATTTCTAAAAAAAAAATACTTTTTTATTAGTAAAAACAGTAGCCATCTTTTAGGGAAAAACTCAAAAAATAGCGATATTTTTTTTATGTTTCAACTTTGAAAATTTTTTACATTTAAACGACAAAAGATATCTATAGCAAGTTTGCACAAAAATTATTAAAAATTTTATTAAGAATTTAGGAATTTTTCTTAAAAATGTTTGGTCCTTAGATGCATCCACCAGATCTAAAAAAGCTTAAAAAAATAGGTAAAAAATCAACCCAAAAGTTTTTTTTACCAGAATATCTCGAAAGCCAAAGAAGATAACCTACACATGAAAACGTATTTTTGTAGATATTCTCAAGGACAACTTAAATTTAAAATTTCTTTTCAATCCATCCGTAAATAGAATTTTTGGCGAATTTTTAAAAAAGTCAAACACCCGAGGTGACCAACTTTGAAGGTCCATCAATCACTCAACCGACCACTTGTGGATCATTTTTGAAAATCAATTTGAATAATCCTTGACTACGACCGTGCCAAATTTCATTCAAATATCTCCAGTCGTTACAGAATTATTTCTAAAAAAAAAATGGTCCGTAAACCACTGTGCGACATAGAAATATCCATATGCATATTAAATACCTACACATAAACGTAAATTAGTTATTGTCAGTATTGTATTCTAAAATATATGCACAATTGTAAATAGTTAATTATTGTATTGTGGTAAACCATTGTATTCTAATTATAATTACTTGTAAATATTTTTTTCAACTGTATTAATTTTAATTAAAAAATATCAAAACATTTAAAAACCCTATTAACTATTATAAAGCGAAATATTCGCTGGCTCAACATGCAAAGGCACTAAGTACACTTTTTCTAAAAATTTAGATTTTAATGCAATAATGTACAATTAGTAAAAACATATTGTTTACAAAGAAAATATTACACTTATCTCATTTTTTGTTGCTTTTTTGTGGTGATGAGCAAAAGCACTAAGTCCAACTTTTGGAAAGAAAATGCAGTTTAACAAGGTTTTAATAAATAATTGTTACTGTTTTATAGTAATTATTGTGGGTAACATTTTCTTCAATATTAACAGGTCAGTTTTGTAACGATCGTATAACACAATAAAGTAAGTTTTATTAAATTAAGTACCTGGTTGACCGAGCTTTGCTCGGAGCTTTATGATAAACATTTTGGGGCAAATTTTAAAGCTTTTATATATTATAAGTGCTAAAATAAATTTAGAGGAAAGACATTGTACAAATATTCAGTTAATTTTGAATTATTTGATTTATTTTGTACGATCAACACATAGTTTGCATAGTTTACAGTTTAACTCATTTTGAATAATTTTAGAAATTATTCATATCAACAGAAACCTCCGTCGACTCATGCGCAACAACTTTGCTAAAGATTATAGTCTGATCAAATGCACAGTTTACGATTTAATTCATTTTGAGTAGTTTGCAGTGGCGCCATCTGAAGTTGTTCATACCATAAGGGAAACCTTTGTCTGCTTATTCGTAACAACTTTGCTTATGATTATAACATGATCAAATGCACAGTTTACGATTTAATTCACTTTGAGTAATTTTCTCTGGCGCCACCTGTCGGACTTTGCTCATTTCAATTCATTAACCTTCTTCGGCTTATCCGTAACAACTTTGCTGAAGATTATAGCATGATTAAATGTACAGCATACGATTAAATTGACTTTGAGTAAATTTCAGTGGCGCCACCTGTCGAAATTTCTTCATACCAACTAAGAAACCTTCGTCGGCTCATGTGCAACAACTTTGCTAAAGATCATAGCATGATCAAATGTACAGTTTACGATTTAATTAATTTTTAGTAATTTTCAGTAGTGTCGGAAATTAGCCTTATCAACTTAAAAACCTTCGCCGGCTTATCCGCAACATCTTCGCTAAAGAGCATAACATGATCAAATTCACAGTTTACTATTCTATAAAGAACATACATACAGACAAACATTCATTTGTTTAAAATAATACTAATTTTTCCCCCTTTTAATTCCCTAATTTCTAAAAGTTTCATATGCATATTTGATACTTTTTTGGTGCCAATTGAATTCGGTACATTTTTTTAAAACGCATTTAACATAATGTATAATGTTCCTATTCATATTACTTTGGAGATGTTAAGTTATCATTTTATCCCTTTTTTACCCATTTTGGCTCCAAAATCAAAAAAGAACCAAATACGTGTTTCATGTTTCTTTTACATCTATTGATAGCAGTGCCAAGTTTCTTTCTATATTCTTTAGTTTAAAATATAAGAGTGGGTTAAAGAGGTGCCAAAAAAACTATTTTCACCCTTTTTAACCCCCTATCGAACATAATTTCAAAAAAGTACCAAACACCTGTCCGATTATTTTCATAGCTGTTTAAAACGTAATTTTAATTTTGTTTCTATACCTATTACTTTAGAAGATATAGCGTTTTCGATTTTTTCCCCTTTTTACCCGTTTTTACCCTCTTAGAGGCAAAAGTTCCAAAAGTCCCTTCTTTTTCGAACTATACATCAAAAAAGACACCCACTATCCAGATTTTTATCAAAATCGTTAGAGCCGTTTTCGAGATAGCCATTCTATATATATATATATATATATATATATATATATATATATATATATATATATATATATATATATATATATATATATATGTATATATATATATATATATATATATATATATAAATACATACAATTATTGCTCGTTTAAGAATATAAGATAAGATAAGAAAACATTAATTAAAAGTACAACGTTGGAACTTTGGAAGTCAGACAACCATAGACAATCATGATATATTTTTTATAGCAACTCTGATGATACATACGAGTTATCAACAAAAAAAAAACAAGTAAGAAAGGCTATAGTCGGTCAAGCCCGACTTTATCATACCCTTCACTACTAAAATCAAATATGGACCAACATTTAAAGTCTTAGAGACATACATACATACATACATACATATACTTTGTGCTATTTTTGCAAAATTTCGAGATTTATATCATTTCCGGCTATTAGCCTGATATGGGAGCTAGGATCAATTGTGAGCCGATTGTTACCAAATTTTAGTTATTGGCTTATATTTACAAAATCGTTATCTCTGCGAAGTTTAAGTAATTAAATGCATTTATCTTTAGAGTTATTAACGTTTTTGTGCTTTTATGTTTATATAAACGTCTTTTGATAATGTGTCTTGTATGGGAGGTATGGTCAAATATGGACCGATTTCTTCGATAAGGAGCACAGACTAAGGTTATAATAAGCAATATTTGTGCTGAATATTATTAAAATTCAACTAAACTGGTGGCTGTAAAGAACCAAAAACTCTATTCCGGGAAAGCATTCCTATGGGAGGTACCCGAAATAGTAATCAGATTTCACCCGAAAAGCATAGGGATCGTCTTTGGACCAAAATATGAGCCTGTGCTAAATTTCATAAAATTATCTTTAAAATTACGACCTGTAGAATAATAACAAGCTTACATGGATAACCGATCAGCCAGCCAGCCAGCCGGACGGACATCGGGAGTGATTCTAAGTCGATTGGTATACTAAAAGGTTGTTTTTAGAACAATATTTCAATGTGTTACAAACATCAGCAGAAACCCAATATACCCTTTCCACCTATGGTGGTGAAGGGTATAAAAACACTCGCAAGAAAAGAGTTAAAGTCGTAAATTTATCAAAAATAGTATTCGTACAAAAAAGGTAAACGATTGAAAGGTAAATTGTTGAAAAACAAAGGGCAGTAATGTTTGGAATTATACAAAGGCAAAAGATTTAAGAAATATACGAGTAAAATAAATTTACTGATTGAGAAGTTCTAAGAAAAATGACCTAAGTCCATGAAAAAATAAAAACTTAGCAAACGAAAAAGCTCTAAGTTCAAAAAATATTGTATCCCCGGAAAAAATACTTATTATTTATTTTTTCTTTTTCACACAAAGCACACAGACAAATGCAAAAAATTGCATTTACACCCAGCAAAACTTTGGTAATGGCAAGTACTCTGATAACTGGTTACCTTGTAACGACTACAACATACCATCCGAATAAATAATAAGTTATTACAGAAGTATTTATTTGTAATTAAGATGGTAATTTAAACTGAATGGCCTCGGTTCAAATCCCACCAAGGGCAACAATTTTTTTTAGTTTTTTTTTTATTAAAAGAGTCTTTTTAAATGATTTTTGAATTTTAAGAACTTAAATATTATCTTCTGTAAAAAAAAATTTGTAAAACTAACTCATGTTAATGAAAAAATACCATCATGAGTCAATTTTGATTATGTAGGGGATGTTGAATACCAAACACGATTCTAATTGGTCTTAACTTGGTAAGCCCAACTTATCTGGGTCATACTTCATCTCAACTGTGGACACACACCTCCTCAAGGTATCACCCGGGGAGCTAGTTTAACACCCATTAATATTGTGAGTTAACATGTTCCGAGAGTTGTCCCATAAGATCGATAAAAATGGGTTAGGATTACGGGCTAGTAACCCTCTCTTGAAAAAAAATACAATGAAGAGGATAAAATTAGAATTTAAATGTCCCACTACCTAATATTAGAGGAGGATGTCCGAAACTTCGATAGAAAGACCAAGTAGAGGAACATTTTTCAAAGCTTGGCCTATAAAATTGGAGAATATTCGCACAAGATCGAAATCCATGGAATTCTAAAATATGCTCGGACTTTGACCTTAACAGGTTGTAACATTTAAGTAAGTAAGAGTCAATCTTATGTAAAAACTTATAAAAAAAGAAGATTTAAATTGTTTAAGTTTTAAAATAATTTTACTATTGAACTATTGAACACGAACTACTTACACATTCACTGTTTAAGTCATTACATTAACATGGGGATGTCATTGGTGGCAAGTATTTACCAATTGCAGAAAAGTAATGACTTGGGTAAGCAATTGGAAAACAACAAAAACTTTTTTGTTGTTGTTTTATTTAAAAAAATATATTTTTAAACGAAATACAAAATTTTTTTGTATGAACCCAGACCCTACGACTTCTACTGAGCTACTTCATATGTTTAAAACTAAGCAGCTTAAAATTAATATATAAAATTTTTATTTTTGGATCCAAAATCATGTGACAATAACTTTGTTTTTCGCTGCTTTTTTGCTTTGTTGTAATTTTTAGAAAAATATTTCTATACGATTTTTTGTATTTAATAAAAAATAAAGAAGTTTTTTTTAAATTATTTTAAAACTTAAATAGTTTAAGCCTTCCTTTTTGGTTATATAACATTGACTCTTACTTACTTAAATGCCCTATAGTTACAACCTGTTAAGGTCAAAGTCCGAGCATATTTTGGAATTCCAATTTCAATTGCCAAGCTTTGAAAAATGTTCCTCTACTTTGTCTTTCCATGGAAGTTTCGGATGCCCTCTTCTAGCATTAGGTGGTGGAACATTTTAATTCTAATTTTATCCTCTTCAGAGTAATTATATTTTAAGTCCTAACCCATTTTTATCGATTTTATGGGACAACTCTCGGTATATGTTAGCTCATTATATTAAGGAGTGTTAAACTAGTTCCCTGGGTGATACCACGAGGAGGTCAGTGTCCGCAGTTGAGATGAAGGATGACCCAGATAAGTTGGGCTTACCAAGTTAAGACCAATCAAAACTGTGTTTGGTATCCAACATCCCCTACATAATCAAAATTAACTCATGATGGTATTTTTTCATTACCGTGAGTTAGTTTTCCAACATTTTTTTTACAGAAGGTCCCAGCAAAACTTTGGTAATGGCTAGTACTCTGATAACTGGTTACCTTGTAACGACTACAACATACCATCCGAATAAATAATAAGTTATTACAGAAGTTCTTATTTGTATTTAAGATGGTAATTTAAACTGAATGGCCCCGGTTCAAATCCCACCAAGGGCAACAATTTTTTTTAGTTTTTTTTTTATTAAAAGAGTCTTTTTAAATGATTTTTAAATTTTAAGAACTTAAATATTATCAATTTTGATTATGTAGGGGATGTTGAATACCAAACACTTGGTAAGCCCAACTTATCTGGGTCATCCTTCATCTCAACTGTGGACACACACCTCCTCATGGTATCACCCGGGGAGCTAGTTTAACACCCATTAATATTGTGAGTTAACATGTTCCGAGAGTTGTCCCATAAGATCGATAAAAATGGGTTAGGATTACGGGCTAGTAACCCTCTCTTGAAAAAAAATACAATGAAGAGGATAAAATTAGAATTGAAATGTCCTACTACCTAATATTAGAGGAGGATGTCCGAAACTTCGATAGAAAGACCAAGTAGAGGAACATTTTTCAAAGCTTGGCCTATAAAATTGGAGAATATTCGCACAAGATCGAAATCCATGGAATTCTAAACTATGCTCGGACTTTGACCTTAACAGTTTGTAACATTTAAGTAAGTAAGAGTCAATCTTGTGTAAAAACTTATACAAAAAAGAAGATTTAAATTGTTTAAGTTTTAAAATAATTTTAAAAAAGTTTTAAAATAATTACAAAAAATCGTATAAAAATATTTTTCCAAAAATTATAACAAAGCAAAAAAAAAAGCAGGGAAAAACAAAGTTATTTTCACATGATTTTGGATCTAAAAATAAAAATTGTTTATATTAATTATAAGCTGCTAAGTTTTCAACATATGAAGTAGCTCAGTGGAAGAGTCTCTGCCTAGCAGTCGGAGGGTCTGGGTTCGAGCCCCCATGGGATCATAAAAAAAATTTTGTATTTCGTTTAAAAATATATGTTTTTAATAAAACAACAACAAAAAAGTTGTTGCTGTTGTTGTTGTTGCTTTCAAATTGCTTACCCAAGTCATTAATTTTCTGCAATTGGTAAGTACTTGCCTCCAATGACATCCCCATATTAATGTAATGACTTAAACAGCGAATGAGTAAGAATTTCGTGTTCAATAGTTTAACTGTTTAACTCATTATTTGGTAATGAAAAGTTTTACTGGGGTAATATTTAAGTTCTTAAAATTCAAAAATAATTTAAAAAACTTTAAAAAAAAAATAAAAAAAATTATTGTTCTTGGTGGGATTCGAACCGGGGCCATTCAGTTTAAATTACCATCTTAATTAAAAACAAGTAAGAAAGCGCTATAGTCGGTCAAGCCCGACCATACGATACCCTTCACCACCAAGGTCACAGGTGTTATTTTTCTTGTATAAAGACAAATATTTGCTAAATTTTGCCATCATACAAAAATTTTCTGAAAACTTACATATTTAAAATGTTTCCGACATTTGGACTTTTATGAGAGCTAGGCTCAAATGTAGACCGATTATCTCGAAATTTGGCAAATTGATTACAGTTGTTACAAAAGTTATGTATGCAAAAAATAAACTCAAAATTTTCATTATCTTTAGATTTACGAGCGTTTTAGCGATTTTTTGTCTCATTTAGTGCGTTTTTAAAGAAAAGTTTGTATGGGAGCTATGGTCAAATGTGGACCGATTTCAACAAAATTTAGTACAGTGATTTAAGTTTATGTAAGTAGTTTTTGTTTTAAATTTCATGAAAAAATATTGATATTTGTGGCCAATATGTCAATTCCGAGAAGTGGGACCTATGGGAGGTACCATAAATAATGGACCGATTTTGACCAATTTCAATAGCCATGGTCCCATTATCAAAAAAATTATCTATGCCAAATTTCATCAAATTATCTTTAGAATTGCGACCTGTAGTTTGATTAAAATGTTTACATGGGGGTCCAGCCAGCCAGCCAGACGAACGGACGGACGGGCATCGCTAAATCGACTCAGAAAGTGATTCTAAGCCTATTGGTATACTAAAAGGTTGGTCTAAGACAAATATTTCTATGCGTTACATACATCAGCCCAAACTTATAATACCCTTTCCACCTATGGTGGTGAAGGGTATAATAAGTACTTCTGCAATAACTTATTAGTTATTCGGAGGGTATGTTGTAGTCATTACAAGGTAACCAGTTAAGAGTACTTTCCATTACCAAAGTTTTGTTGGGTAGTTCTACATAGAAAAAAAAACGATATTTTACTTATAAACATCGATTTACATTTACGAAAGTTATATATCTTTTTCGAAAGTAAACATTTTTCGATTGCAAATAAAATATTTATTCTTAAATTAATTTCTGGGAAAAATGTTTACATGCCGTATTACTAGATTAGTACGACAAAGTCATATACTAGACTTTGTCGGCTTATGAAAAGCTTAATAGCTTTCAGGTTTTTCGTCTGATCCAAAAAACGTTTTAAAAGGAACTAAATTCTCTTGTTATATTGATATAAACTTATATAAGCTTTCATATAAGAATAAGCAATAAAAAGTTACTAAAATCAAAAAGTACACAAATTTTGTTTCAGATTTTCTTAATAAAAAAAAAGAATTTTGATTGACAAATGTTTCAAAAATTATATTTAAAGCGCAATCTGTTTTCTTATTTCCTGTTAAGAAATCAGATGCAAACTGGCTGAGCTATGGGTCGATAAGTTGACGAACTTCATTAAAATCGATTTTTTTAAACGATTTGCCATGTACTCAATAAGACGCTAGGTCGTTTCCCGAGTTTTTTCAATGTATCAGAGTGTAATTTTTTAATTCTGTTTTCAATGCTTTTTTTAACCACAAAATATATTTTTCATTAATGAACTAAAATTATGTAACATTTTTTAAGTATCTACAAAAAAATCAGGAAATACTTTACATTAGGCTCATGTCCTCATTCCAAACAAAACCTCATCAAATATTTAACAAGCTAACAACAATCTCAACAAGCAAAAAGGAAACTTTTTTATTTTATATTTGTTATCACTTTATGAGTAAGAGAAATTATAATTACCATAAAATAAGATTTACTAACCAGTGACCACCACTTGGTTTATTTACTTACTCCTACGGAACAGAAACAACAAAAATAACTTCTGGCTTCAAAAGTGCTTATAACTACAGAAAAATATAAAAATGGGCAGATATTTTACTATTTTAGAGCAGATTGTAGTTATAAATACAGGTAATATTTGCATACTTTCATATGAATGAGAAGTTACAAAATGAAAATGTATGTTTATAGTTATTTAAACATTCATTCATTCGTTAGTTTGTTTTTGTAAATACTTATATACATATTCATGTATGTATGTATTATGTATTTTCAAATGTGTTTCTTATTAACATGTTTTGTAATATGAAAGTATGAATTTCTTTTTGGATTTTAATTTTTTATTTGATTTGGTTCATTGCTCCCTTACAGACAGATTATAAAAACCATATTTAGTATGTATGAACAGAGAATATTTGTAGACTATTTCCCCAATACTCCCCCTTTGGCATAAGTACAGATGTATGTATATGTGGGAGTAAGTATAACTACAAATTGCTACTGTTTAAGTTTAAATCAAAAAAATATTGGTGAGGAGCATTAGTTCATTCTTTTGGGCAGTTTATTTAAGCTCAGACTCATAGCCCTAATACAAAAACGAATAATTAAGTTATTAACCCTTATGTGTATACCAAGGTACTCCGGTACCTTTAGCACTTTCATCTTAACTTTTTTAATGGAAACAGATGGTTCACAAACCTCAAACTTCTTGAGAACTCCTAACTATTGAAATAGTTTAAATTATTATTGCTTTTAAGCTAAAAAAATGATATTGTATAGGCGCTGTGGTCCAATTTATATCTTATATACGTAGCCGTACGGCAAGGTACCCGGGTACCTTCATACATTATATATGAAAAAACTGTAATAAAAAGTAAAATTTTATTGAAAGATAACTAAAGCAAAATTAGACAGATTAGTTATAAATATTTTATATATGAATATTTATGTAGAAACAAGATTTACACGATTTTTTTTTTTTGTTTTATACATAGTTTCCATTTTTTTTTTTTCAAATTTTATTCTTGACCCTGGTTATTAAAGGGCTAGTGACATCCAATTTCAACCAATATTCTAAAATATATATTTTTATCCGTTGTAACAATCATAATTTCAGTTCTGCTTATAAAAACTGCTAATATAACAATTTACGTGCTTTTTTATAACTTTAATGAAAAATTATGTTTTTGTCGAAATCCTTTGAATTTAAGTCGCAGGTACGACTAAGCCGTTAAAGATATTGCTCTAGTTCTTTCTTTGTGGTAATCTGTAGGGGGTTCTAACTATAACGGGAACTTTTTTTTACTTTTTTCGAGTTCGTTTAACAATCTATTTTAAAAAACCAAAAAGGAGTTTTTAAAACGGTATGAACAAAATACTTTTTTTCGCCCTGTGCAAAAGTGACATATCGTTAGTCCATTGCATCAAAAATGGGTATTTAAATATCCTAAAGCCTTAAAAAAGTAAAACTAGTCAAACTTTTTAAAGTTTTTTAAAAATAATAATTTTTTTTATAGCATATGCTCAGGAGAGTCTTCAAGGACATAGGATATTTTATAAAACCTTTGATAATTAGAAAAGTTTTCAACCGATTTTAAGATTATATATCATGTATTTGGATTATTAGAGTCAAATGTAGAAAAATTGGAGGCTACATCTTCCTGTAGTACGAAACTTAATTTACTTAATACAAATTTATGGTATACATATATATTCGCCATGACTTGTATCCTTACAACAGCCACGTTGAATTCACCTTGAGATTTACTATTTACTATAAATGAACGTGCATTGTAACTCTCAGAGTTATTTTCCGAGATCACTCATTTATTTTCTCCAAAAATGTTTGTTTACAATAATTTTTCCATATAGGTACCCGGGTACCTTGCCATTCTCTTAAAGGTGTTTTTTTTTGCCATACACATAAGGGTTAAAGATTTATAGTAGGAAATAGAAGAAAATTTTATAGTAGCAAATTTGTATGGAAAATTTGATTAAAAAACTTGTCATATCATTATTTTTCATTTATGAATTAGGGTAATATAAAAACGCAAAACAATTGTATAAGAGTTTTCCTGGCTCTGGAAAAACATTTTCTTTTCTATTTTTATACCCACCATTAATATTGAGATTGTCATTCCGTTTGTAATTTCCTTAATATTGGCTCAAAAATCAAAAACGATATACATATATTCTGAATCCTTATGAAATTCCAAGACGATTGAGCGACGTCCGTCTGTCTGTATTTTTGTCTTTCTGTTGAAATCACGATAACGCCTAAACAAAAGGAGCTAGCTTACTGAAACTTAGTAGAAACATTCTTCATCTATGAAAAAATTTTAGTATTGAAATTGGGCAAAATCAATAAACATTTGACTCCCGTATAACCTCGTCTAAACTAATCGCTTATTTGCTAATAAATGACAAATTATTAAAGCTATGATGACAAAATTTGGTATCTAGAAGTTTTACATAAGCACTAGGCAGCATATAAAATTTCATCGAAATCGGTTCACATGTAACCATAGCTCATATATAAAAAACTTACGGAAATAGCCTAAATTCCACCTGAAATTCACTTAAATGCCAATAAATGATAAACTGTAGTAGCTTTGGCCACTAAATTTAGCACAATAAAGTCTTATATAAATGCCAGCCAGTGTGCAATCGTCACAATCGGTCACCATTTGACCATAGCTCCCATATAAAAAACTTACGCAAACACAAAAATGCAAAAAGAAAAGGTGGTTTATGTCCGTCTGTCCGTTAGATAAAAGCGCGATAGCGCCTTAAATAAAAGGGCTACAGAAACAAAATTTTACAGAAAGAAGTCTTATGGGAATGCCAGCCAGTGTGCAAAATTTTGTTACAATCGGTTACCATTTGACCATAGCTCCCATATAAAAAACTTACAGAAACACAAAAACACCAAAAGAAAAACCGGTTTATGTCCGTCTGTCCGTCAGATAAAAGCGCGATAGCTCCTTAACTACAAGGGCTAGAGAGACAAAATTGTACAAAGTATTTTTGATATGTAGCAAAAGTTGTGTACTGAAAATGGGCGAAATCGGTTTACATTTAGTTAGAGCTTCCATATAACCCCGCCCCGGGAAACACATGAATGCTGATAAATTAAATACAATTGAAATAGCTATGACGACTAAATTTAGAATAGAGAAGTTTTAGGCAACTATTGGTCAGTATATGAAATTTTGTAGGAATCTGTCCATATTTGACTATAGCCTTCATACAAAAAACATTCGCGGAAACCAAAAAAAAAGTAGCAAAGACCAGTTAAAAGCTATTAAATTAGAAACTGTGACCAGCCAGTGTGTAAAATTTTGTTACAATCGGTCAACATTTCGCTATAATTCTTCTATATATATATATATATATATATATATATATATATATATATATATATATATATATATATATATATATATATATATATATATATATATATATATATATGTATATATATATGTATATCTTATATTCTTAAACGAGCAATAATTGTATATATATATATATATATATATATATAGAATGGCTATCTCGAAAACGGCTCTAACGATTTTGATAAAATTTGGACAGTGGCTATCTTTTTTGATGTATAGGTCGAAGAAGAAGGGACTTTTGGAACTTTTACCTCTAAGAGGGTAAAAACGGGTAAAAAGGGGAAAATTCGAAAACGCTATGTCTCCTAAAGTAATAGGTATAGAAACAAAATTAAAATTACGTTTTAAACAGCTTTGAAAATAAGCGGACAGGTGTTTGGTACTTTTTTGAAACTATGTCCGATAGGGGGTAAAAAAGGGTGAAAATAGTTTTTTTCGCACCTTTTTAACCCACTCTTATATTTTAAACTAAAGAATATAGAAAGAAACTTGGTACTGCAATCAATAGATGTAAAAAAACATGAAACACGTATTTGGTACTTTTTTGATTTTGGAGCCAAAATGGGTAAAAAAGGGATAAAATGATAACTTAACATCTCCAAAGTAATATGAATAGGAACATTATACATTATGTTAAATGCGTTTTAAAAAAATGTACCGAATTCAATTGACACCAAAACAGTACCAAATATACATATGGAACTTTTAGAAATTAGGGAATAAAAAGGGGGAAAAATTAGTATTATTTTAAACAAATGAATGTTTGTCTGTATGTATGTTCTTTATAGAATAGTAAACTGTGAATTTGATTGTGTTATGCTCTTTAGCGAAGATGTTGCGGATAAGCCGGCGAAGGTTTTAAAGTTGATAAGACTAATTTCCGACAGATGGCGCCACTGAAAATTACTAAAAATTAATTAAATCGTAAACTGTACATTTGATCATGCTATGATCTTTAGCAAAGTTGTAGCGCATGAGCCGACGAAGGCTTTTTAGTTGGTATGAATAATTTCCGACAGGTGGCGCTACAGAAACTTACTCAAAGTCAATTTAATCGTAATCTGTACATTTAATCATGCTACAATCTTTAGCAAAGTTGTTGCACATGAGCCGACGAAGGTTTCTTAGTTGGTATGAAGAAATTTCGACAGGTGGCGCTACTGAAATTTACTCAAAGTCAATTTAATCGTATGCTGTACATTTAATCATTCAGCAAAGTTGTTACGGATAAGCCGAAGAAGTTTTATGAATTGGAATAAGCAAAGTCCGACAGGTGGCGCCACAGAAAACTACTCAAAATGAATTAAATCGTAAACTGTGCATTTGATCAGACTATAATCTTTAGCAAAGTTGTTGCGCATGAGTCGACAGAGGTTTCTGTTGATATGAATAATTTCCAAAATTATTCAAAATGAGTTAAACTGTAAACTATGCAAACTATGTGTTGGTCGGACAAAATAAATCAAATAATTCAAAATTAACTGAATATTTCTACAATGTCTTTCCTCTAAATTTATTTTAGTACTTTATAATATAAAATATATAAAAACTTTAAAATTTTCCTCAAAATGCTTATCGTAAAGCTCCGAGCAAGGCTCGGTCTACCAGGTACTATTAATACTAAACTACATGATGATATGATTAAATTTTGTGCAAAGTAAATACTAGGGAAACCACTTACATACTTTTAAATGTTGAACTATAAAGCTCCTGAAACCGAATTTATTCCAAGTATTTTGCTAACAATACCAACTAGCGTAACAACTTTTTTTGAATTTGGTCCACATTTTGAATTAGCAGCACCCTCGTAGATATATGAGGGATATTTCTAAATTTAACACAACTTGATGGTGGGTATATAAGATTCGGCACAGCCGAATATAACACTCTTACTAGTTTACTATGAAATTAGCTTTTCCCTCACCTCAAACGTTTGCCTACAATTAAAACTATAAACTTAAAAATAATCACAAAAAGATTTACAAACGAGCAGAGCCACAACAAAAAAGTCTAGAAAAACATGTACTAAAATAAGTACGACTATACAACCGGAAAAAAGTTGGACATTGGTATTTGGTGGCCCTACACATATACATACGAGTATATCATAAATGGTTATTAAGTATGTATATTTTTGTAACAAATATAAAAGAATAACACAATCAAAGCTACACAATCAAACACTTTTAAATATTTACACACACGTGTATAGCATACACGTGTACAATAAAAAGGCACTTGAACAATAAGCCGATTTTATACATTTATACATATTTTCCTACATACATATGCAGTTATTATATTCAACAGAACAAACGGAAAAGTAAAACACTAAAGTAGTAGTAATACAATATTAAAACAACAACAGAATTATTGTGCAATTTAAAATGTATAGATGAGAGGTCTGCATTAAGTCAATCGAAAAGGTATTCAATTTTTTGTTTTTAAATCAATTTGGTGAAAAGTTATAAGTGTGTATAAAGAAGTAGCATAATACACGTTTTGATTTTGCAAAACTAGTAAGTTAAATTAAGTAACTTTACTACTGACATTCTACTGCAGGCCATATATTCTGCGACTGTTTGTATAACTTTAATTGTAATTTAGTTGAGCTTTTTGCATGCAGACAATACAACTTCAGTACAATCTCAATATATAGTTTTGTAAAAATCAAAACTTATTGATCTTTTGTACAACCAACCCCAACTTACACACAAACATTGCAATCATTACAACCGTATCAAGTTTTACCAACTGTCGCAGCGTCTGCGGCTTGAACGGAATGGTTTTGAAGTCTTTTGCGGCTAAGACAGTTTTGCAAAGCACTCTCCCGTATTTGGGAAAGTTTTTGTTATTCTTGTTAATTTTTTTTAAAAATATTTAGGTAAATAAATTGAGTTTTTTAAGTACTGTCATATGTTGCCTGTAATACTGTAAACAAATCACATAGCGCAGACCTCTAGCGTATATACTATTCCTATATAAAATTGTAGACCGACAGACTCTTATAAACATTTACTTACATGTGTAAGTATTAAACAAATAAAAGTACAAAGCACATGAATGTTCAACCATATAATGCTGGTAACTGATTGTTGAACAATGGTCCAAATACGAGTCCATTTTTAGTAAATAAGCTTATTTTAAAACTTTCTATTATAGACCAATGTTAATTATTAAAAAACTGTTTATTACAATAATAAATAATTGTAATAAATTGAGAACTAAGTGCAATACATTACAGTAAAATTTTTAGTTAATTATCAATATAGTTTTGCAAAAAAAACATCTTGACATGGTCTAAATAACAATAGTGGGTCTTTATTTAGTAAATCAGCTTTTTCTTTAATCGATCATTTAAGAAAAGCGGAATCTCTCGTAATGGCTTGGTATTCTTAGAGAATTATTTTTGAAAGCAGTTTTGTGAGTTGTATTTTAAAGGGATTTGAGCTTAACATGTATATTAGGGTTATAACTTTTTGTAATTTTTGCGAATATCAAATTCTTCATCGCATAGCGGCATAGACAGTAAAAAAATATTAAGAAATGATTTATTACTTTTTCGCGATCGTTAAAACGCGGAAAAAAATTTAAATTTTTGTTGTATAATAAATTGCCATTTATATATATAATAAATTCATGAATATAACATATACTATATATAGATCTTTTATTCTCCCATTTGTCTGTTTTAACACACTGGAGAGCAAATTCTTAGTTTATAATATTTGTTGAACAAAATTTCCAAAAAATTAAAAAATGATTTTTGAAACCGACCTGAGAAAAATGTACCATTTTCCAACATGAAATAAACTAAGAAAATTTCATTTTATTTAAACAAAAAATGAACAATTTACTAGTAACAAGCCATTAAATGATAAATCATGTCTAACTTTGGAATTTCTTTATTTACAACATACAATTTTTGGTGCATATGCTTAGGCGCGTTTTCAAGGACATGAATTTTCGGGGGAAAACTGCAATAACTTTTAAACTACCCCATGGATTGTCGTTTTTCATGATTTGAAATAAAGCCGTGTTAGTTTTCTTTAATATTCTGTTATTTATTCTTGTGAAAATTATTAATTTTTGGTCTAAATTTCGCAAAAACAAAAATAACCGATTTTTCCTAATACAAATGGGCTCTAAACTTTGGACTCGATGCGCGCCCTTAGAACGTTGTCCGATTTGGCTCAAATTTTCAGATCTAAACTTTTAGACCTAGTGTCACAATATTCCGTAGAAAAACATTTGAAATCAAAGAAAAAAAATTTTCCTGTCACCTTAATGACCTTATATGTCATACTTTCAAACCTATCTACTCTTTTGCAGATGATAGCAACATTGGCCCTTCATATTCATTCAGCTGCAAGCCAAGCCTCCTAGACATTAAGGAAAATAGGCAGAATATGAATAATACTCTAAATTCAGACCAAATATTAATTTCTGAGTGGTAACTTATAAATAGGGTTGATTTTAATATCAGAAAGACCCAATGCTATATATTAACATACAAACGTATGTTTCTTCATCTGTTACTATAGGTGATATAAATATTGAGGAATAAAAAGCTCTTGATGTTCTGGGCATGAAAATACAGTGTGATGTCCGTTGGACTCAACTTATTTTTCAAGTATCGAAGGAAGCATTCAATTGTCTAGGTTTTTTAAAATGATGTAAGTCATACTTCACTCCATCTGATCTCCTATTTAAACCACCTTTGTCCGATCAAAAATGGAATACAAATCTCACGTATGGGCCGGTGCTCCAAAGTCTATTTTGGAGTTACTCGACCGTGTACAGGAAAGGTGAAGGTGATTATTGGTGACAGTAGGGTAGCCAACTCTATTGACTTACTAGAGCATCGTCGCAATTTGGGTTATATTTCACTGTTCTTTCGATATTACAATGGTATGTGTTCTAATGAAATCAGGGACCTTGTTCCCGAAACTCGAACTTTTGCACGTAGTACTAGTATGTCTTCAAGGACTCATCCATTTGATGTCGATTGACTAGTGGATCGCACAACACATTTTAGAGAAAACTCGTTCTTTAGCCCCACTGTCCGTATGTGGAATAAACTTCCCTCAGAAATCTTTTCGCTTATTTATGTTATAAAAAAATTTAAATCAAATGTCCACAAACACTACTCCTTCTTTCCTCCTTCCAATATCCTTTTTTCTTAGTTCCATCACAGTAGGGGTCATCCCCTGAGTGTTGGTCAAATTAAAAAAAAAAGAAAAGTTAATTCTTTATGACTTAGTTTTCTTATTGATAATTAAAGACCAGCTAAAGCAACAAAGGTTTGGATTTTTGAATGCATGCTAGAGAAACGGTGAAAAAAATTATATACATCATCAGAGTAATCAATGTCGTCAAATCTATCATAAAGATTCCAAGAATATTCCAAAATGTATATGGCTATCAAATCATCTATTTTGCAGACCACGACCTATAACACTAAAGGTACTAGTGAAGGTAATAGTTTATGGTATGAGATTTATAGGGTGTAGTGTTTGTGGAAAACGATTTTAAAATTTCCAGTAGAATAAAATTTTCGTGTAAAGTGTAAGAGATTTACTAGATAATTGACCAAATTGAGCTCTATAGAAAATCAGGGGCCAAATTATGGCATTCGATATCGAACGAAATCTTAGATATTTTCAAAATATTTATATAGCATACTTTAAGGATAATCAAAATTATTTAAAAGATGCACAGTTAACTATATTTTTTGAAGTTATTTGCCAAAAGATTAACAATAGTAAAAGAGTTTTAATTGAACAATATATATTTTTAAAAACGAATCAAAATGGATACCAAATTTCAATAAACTTTTTGCATCGAAGTAACTTTGAACATCCCTAAATGATTTTGAGAATCCCTTATGTGTAATATACAATATTTGCTTAAAAGTTTGAGTTTTTGATCAAAGGCAACTATTTGGGGACTATATTACTGATTTCCATAATTTCATCAGAACAAAATCAATTGTACTCATAGTAATAAAAATGTTCAGGCTACATTGCCAGTATTCTCTAAAGAATTAATAGTTTTAGATCCCTATTGTCTCCTAAAATGAACTTAGAAACAAAAGCCCATACGGGGCAGATGCATTAGACTAACGTTTCTTTAAAGAATGCATCTTAATTATTTAAAACACATAAAATTTAAGATTGGTTTTTAGCACTAAAATGAATAATACTCCAAAAACTATTTTGAGACACTGTGTCTTACAACGTTTTAAATGTTTCGTGAAAAACTGTTATCGAAAACTTAAATATCTGGTGAAAATGAACCTCCTTATTCATAAAAAAAAAAGTTATACCAAGTTTGAAAATTAAATTTTTCTATACGAAATGCGTACAACATGTATGTGAAAGATTTATGAGTCGATTATAAATAAGGAGCTACATTTCTGATTGTTTGATTGTAAGTTAATACGAGTATTTTGGATTTTATCAAATTTTAAGATGGCTAGATACACAGAATTATTCGGTCTTTCCCCGAAGTTTTGGACGTCCTCTTTTAATATTAACATTAATTTTAGCTTTTTCATAGTAATTGGTTTTTTTCCAGGAGAGGTTACTAGACCGACGTCCTTGCCCATATTTTGATCGTTCTTATACACATGTTAACTCACTACATTAACGGGTTTTAAAGTAGTTTCCCGGGTTATAGAGAAAGTGTTTACACTTGACATGAAAGAATTTACATTTTTCGTATTTTTTTATTTCAAATCTTAAATTAATTCTTTCCCATTGTGCAATCATATTTGAAAGCGGAAGTATTTTTGTACATAAATGTTCATAAGAAATTTATAACGATTTTTCGCCTCAGTGACTTTTGATGTGGTAATTGAAATGCAGTCGAGATTTCCTCTTTTACTGATTACATACAAACATTTTATTGCCTCAAAACTTTGCCAAAAATATTTAAAATAAAATAACCAACAACAGGCACTTACACATACATTGACAAAGAAATACATAAACATAGTCAAGTAATACAGTGTAGGATTTTCGAAGGGAAACGGATGGTACGAAATGGCCTATATGCTGTCTCGAATTTTAAATCAAGTTCTTTTCAATCATATTTTCAATAATAACAACTGCAAAAGAAGGCCTATAGCAAACAGAATTTTAAAGCAAAGAAGATTTTTGGTATATCCATATATATAAAAACTCTTGATCGATGATTTCAAAAAGGGGACATTTTCAAAAATACACATTAAAAAGAACAAAAATCGTAAAGCCTTGATTTTTTGACAAGGTTATTATCGGTGCATTTCATAGATATACCATACATACGAAAACAACAATAAATGTGTGAGTGTGTTATTCGCCTCCTTCTATCATTTAAAAAGTTATGGCGATTTTACCAAAAATAAACATCCATTTTTGCATTCCTTCTTGTCAGTTATTTGTTACTGTAACATTCTTGGATTTATAAGTTCTTCGAGTATTTTGTATACATATTTAAAAATATGTATGTATGTATGTAAATTTTATAAGCTTTTGGGCTTTTATTTTTGCCCTTTTGGTTTTTGTTTTGTTGGTTATATTTTTATTTAAAAAAAAATATATTTTTTGGGCTCAAGAGAAAAATTTTCAATTGTGGTTTTAAGCCTCTTGTGGATTAATTTCAACTTATAAATAATTAATTATATCATTTTTGTATGTATGTAACCAATTTTGTTGTACATGTCTTTAGTTCTGTTATTTATGTTTTAATACCGAACCAAAAATAAAATGTTTATTTACCAAAATATTTCTAATTAAAAATTTATTGTTTTTATATGCTAAAATAAGCATTAAAATGTTGCAAATTATACAAATGCATGAATATGTTAAAGTTATGATTTCTGACATTTTTAATAGAAAAATCAATCAAAATATTTTGTGATGTGCTTAAAACTTAATAAAGGTAAAAAAAGATCAAATTTGTATAAAAATTTAAAATAAACTAAAAATGTCAAAGATTATTTTAGTTAATTTACAATACTTCTGCATATATTTATAAGTTATACTTATAAAGTTAAACTTATTATACCCACCATCAAAAATAATGGGTGGTATATTGAGATTGTCATTCCGTTTGTAATTTCCTTAATATTGGCTCAAAAATCAAAAACGATATACATATATTCTGAATCCTTATGAAATTCTAAGACGATTGAGCGATGTCCGTCTGTCTGTCTGTCTGTTGAAATCATGATATCGCCTAAACGAAATAAGCTAGCTCACTGAAACTTAGTAGAAACATTCTTCATCTATGAGAAAACTTTGGTATTGTAATCAGGCAAAATCTGTTAACATTTGGCCATAGCTCCCGTATAACCTCGCCTACGCTAATCGCTTATTTGCTTATAAATAACAAACTATAATAGCTCTGATGATTAAATTTGGTATAGAGAAGTATTGCATAAGCCCTAGGTAGCATCATCAAAATCGGTTCACATTTAGTCATAGCTCCCGTACAAAAAACTTAAGGAAACAGCCTAAATTTCACCTGAAATATACTTAAATGCCAATAAATCTAAAATTATAACAGATATAACCACTAAATTTAGCACGAGGAGGTCTAATGTTAATGCCAATCAGTGTGTCAAAATCGGTCACCATTTGACCATTGCTCCCATGTAAAAAAACTTACGGAAACACAAAAATACAAAAAGAAAAGGGGGTTTATATCCGTCTGTCCGTCAGATAAAAGCGCGATAGCGCCTTAACGAAAAGGACTACAGCAACAAAATTTTATAAAAGGAAGTTCTATGTGAATGCCAGCCAGTGTGCAAAATTTTGTTACAATCGGTTACTATTTGACCATATCTCCCATATAAAAAACTTACGGAAACACAAAAATATAAAAAGAAAAGACTGTTTATGTCCGTCTTTTCGTCAGAGAACTTAACTACAAGAGCTAGAGAGACAAAATTTAGCAAAAGTATTTGCGATAAATAAAAATAAAAACTGTGTGCTGAAAATGGGTAAAATCGGTTCACATTTAGTTAGAGCTCCCATATAATCCTGCCCCGGGAATCACACTTATGCTGATAAATTGAATAAAATAGTAAAATCTATGACTACTAAATGTAGAACAGAGAAGTGTTATGCAACTTTCAAACACTATGTCAAATTTTATAGGAATTGGTCCATTTTTGACCATAGCTTTCATATAAAAACCGATCCCGGTAACCACTAAAATGCCACAAACGCCAGTTAAAAGCTAGTAAATTATAAACTATGTCAGCTATGGTCACTAAATTTTTCACAAAAAAACTTTGTATTAATACCAGCCAGTATATAAAATTTTGTAATAATCGGTCTACATTTGGCTATAGTTCTTACATATATATAACATCCCCTTTTTTATACCCACCATCAAAAAGAATGGGGGGTATATTGAGATTGTCATTCCGTTTGTAATTTCCTTAATATTAGCTCAAAAACCAAAAACGATATATATTCTGAATCCTTATGAAATTCTAAGGCGATTGAGCGATGTCCGTCTGTCTGTCTGTTGAAATCACGATAACGCCTAAACGAAAGGAGCTAGCTCACTGAAACTTAGCAAAAACATTCTTCATTTATGAGAAAATTTTGGTATTTGAATTGGGCAAAATCGGTTAACATTTGACCATAGCTCCCGTATAACGTCGTCTAGGCTAGTCGCTTATTTGCTAATAACTGACAAATTATAATAGCTATGATGACAAAATTTGGTATCTAGAAGTTTTCCATAAGCACTAGGCAGCATATAAAATTTCATCGAAATCGGTTCACATTTAACCATAGCTCCCATATAAAAAACATACGGAAACAGCCAAAATTCCACCTAAAATTCACTTAAATGCCAATAAATGCTAAAATGTAATAGCTTTCGCCACCAAATTTAGCACAAATAAGTCTTATGTGAATACCAGCCAGTGTGCAAAATTTTGTCACAATCGGTCACCATTTGACCATAGCTCCCATATAAAGAACTTACGGAAACACAAAAATACAAAAAGAAAAGGGGGTTTATGTCCGTCTGTCCGTTAGATAAAAGCGCGATAGCGCCTTAACTGAAAGGGCTACAGCAACAAAAGTCTTATGTGAGTGCCAGTGAGTGTGCAAAATTTTGTTACAATCGGTCACCATTTGACCATAGCTCCCATATAAAAAACTTACAGAAACACAAAAATACAAAAAGAAAAGGAGATTTATGTCCGTCTGTCCATCAGATAAAAGCGCGACAGCTCCTTAACTACAAAAGCTAGAGAGACAAAATTTTACAAAAGTATTTCCGATATGTAACAAAAGTTGTGTACTGAAAATGGGCGAAATCGGTTCACATTTAGTTAGAGCTCCCATATAACCCCGCCCCGGGAAACACATAAATGCTGATAAATTGAGTACAATTGTGACAGCTATGACGACTAAATTTAGTATAGAGAAGTTTTATGCAACTATTGGTCAGTATATCAAATTTTATAGGAATCGGTCCATATTTGACTATAGCTTTCATATAAAAAACACTCCCGGAAACAAAAAAAGGTTTAGCAAGGACCAGTTAAAAGCTACTAAATTAGAAACTGTGACAGCTATTGCCGCTTAATTTTGCAAGAATAAGCCCTGTATAAATACCAGCCAGTGTGTGAAATTTTGTTACAACCGGTCAACATTTGGCTATAATTCTTATATATTTATATTACATCCCCTTTTTTATATCTACAATCAAAAAGATTCGGAAGTACAAGCAGCATATTAAGATTATGTATATGGTAGATGCATTAGGAACTCCTAACAAAATATATGGACCTGTCGTATTACTATCAACTTCTTTATTTTAACTTAATATTAAGCTAAACGAAAAGTATTTAACAACTTATTAATGTAAAACCATACCCGGTTACGATAACGATTTTTTTTCAAAGTAAATAATTACTAGGAAAACCACTTACACACTTTTGAATGTAGAACTATAAAGCTACTGCAACCGAAGTAATTCCAAGTATTTTACCAACAATACCAACTAGCGTTTTCCAATTTGGTCCACGTTTTGAATTTGCCGCATCCTCGTAGATATATGAGATATATTTCTAAATTTAACATAACTTGATGGTGGGTATATAAGATTCGGCACAGCCGAATATAACACTCTTACTTGTTATATCTACAATCAACAAGATTTGAGGTATATTAAGATTGCACAAGATTTGAGGTATATTAAGATTGCATCTACGAAATTAGATAGCTATCAATCAATGTTAGGTTCAGACTTTATACACGGTAGATGCATTAGGAACTCGTAACAAAATATATCAACATGTTTATGGCACAACGAAACAGCTTATTAATATAAAACTATATTCGGTTATGGAACAGCATTTTGTCCAAGGTAAATACTTGGGAAACCACTTAGATACTTTTAAATGTTGAACTATAGTAACTATACCACTGCAACCGAATTTAGTCCAAATATATTACCAACAATGCCAAATTTGGCCAGAATTTTGAATTAGCTGCACTGTCGTACAACTTGATGGTGGGTATACAAGATTCGGCACAGCCGGATATAACACTCTTACTTGTTTAAGTTTGATAATTTAAATTTATACAAATTTAAAGATCTAAAATTCGTTTTAGTTTTTACTAATTCATTCCATATAGTTTTCATGTAGTTGGTATTTGGTATATTTTATTGATTTTCCCTACAGTACGTATGACAGTTATTAATATTTTCTATATTTTTATATTACGTATACGCCTACACTATTATATTAATTGTTATAAAGAAATGCGATTAGCAAAACTTAATAGTTTGATTTTAATAAGAATTTCTCCAAATAAGGCAAAGATTGAATTCTGGATGTTAACATAACCTTTTTAATAAAAATACGGCTGCACCTGTTCCAAGTTTTAAAATAAACCTTTGTTTATTTTAATCTTCTTTGAACCACCTTTAAAGCACTTTTGCCTTAGTCGCCACAAAGCAACGACAAAAGTGTAGCAAATAAAGAAATGATAAAACTGAAAAATGTTTGTGTTTTTCTGTTCAGATGATAATCTCCGCTTTATGTTGATATTTGTTGGACACAATAATAATTCGTATTTATTCTGTCCCTCAATATAAGATATAATGTGCGGTTTTCGCTCTGTCTAGAATTAGGGATAACCCTCCTGATGAGATGGCCTAACCATCCATCGAAACGCGTCGAGGAAAGATTTCCCCGCCAACATTTTTTGGTTTTATCAAAAAACTATTTATTACAATAATAAATAATTGTAATGAATTGGGATCTTAGTGCTATACACTACAGTAAAACTTTTTAAATAACAATTTTAAGTAAAACTTTTTAAATAACAATTTTAATTTGATTTTATTAATCAATCTAAAAATAAAATATAAAATTTTCTTTTTTTTTTGCTAAATAATTGAAAACTTTACTATTTTTTAAGAAATTTTTTAAAAAAAATTTCTTATTTTTTTAAGGAAATTTTTGAAAAATTTCTAACTTTTAAAAAATTTTTTTTAAAAATTTCTTATTTTATAAGAAATTTAAAAAAAAAAATGTTTATAAGAAATTTTTAAAAAGTTTCTTATTTTTATAAGAAATTTTTAAAAAGTTTCTTATTTTTATAAGAAATTTTTAAAAAATTTCTTATTTTTATAAGAAATTTTTTAAAAATTTCTTATTTTTATAAGAAATTTTTAAAAAATTTCTTATTTTTATAAGAAATTTTTAAAAAAATTCTTATTTTTATAAGAAATTTTTACAAAATTTCTTATTTTTATAAGAAATTTTTAAAAAATTTCTTATTTTTATAAGAAATTTTTAAAAAATTTCTTATTTTTATAAGAAATTTTTAAAAAATTTCTTATTTTTATAAGAAATTTTTAAAAAATTTCTTATTTTTATAATAAATTTTTTAAAAAATTTGTTATTTTTATAAGAAATTTAAAAAAAAAATTTTATTTTTAAAAGAAATTAAAAAAAAATTCTTATTTTTATAAGAAATTTTTAAAAAATTTCTTACTTTTATTAGAAATTTTAAAAAAAAATTCTTATTTTTATAAGAAATTTTTAAAAAATTTCTTATTTTTAAAGAAATTTTTAAAAAATTCTTAGTTTTACAAGAAATTTTTAAAAATTTCTTATTTTTATAATAAATTTTTAAAAAAATTTCTTATTTTTATAAGAAATTAAAAAAAAATTATTTTTAAAAGAAATTTTTAAAAAAATTTCTTATTTTTATAAAAAATTTTCAAAAAATTTCTTATTTTTATAAGAAATTTTTAAAAAATTTCATATTTTTATAAGAAATTTAAAAAATTTTATTTTTAAAAGAAATTTTCAAAAAATTTCTTATTTTTATAAGACATTTTTAAAAAATTTCTTATTTTTATAAGAATTTTTAAAAAATTTCTTATTTTTATAAGAAATTTTTAAAAAATGTCTTATTTTTATAAGAAATTTTCAAAAAATTTCTTATTTTTATAAGAAAATTTTGAAAAATTTTAAATTTTTATAAAAAATTTTTGAAAAATATCAACTTTTTATAAAAAAAAGTTCTTATTTTTATAAAAAATTTTTGAAATTTTGAATTCTTATTTTTATAAGAAATTTTAAAAAATTTCTTGTTTTTACATGAAAATTTTCGAAAAATTTCATATTTTTATTCGATTTTTTTTTAAATTTCTAAGTTTTATTCGAAGTTTTTAAAAATGTTTTTATTTTTATAGGAAATTTTAATAAAAATTGCTTACCTTTTAAGAACTTTTTAAAAGAAATTTTTATTAGAAATTTTTGAAAAGTTTCATTATATTATAAGAAATTTAAAATTTTTATAACAAACTTTTGAAAATTTTTTTATTTTTCTAAGATAATTTTGAAAAATTTCTTATTTTTATAAGAAATTTTTAAAAAATTTCTTATTTTTATAAGAAATTTTTAAAAAATTTCTTATTTTTATAAGAAATTTTTAAAAAATTTCTTATTTTTAATAAATTTTTTTAAAAATTTGTTATTTTTATAAGAAATTTTAAAAAAAAATTTTATTTTTAAAAGAAATTAAAAAAAATTCTTATTTTTATAAGAAATTTTTAAAACATTTCTTACTTTTATTAGAAATTTAAAAAAAAATTCTTATTTTTATAAGAAATTTTTAAAAAATTTCTTATTTTTATAAGAAATTTTTAAAAAATTCTTAGTTTTACAAGAAATTTTTAAAAATTTCTTATTTTTATAATAAATTTTTAAAAAAATTTCTTACTTTTATAAGAAATTAAAAAAAAATTATTTTTAAAAGAAATTTTTAAAAAAATTTCTTATTTTTATAAAAAATTTTCAAAAAATTTCTTATTTTTATAAGAATTCTTATTTTTATAAGAAATTTTAAAAAATTTCTTGTTTCTACATGAAAATTTTCGAAAAATTTCATATTTTTATTTGATTTTTTTTTAAATTTCTAATTTTTATTCGAAGTTTTTAAAAATGTTTTTATTTTTATAGGAAATTTTAATAAAAATTGCTTACCTTTTAAGAACTTTTTAAAAGAAATTTTTATTAGAAATTTTTGAAAAGTTTCCTTATATTATAAGAAATTTAAAATTTTTATAACAAACTTTTGAAAATTTTTTTATTTTTCTAAGATAATTTTGAAAAATTTCTTATTTTGATAAGAAAATTTTGAAAAATTTCTGAGTTTAATAAGACAATATTAAAAAAATTTATTTTTGTAAGAAATTTTTGAAAAATTTCCTAAAAAAATTTTAAAAGAAATATTTGAAAAATTTTAAATTTGTTATTTTTATAAAAAAAAAATAAAAATTTCTTATTTTTATAAGAAAAATTTTAAATTTTAAATAGAAATTTTTCCCAAAATTTCTGCTTTTTATAAGAAACTCATGAAAAATTTTTTATTATTTTTTTTATTTTTAAAAAAATTTCTTATTTTTATAGAAATTTTTTGAAAAATTCATATTTTCATGGGAATTTTTTTGAATTTTTTATTTTTGAAAAATTTCTATTTTACAATATTTTTTTTTAAAGTTTCTTACTTTTATAAGATTTGAAAAATTTCTTAGTTTTATAAAAAATTTTTGAAAAATTTCTTATTTTTATAAATATTATATTTTGGCATAAGAAAATTTTGAAAAATTTCAAATCTTTATGGAAACATTCTTACTTATATAAGAAGTTTTTGAAAAATTTCTTATTTTAATACGAAGTTTTGAAAAAATTCTTATTTTCATATAAAAATATTTTTAAAAATACTTGAAAAACTTCTTATTTTCAAAAGAAATTTTTTAAAAATTTCTTGTTTTTATAAGAAATTTTTGAAAAAAATCGTTATTTAATTAATTTTTTTAAAAAATTCTTATTAGAAATTTTTGAAAAATTTTTTTTTTCAAAAAAAATTAAATTTCCTATTTTTATAGAAAGTTTTTTAAAAATTTTCTATTTTTATAGAAAATTTATCAAAATTTTCCTATTTTTATAGGATTTTTTTTTTAAATTTCCTTTTTTTATAGGAAATTTTTTTTATATTTCCTTTTTTTATAGGAATTTTTTTTATATTTCCTTTTTTTATATGAATTTTTTTTTTATATTTCCTGTTTTTATAGGAAATTTTTTTTATATTTCCTTTTTAATACAAATTTTTGAAAAATTTCCTTCTTTAAAGGAAATTTTTGAAAAATTTTATTTTTTTTATATAAATTTTTGAAAAATTGAAAATTTTCAATTTTTTATTGAAAATTTTAGAAAAACTTTTCTTTTTTATAGAAAATTTTCCTATTTTAATAGGAAATTTTTTAAAAATTTCCTTTTTTTATAAGAAGTTTTTGAAAATTTTTCATTTTTATAGGAAAGTTATGAAAAATTTTCTTTTTTTATTGAAAATTTAGGAAGTTTTTGAAAATTTTCCATTTTTTAGGAAAGTTTTGAAAAATTTCCTCTTTTATTGAAAATTTTTTATAGGAAATTTCTCAAAAAAAAAAAATTTTATAGGAAATTTCTCAAAAATTTGGAATTTTACAGGAAATTTAAAAAAAAATTATTTTTTGTATAAGAAATTTTTGAATTATTTCTTTTTCATATAGGAAATTTTTGAAAAATATCCTTTTTTATAGGAAATTTTTTAAAATTTTATTTTTTTTATAGGAAAGTTTTGTTGGCTGCCACTGTATAGTCGCATCCGAAAATAATAAATTTTTAAATTACTTTTATCTGTTTGGTAAATTGTCTTTTATCTGAAAGTGGAGGAACACATGTTGTTGGTGCTATTTTTGCGCTTCTTTTAAGTAATTTTTGGGGTTGGAGGAAAGGGGAAATTAAAATTATAAAAATGGTTTATGTGTGTATGTTTATAAGGGAAGTATAATTTATATGTATGTGTAAACAAAGAGTGTTTGCAACATTTAAATATGTGTAAGTGCGTCGTCTTTTTATGCCATTAAATGCATTAAAAATTTATGAAGCGCATTAAATTGAAATGCAAAATAACAGTAGATTTTATAAAGGAAATTTATACAGTGGTGGGAAAAATTGTGAATAGAGATTTTATAAAGTTTTTGAAACATTCTTTAATAACAAATTAAATTTCCATGCTGTTATTATGGTAAATAACAATTATATATTTTATTAATATAGTGGATTAAAATTAATTTAAATTTAGGTTTTAACTAATTTTATATAAGACTATTTTTGATACACTTCCTCATTTTTATTTTTCACTGTAGTAGATCTATTTATATGTTTTTGTTATGTTTAAAATTTATTAATATTTTGCTGTTTCTTTACTTTTAATATTATTTTGTAATATTTTGTTCTTATATTGCGCATTTGACTTTTTACACATCCTCTGCCGTTTTCTCAAGTTCCCATTGTTCTGGCCATTTTTAACGATTATAGTGTTTTGGTATAAACTTTAATGCCAACATTTTTAGCTTCAAGCTATGGGGCTATGAGTGTATGCTGTCGTTATTTTGTTACTTTTCAATGTTAGTCTTAAAAATATTTATATGTATAAATATTATATAAGTACTTAAACAAAGGAAACGGAGAATGAGAGGAAAACTTTATGAATATTATCGAACATTAAAGTGTAATTTAATTAAGCTTGTAAAAATTATGTTTGTTGGCAAGTCATTCTATACAAGTAGCTTTTATAAACATATTTACAATGTAAATTTTGCACACATATGTAAGTATTGTAGTTCCCCTGTACTATAATAAAAGTGGCCTGTATAATGGTGTTGGCGGTACATGAACATAGTAATGGGTACTTAAACTTATATTTATACAAACGTTAGAATATATTCATGAACTCAATCTTATTCCTTACATGTATCTTTTGTCATTTGAAAAGACATTTAAGTACATTAAGAAAGGCCAAATAATTCCATGGCTAAAGATCCAAAGGATTTGGCTTAATAATCATATACATATGTTCATATACACATGTGTATGTAACCGTCTATATATGGTGATGCTCAGATTTCATTTGTTTAATTGTTATAATTTTTTGTATGCTCATTTATTTTATAATTTATTTGAATGTTGTCTTATTTCCTTCATACGATTTGGTCCGCTAGTTAAATTTTTCTCAAGTATTAAAATGTTAAATGTTATGACAAAGTTAAATGAGAATAATAATGACAATTGCTTATAATATTTGAATTATATTAAAATTGTGTAATTCATATCATTTAAGAAAACATCTGTTCTAGTACATTAAATCCTATAACATTTGCCAGATAATAATTTTGTTAAAAATTAAACAGTTTCCTTTTTATTCATGTCATAGAAATAAGTCATATTATTTATACCAAAAATAGACATACAATATCTTTCATAACATTATTGTTTAATATAAAAATTCACCTCCTTATTCACAAATGAAAAACAAACTTATAACAAACTTATAAATCAAATGTTAACATACAATAAACCCATGAAAATAAATCGATCAAGAGAATAATCATATATACTTTTTTTTTTGCATCACTACCCACATGCGGAAAGGGTATGATTAGCTTGTGCTAATGTTTGTAACGCATAAAAATATTGGTCTGGTACACACCCCAGCAAAACTTTGGTAATGGCAAGTACTCTGATAACTGGTTACCTTGTAACGACTACAACATACCATCCAAATAAATAATAAGTTATTACAAAAGTACTTATTTGTAATTAAGATGGTAATTTAAACTGAATGGCCCCGGTTCAAATCCCACCAAGGGCAACAATTTTTTTTAGTTTTTTTTTTATTAAAAGAGTCTTTTTAAATGATTTTTGAATTTTAAGAACTTAAATATTATCTTCTGTAAAACAAATTTGTAAAACTAACTCACGTTAATAATAAAATACCATCATGAGTTAATTTTGATTATGTAGGGGATGTTGAATACCAAACACGATTCTAATTGCTCTTAACTTGGTAAGCCCAACTTATCTGGGTCATCCTTCATCTCAACTGTGGACACACACCTCCTCATGGTATCACCCGGGGAGCTAGTTTAACACCCATTAATATTGTGAGTTAACATGTTCCGAGAGTTGTCCCATAAGATCGATAAAAATGGGTTAGGATTACGGGCTAGTAACCCTTTCTTGAAAAAAAAATACAATGAAGAGGATAAAATTAGAATTGAAATGTCCCACTACCTAATGTTAGAGGAGGATGTCCGAAATTTCGATAGAAAGACCAAGTAGAGGAACATTTTTCAAAGCTTGGCCTATAAAATTGGAGAATATTCGCACAAGATCGAAATCCATGGAATTCTAAAATATGCTCGGACTTTGACCTTAACAGGTTGTAACATTTAAGTAAGTAAGAGCCAATCTTATGTAAAAACTTATACAAAAAAGAAGATTTAAAGTTTTAAAATAATTTTAAAAAAGTTTTAAAATAACTACAAAAAATCGTATACAAATATTTTTCCAAAAATTACAACAAAGCAAAAAAAAGCAGGGAAAAACAAAGTTATTTTCACATGATTTTGGATCTAAAAATAAAAATTGTTTATATTAATTATAAGCTGCTAAGTTTTCAACATATGAAGTAGCTCAGTGGAAGAGTCTCTGCCTAGCAGTCGGAGGGTCTGGGTTCGAGCCCGCATGGGATCATAAAAAAAATTTTGTATTTCGTTTAAAAATATATGTTTTTAATAAAACAACAACAAAAAAGTTGTTGCTGTTGTTGTTGTTGCTTTCAAATTGCTTACCCAAGTCATCACTTTTCTGCAATTGGTAAGTACTTGCCTCCAATGACATCCCCATGTTAATGTAATGACTTAAACAGCGAATGAGTAAGTAGTTCGTGTTCAATAGTTTAACTGTTTAACTCATTATTTGGTAATGAAAAGTTTTACTGGGACATTTTAGCATACCGATCGAATTAGAATCACTTTCTGAGTTAATTTAGTGATCTCCGTCCAAAAAGGCTGGTCGTCAAAACAAGCTTGTGATCAAAATTCAGATATTCTTTGTGAGGCCAAAAATTGCAAAAACGCTTTCAAATCTACAGTTAACTAAAGGTTTTTGCTAAAACTTTGCACAGATAAGTATATAATAAACATAAATCGATAAGTGAAATTTCGAACCATATTCGACCAAAGCTCCCACATTAGATTCGTTGTGACATCAAATATACTTAAACTTAGAGAAATTGAAAATGGTCACCACAAACATTTTTTGGTTTTTAAATTGTCTATTACATTTATAAACAAAACGTGATAGATAGAGATCAAGTGCGAATAATTTTTCTTTTTGAATAAAATTTACACCCAGACAATTCTGTTATATTTTGAAAAAAAAAATTCTATAAAACAATTTTTGATAAAAAAAAATTTCTATAGAAAAATTTTTGATAAAAAAAATTTTCTATCGAAAAATTTTTGATAAAAAAAATTTTCTATAGAAAAAATTTTTTATTTTTGATAAAAAAAATCTATAAAAAATTTTTGATAAAAAAATTTTATAGAAAAATTGTTGGTAAAAAAATGTTTGATAAACAAATTTTCTATAGAAAACTTTAGAAGAATTGTTGGTAAAAAAAACGTTCTATAGAAAAATTCATGATAAAAAAATTTTCAATACAAAATTTTTTTGTGAAAAATTTATAATAAAATAATTTTCTATAGAAAACTTTTTGATAAAAAATTTTTCTATAGAAAATTTCTTTATGAAAAATTTTCTATAGAAAACAATTTTTCATAAAGAAATTTTCTATAGAAAAATTTTTGATAAAAAAATTTTGTATAGAAAAATTTTTGATAAAAAAAAATTTCTATAGAAAAGTTTTTCATAAAAAAAATGTTGATAAAAAAATTTTCATTAGAAAAATTTTTGATGAAAAAATTTTCTATAAAAAAATTTTTCATGAACAAATTTTCTATAGAAATTTTTTTCTTACAAAATTTTCTATGGAAAAATTTTTTTATAAAAAAAATTTCTATAAAAATAGAAAACTTTTTCATAAAAAAAGAAAAATTTTTTATAGAAAAATTCCTTAAAGAAATATTTTTCATAAAAAAAATTTCGATAGAAAAATTTTCTCCAGAAAAATTTTTCATAAAAAATTTTCTATAGAAAAACATTTAATAAAAAAATTTTCCATAGAAAAATTTTTCATAAAAAAAAAATTTCTATAGAAAATTTGTCATAAAATAATTTTCAATAAAAAAAATTGTATGAAAAAAAAATTCTATAGAATTTCTATAGAAAATTTCTAAGGAAAATTCTCTAAGGAAAAATTTTTCATACAAAAAATTTCTAACGAAAAATTTTTCATACAAATACATATAAAAAAAATTTTCATAAAAAAATGTTCTATAGAAAAATTTTCATAAAAAAATTTTCTATAGAAAAATTTTCATAAAAAAATTTTCTATAGAAAAATTTTCATAAAAAAATTTTCTATAGAAAAATTTTCATAAAAGAATTTTCTATAGAAAAATTTTCATAAAAAAATTTTCTATAGAAAAATTTTCATAAAAAAATTTTCTATAGAAAAATTTTCATAAAAAAATTTTCTATAGAAAAATTTTCATAAAAAAATTTTCTAAAGAACAATTCTTCATGAAAAAATTTTCCATGGTAAATTTTTTATGAAAAAAAAATTCTATACAAAAATTTCTATAGAATTTCTATAGAAAAATTTTCCATAAACAAAATTTTCATAGAAAAATTTTTCTATAGAAAATTTTTTTCATAAAAAATTTTTTATAGAACAATTTTTCATGAAAAAATTTTCCATGGTAAATTTTTTGTGAAAAAAATTTTCTATAGAAAAATTTTTCATATAAAAATTTCTATAGAAAAATTTTTTAGAAAAAAAATTTCTGTGGAAAAATTTTTCATAAAAAAATTTTCTATGGAAACATTTTTCATAAAAAAATTGAAAAATGAAAAATTTTTTAATAGAAAAATTTTCATAAAAAATTTTTCTATAGAAAAATTTTCATAAAAAAATTTTCTATAGAAAAATTTTCATAGAAAAATTTTCTATAGAAAAATTTTCAAAAAAAAACATTCTATAGAAAAATTTTCATAAAAAAATTTTCTATAGAAAAATTTTCATAAAAAAATTTTCTATAGAAAAATTTTCATAAAAAAATTTTCTTTAGAAAAATTTTCATAAAAAAATTTTCTACAGAAAAATTTTCATAAAAAAATTTTCTATAGAAAAATTTTCATAAAAAAATTTTCTATAGAAAAATTTTCATAAAAATATTTTCTATAGAAAAATTTTCATAAAAAAATTTTCTATAGAAAAATTTTCATAAAAAAATTTTCTATAGAACAATTTTCATAAAAAAATTTTCTATAGAACAATTTTTCATGAAAAAATTTTTCATGGTAAATTTTTTATAAAAAAAAATTCTATACAAAAATTTCTATAGAAAAATTTTCCGTAAACAAATTTTTCATAGAAAAAATTTTCATAAACATTTTTCATAGAAAAATTTTTCATAAAAAATTTTTCATAGAAAAATTTTTCATAAAAAATTTTTCATAAAAAATTTTTCATAGAAAAATTTTTCGTAAAAAATTTTTCATAGAAAATTTCTGTGGAAAAATTTTTCATAAAAAAGTTTTCTATGGAAAAATTTTTCTATGGAAACATTTTTCATAAAAAAATTGTCTATAAAAAAGATTTTCATAAAAAATTTTATATAGAAAAATGTTTCATAAAAAAATTTTCTATAGAAAAAATTTTTTTTTATATAACAATTTTTTATCGAAAAATTTTTGACAAAAAAATTTTCTTTACAAAAATTTTTGATAAACAAATTTTCTATAGAAAATTTTTTATAAAAGAAATTTCTATAGAAAAACTTTTCTTACAAAATTTTTTATGGAAAAAATTTTCACACAAAAATTTTCTGGAAAAAAATTTTTTGTAGAAAAATTTTTCAGAAAAAAATTTTTGATAAAATTAAATTTGTATAGAAAAAATTTTGATAAAAATATTTAAAAAAAATGGAGTAAAAACTTTTTCTTTTTTAAACATCAGAACTAGACAATAAAAAAATAACTATTTTAGTTGAAAGTATAAAAAACGGCAACTCTGCCGACAATTTTTTTTGTTCTGTTCTCTTTGTGCCGACCTCTGGTTATGGGCCCAGGTGAAAACATACAAAAACCATTTTCAAAGATTTTAAAACAGGTGCAAAATTTTAAGATATTCGCAGAAAAATTGTTTTCTGATAGATCGGAGTACTTTAGTACCTCCAACTCTCACATTTGCAAAGCAAAGTTTTGGAAAGTCAAGGTGATATATTTAAGGAAATCAGGTAAACTTTCATCAAAAATTTAGCAATGTTTTTAAACTGTTCGTAATCTTTAAAATTCAAAAGCAATTATAGCGGTTTACATTTATAAAATTTATTTAAATTTTTCCAAAAACTTTTTATATAGAATTTCTGCTAAAAATGTTTATATGCGTAGTGACATGATAGTTGAGTCGATTTATGAAAAGCCTAATGACCTAATAACCAAAACTACATTTTATATTTGTTCCCGCACTCTAACGAAACTACCCAAAACAGTCCGAAGTTGTCAGAAATTACCCAAAAAAACAACAATTTATATTGAAAATTTTGTACGGGAACGCTTTTGAGTAAGTTTGGGTTGTTTCTAAAAGTATAGGAACACACTTCTTTTTTTGGAACTTAATTCTCTTGCTATATTAAAATAAACTTTTATGAACTTTCATATAAGAATAAGCAATAAAAATCTGATAAAATCAAAAAGTGGACAAACTTTGTGTTTTTTAGATACTCTTAACAAAAAATCGCTTTCGATTGACAATTATAACAAAAATGATATACGATTTGAAATTGAAATCTGGGGTCGTTGTTATGTGGTGGGTTGCTGAGCTATGGGGTCGATTAGTTGACGAAACTCGTTAAAATAGTTTTTTTTTTTGTATAACTCTTAAATTAGGACGTATTTCTACGATTTGTCATTTACTAAATAAGACCTACAAACCAAGCCAGGTCGTTTCCCGATTTTTTTTAGTATTACAGAGCGTAATTTATCAATATCTTCTTTCGCCAGCTTAAATTTTTCAAAATAATTATGAGAAAAAACTGAATTTTCATCCTTAAATTTCCTTTTGAAAACATTATTATTAGCAACTTTTATTATATCTCATGCGTTTCGTATTATAGGCAACATCAAAAACATACTTGATGACCCCTGTAAATTTCATTTCCTCCCGCATAAATACATTAACATATTTACAACGGATTCAAAATGAACCAAAAATATTAAAGATATTTTATGCTACTGAGATACAATAAACAAACCAACAACAACTTCATATGGTCTGCAAATGAACCTTTATGGGAATTTGTTTATATTATTTCTTTAGATACACACACATGCACGCATACATTTACATTGATATAAATCTATTAATGTGTTTATGAAAACGACCGTTACATGCGTCGAAACGTAAGGTAAAACGGAAGTCCTATCGACATCAATGTTTGTTAAAATAAAATCACATACATCAACACATTTTGATGGCTTAATAATATAAGAGTATTAAAATGTAGGAGGGTGGAATGACAAGGACATTTTTAAGGATTATGGTATATAAAAAAAAATAAAAATATGTAAGAGTGTTATATTCGGTTATATACGTACCCACAATCAAGTTGTGATATATTTACTAACTGGAATTTATATAGAGCTTATTTATGAGAAATTTTGTGACCACAGATGTCATAGTTTCTAATTGAATAGCTTTCAGTTGGCCTTTGTTACATTTTTTTGGTTTCCGGGAATGGTTTTTATATGAAAGCTGTAGTCAAATATGGACCAATTCCTATACAATTTGATATACTAACCAATAGTTGCATAAAATTGCTCTATTCTAAATGTAATAGTCATAGCTATTACGATTGCATTCAATTTATTAGTATTAATGTGATTCCCGGGGCGGGGTTATATGGAAGCTCTAACTAAATTTGAACCGATTTTGCCAATTTTCAAGATAACAAATATACTTTTGTAAAATTTATTCCCTCTATCTCTTTTGGTTAGGGCGCTACGCGCTTTTATCTGACGGACATAAACCTCCGTTTCTTTTTGTATTTTTGTGTTTCCGTAAGTTTTTTATATGGGCGCTATGGACCGATTGTAACAAAATTTTGCACACTGACTGGTATTCACAGTCAGTTTATCATATATTGCCATTCAAGTGTGTTTATGGTGGAATTTAGGCAGTTTCCGTAAGTGTTTTGTATCGGGGCTATGGTTAAATTGTGTTATTATGTAAAACTTATATACTCCAAATTATCATAGCAGTTATAACTTGGCATTTATTAGCAAATAAGCAATTGGTCTATGCGAGATTGTACGAGATTGTAAACCGATTTCGCCGAATTTCAATACCAAAATTTTTCAAGATTTATTTTTATTCGTTAAAGATTTATCGTGCCGACAACAGGCAGCGGACTTACTAATATACAGATAGACAGACAGACAGACAGACAAACAGACAAACAGACAAACAGACAAACAGACAAACAGACAAACAGACAAACAGACAAACAGACAAACAGACAAACAGACAAACAGACAAACAGACAAACAGACAAACAGACAAACAGACAAACAGACAAACAGACAAACAGACAAACAGACAAACAGACAAACAGACAAACAGACAGACAGACAGACAGACAGACAGACAGACAGACAAACAGACAGACAGACAGACAGACAGACAGACAGACAGACAGACAGACAGACAGACAGACAGACAGACAGACAGACAGACAGAAATACAGACAGAAATACAGACAAACAGACAGACAGACAGACAGACAGACAGACAGACAGACAGACAGACAGACAGACAGACAGACAGACAGACAGACAGACAGACAGACAGACAAACAGACAGACAGACAGACAGACAGACAGACAGACAGACAGACAGACAGACAGACAGACAGAAAAACAGAAAGACAGACAGACAGACAGACAGATAGACAGATATACAGACAGACAGACAGACAGACAAACAGATAGAGAGACAGACAGACAGACAGACAGACAGACAGACAGACAGACAGACAGACAGACAGACAGACAGACAGACAAACAGATAGACAGACAGACAGACAGACAGACAGACAGACAGACAGACAGACAGACAGACAGACAGACAGACAGAAAGACAGACAGACAAACAGATAGAGAGACAGACAGACAGACAGACGAACAGATAGACAGACAGACAGACAGACAGACAGACAGACAGACAGACAGACAGACAGATAGATAGACAGACAGACAGACAGACAGACAGACAGACAGACAGACAGACAGACAGACAGACAGACAGACAGACAGACAGACAGACAGACAGACAGATAGACAGACAGACAGACAGACAGACAAACAGACAAACAGACAAACAGACAAACAGACAAACAGACAAACAGACAAACAGACAAACAGACAGACAGACAGACAGACAGACAGACAGACAGACAGACAGACAGACAGACAGACAGACAGACAGACAGACAGACAGACAGAAATTCGTTAAAGAACTTTTATGTGGAAAATACCAAATCTTTTATTTTTAGTTTATTTCTTAATGATACATCTTATGAGTTTCTTAAAACTATTAAAAATGTGTGTGTTCTGTTTCTAAAATAACATTTCTTACCACCCTCGTAGCTCCATTGAATTTATTATAAGCCTAAGTCCATCAATATCATCATCATCATTATCCAGCATAAATTTTATACGCTTCACTTTTATTCTTACTTTTTGGTAATTTCCGTTTTTGCCATTTATTATGCCAAGTACTCAGATTTGGTTTATTTGGCCATATATTATCAGGTCTCTCTCCTCAATAGAAATACTAACAAAATTTGATTTTCTAACATCTTTACACCATTATCTTTCATAGGCCATTGATTTATATGTATGTGTAAATAACATATGTAAAGTATGTAAATTTGTCTACTTGTGTGTGAGAATGAGTGTGTCGAGTATTAACCACATGTTGGCTTTGTTAATAAAATTGTTTGACACACACAGCATTAATGTCACTCATACATCCATCCATACACTATATATACACATAACAATTACAATATTGGAAGCATCTCTAACATCTAACGTTGTCCTTTGGTTATTATACCTAAATGTTTTGTGTATTTAGACATTTGACGTTTATTGAAAATCCATTTATGTACTTACGATTAACTATGTTTTGTATATAAATGCTATTCTGTTCTTCTTACTTTGTAAATAAGTCTATTATACATTGATGGATTGTAAACATACATGCACAACGAGCTTTGGCTAAAAAAGAGTCATAGCTCAAAATGTTTAAAATTAATTATATGTACAAGGTTTTAGACTAAAATAAAACATTTTGTGAATAAGTTATTATTTTACTACAATAATTCAAATTTTGATTTATGATTCTCTTTGATCAAATGCATTTTTATCATTTTAGACGTGTGTTGCTGGGATGTTAGAATGATTTGGTCTAGGTATTCATCAGAAATTGATTAGCTTTAGCTTCTAGATATAGAGTATATGCATGTGTAGCTGACTCTTATGACAATTGATGTTTATTAGGTTTTACGTAGTCATAAAGCAGAGGAAGTTGTTTAAATATTTAAGGAAAATATTTAAGACTGATTTTGTGCAACTGAATAATTTAGGCTGGATAATTCCTCAAAAAGGTTTGTTTATCAATTTAAATATTTCTCAAAATATAAAAAAAGTTGTTACAGAAAAAGCTAAAGTGTAGATATACATCGGTTTCTTATAAATATCAGGAAGAAGAGAATCTTACACGTTATTGTAACATAAAGCATTCGGTGTAGCATCCATTATATTCATTGAACCTTACAAATCGTACATCAATCCTAAGCATGGTTTTTAAAATCATTCAATTTGTAAACAAAATCTAGCTTTTACCCTTTTTTGTTTTTTTATTTGCAACATGTTGCCAGCAACATTATTTTATTCACATACTATCGAATTCATCGATTGTTAATATTGAATATCTTAAGGTCTTTAAATGAAATACAAATTTTGGTTCAACGAGATGTTGCATCAGAAGCATAATTTTTTTGTGAATTTTTTCCAATCCCAACATTTTGCCAGCAACATTATTTTACTTAAAAACTATCAAAGTTGTTGATTGATGTTAAAGAATTTTTAAAAATTTGTTGATGAAATATAAATTTATTATTGGGCAACATGTTGCAGCAACAATCTCATTATGCAGCAGCATTTGTACTAAAAATCTTGCAGAGCACACGTCTTTTCGTTAGATTACATATATTTTTTTTTATAAAAAAAAAATAATTTTTTAGCCGTACAGCACGCCATTGAAGTTTACCCCATAAACACGCCTCCCTCTATTATCCATGACTCATTCGGAATGACTCATTCTTTAAATGCTGTTTCTTATATATTAAATCAATTGTTTTATTTCAAAATTATAATTAACAAGTAAGAGTGGTATATTCGGCTTTGCCGAATCTTGGATACCCTTCACCAATGGTGTTCCAAAAGTACTTAATGTAATTCGTAGCAATATTTGGTTATACTAGTATTATATGCAAAGAGTCTTTAAAATTAAGAGTCGGAAAACGAAAACCTTTTCGGTGGCGTCATCATCTAGAATAGTTATGCACCGAAAGGTTAGGTTGGGCAGGTGGCTGATGTCTAGGGAAGCTTCACTTGGGTTCTAAAGTGGTCCCTTTGTGAAAGATAATGATTACTAGACTACAAGTAGAGAATGCATATTTAAGCCAGCCAGTAGCTTCGAAATAAAATAGACACATATTTTACGAACATTTAATAAAGTTCGATAGACCAGATAAACCATGCAGAAAAGATGCTTCAAAATGTAGATGCCCTTAGATTTGCAATAGCACATCGATTTCATAAAGTTTAAGTATTCTGATATGCAACCCAAAAACGCTGTGCCCAGTGAGGGTTGTGCACTTTAATTCGTACGAATTATCCAACTAGTAAAAGTTCTTGATTAGTTATGTAAAACTCTGAAGTTAGCGGACTGATTTAGGTCAAAGCTTTAACAATGATTGTCAATGTATACAAGCCTTAAAATTATAGGGTATACACTCTTAGTTTTAGATACATACGTGAAATATATAGCTTTTGAATGGATGGTTATCAGCTTTGTCGGAAAAGTTTACTTATTAATTTGAAGTTAGTTAATTAATTAAAATGAACACTTCATCAATAATATTTGGGATGTATAGTTCTTTCGATCTGTCCGATGGATGTTTGGAAAGTTTTGCTCTAGTTCCTTGTGCAATTTTAATGTCATTTAATTTATCAGCATTAAATCGATTTCCGGTCGGGGTTATATGGGAGATTTCACTAAATGTGAATAGAGCTCGCCCATTTTTAATATCGAACTTTTCAAGAGATCAGAAATATTTTTGTCAAATGTTGTCCCTCTAGAGAGTTTATTTTAGGAGCTATCGCCCTGAATATCAATATTGTACAACGTCTTTATACTAAATGTCATCATCGTATCTTAGGCGAAGTTATACGGGATCAATTGTCAAACGTGAACGGATTTCTCCCAATTTCAATTAAAAAATTTAAATTTTCGTTGATATGTGAGATACTTACATACATATGTAGGTTTTGAACGGATATCATGTAATTAGCTGCATTTTTGTACTTCCTAGGAAGATTACCTATAATTTGATATATAATACATTCTCAAATGTTATCATAATGTTCAAAAGTCAGACACAAAATTAAGATTAATGCAGAGTGTCTGTCTGCTAAAATCAGATTTGTGGAGCTCCTGGATTTTACACAAAATTTTATGATATGTCCCACCCTGAATTTTATCATTGTCGATCAAAACACCATCGCTTAAACGCTAAATTATATCTACCACAAATTACCGAATGCATCAGGATTTAGGTAATCCCCTGCGAAGGACGCTATTAAATTTCATCAAAATAAACATCTGAGATATCGACAAAACAGGAGCTCCAAAAACTTGACTACAACAGAAAAATGGACAGACAGGTAGACGGACGGACATGTAGACGGACGGACAAACAAACAGACGGACGGACGGGCAAACAAACAGATGGACGGACAGACGTACGGAGGTCGCGAAATCGATTCTTGTGCCGATTCTGAGTTGATCGGTACAATTTGAATGGTATTCATAATCAGATTTGTGGAGTATATATATCAGATTTTAGAAAATCCTCCCATAAAGAACGATGTCAAATTTCATCACAATCGGTCCATAAACACCTGAGATATCGCTGAAACAATACTTACAAAATGTAAACAAAATTTCTTAGACACGTACTTTGGGCAATTTACTGTACATCAAATGTAGTGTTATGGCGACATCTCAATTGTTTATGGACCGCTTTTGATAAAATTTAATAACGTGCTTGGCGGGGGAATTTTCTAAAATCTGATATAAAATTTATGTAGGTCCGTGCTAAAGGAGGATGGTTTTTCCTATATCTGCATTTAATTTTTTCAACAAACATTCTCTAATGTGTACTTTGGGCAATTTGCGATACATCAAATTCAGTGTTTTGGCAATATCTCAGTTGTTTATGGACCGATTTTGATAAAATTTTACAGAGTGCTTTGGGAAAATATTTCCTACAATCAATATAACATATTATCACATGTACACCACACTTGTTATTAAAAAGTGTGTTTCAATCGAAAATTTTCAAATTTTCGTCTAATTTTTGGTATTTTTTCGAAATTGTCGGTGTTAATAAACCGATTTTAATGAAATTTAATAGCGTTCATTGCGGGAGAATTTCCTAAAATCTGATATATAATTTATGTAAGTCCATCCTCCAGGGGCTTCAGAAACTTGATTTCAACAGACAGACGGACAGACAGACAGACAGACAAACAGACGGACGGACAGACAGACAGACAGACAGACAGACAGACAGACAGACAGACAGACAGACAGACAGACAGACAGACAGACAGACAGACAGACAGACAGACAGACAGACAGACAGACAGACAGACAGACAGACGGACGGACGGACGGACAGACAGACAGACGGACATCGCTTAATCGATTCTCCTCCCGATTCTGAGTCGATCGGTATAATTTTTATGGGGTCTACGGTCACTAATAAAAAAATTACAAACGGAATCACAAACTTATAATACCCTTTCACCTATTGGTGAAGGGTATAAAAAGATTCCTAGATTTATAAGCAAAAACTATTTTGTTACCTTTTCCGAGTGCAACATGTTTCCGGCAATATAATTTTATTCCAAAACTATTGGAGTTTGTCAAATTTTCTAATCAGAATTACTCAATTTTTTTAGAAACCATTCACGGAAATGAAATTATAATACATATTAAACGAAATGAAAATCCAAAAATTTAATTGTGTTCATTTGAATGTTGCAGCAACATTGATAATTAAAAAAAAATACATTTTAAATCAAATGTTTTTGATAACATGTCTCTGGATAATTTATGAAAAAAAACATAATGACACATTCATAGCTTTTTTTATTAAGCAACATGTTGCAGAGTCATTATATCAAAAACATATATTTATACCCTTTATAACAATAGGTGGAAAGGGTAGTATAAGTTTGTGTTAATGTTTGTAAAGCATATAAATATTGGTCTACCTTTAAGTATACCAATATACTTACAATTAATTCCTGAGTTAATTTAACGATGTCGGCTGCAAAGCTTATATTTTAACAAAATAATGTTTGGCATTTTTTTTTAATATGTTTAGATACAACAAGTAAGAGTGTTATATTCGGCTGTGCCGAATCTTATATACCCACCATCAAGTTGTGTTAAATTTAGAAACATATCTCATATATCTACAAGGGTGCAGCTAATTCAAAATCTGCACCAAAACTGGAAAAATCGCTAAGCTATTTGGTATTGTTGGTAAAACCTTTGGACTAAATTAGGTTTCCGTAGCTTTATAGTTCAACATTCAAAAATATTCTAGTGGTTTCCCCAGTATTTACTTTGATCAAAATTCGGTCTCATAACCAGGTATAGTTTTACATTAATAAGTTGTTAAATACTTTTCGTTGTGATTAATATGTAGTTAGGCTAAACACGTTAATAGTAATACGACAGGTCCATATATTTCGTTATGAGTTCCTAATGCATTCATCATATATAAAGTCTGGGCTGAACATTGATTGATGCCTATATAATTTCATAGGTGCAATCTTAATATAATGAATGTACCTCCAAATCTTTTTGATTGTAGATACAAAAAGGGGATGTTATATATATAAGAATTATAGGCAAATGTTGACCGATTATAACAAAATTTTACACACTGGCTGGTATATATAGAGAGCTTATTCTTGCAAAATTTAGTGACCATAGTTTCTAATTTAATAGCTTTAACCTGGCCTTTGCTAAAATTTTTGGTTTCCGTGAGTGTTTTTCACATGAAAGCTAAAGTCAAATATGGACTGATTCCTATAAAATTTGATAAACTGATCAAAAATTGCTATGGTCAAATGGTGACCGATTGTGACGAAATTTTGCACACTGGCTGGCATTGACATAAGACTTCCTTGTGCTTAATTTAGTCTTGTAGTTAAGGAGCTATCACGATTTTATCTGACGGACAGACGGACATAAAGCCCCTTTTCTTTTTGAATTTTTGTGTTTTCGTAAGTTTTTTATATTTGAGCTAGGTCAAATAGTGACCGATTGTGACAAAATTTTGCATACTGGCTGGCATTGATAACATTAGTGGTTATATCTATTATACTTTTAGATTTATTGACATTTAAGTGTATTTTGGGTGAAATTTAGCCTGTTTTTGTAAGTTTTTTGTATGGGAGCTATGGCTAAATGTGAACCGATTTCGATGAAATTTTATATGCTGCCTTGTGCTTATCTAAAACTTCTAGATACCAAATTTTGTCATCATAACTGTCATAATTTGTCATTTATTAGCAAATAAGCGATTAGCCTAGACGAGGTTATACGGGAGCTATGGCCAAATGCTAACCGATTTTGCCCAATTTCAATACCAAAATTTTCTCATAGATAAAAAATGTTTCTGCTAAGTTTCAATTAGCTAGCTCTTTTCGTTTAGACGTTATCGTGATTTCAACAGACAGACAGACAGACGGACATAGCTCAATCGTCTTAGAATTTCATAAGGATTCAGAATATATATCGTTTTTGATTTTTGAACCAATATTAAGGAAATTACAAACGGAATGACAATCTCAATATACCCCCCATTCTTTTTGATGGTGGGTATAAAAATATTCAACGGTATATTCTACAGCAACATGTTTTAGAACAGAATGTCTCTAATAAATGAAGTACTTATTCAAACTTATATTCTGTCAAGGTTTTAAATGAAGCATACGATCTTTAATTGATGACAATTTATATTAAATGGATACCTTTATAATATAAAACGTTTTGATCTAAAAATTAAAGTTCTCCTTGTAACATGCATAAAATTATACTAGTTGCGACTTAATAAGAAGTTAAATTTTGATCCTATCCCATACAAAAAAAAAAAATAATCAAAAGGCATTTATAGTTTGAAACTCCTAAAACAAAACAAATATAATAACAGAAAAATATATACATATTTAGTTTTATTTAACTTAAATCACACTTGTTAAAAAAATTGTTTACTTTTTGTAGTCTTTTTCCGTTTAGTTCTGCTTAACATTATGAGTATACTACCATTAAAGAGAGTCGTAATATCGGTTTATGATAATTTTTGTAAAGTATAAAATTTCCAAAGCAAATTTTATAGAAAAGAGGAATTCGTAAAGAATAAAGTTTTGTGATTTCCTTTAAATTAATATAAAAACATTGCTTCAATAGAATGTTCAAAATTTACCAATTAATATATACTTGAGAGTATTCTTTGTCTAAATATTTCAGCAACATAAAAAAATAATATTTAATGAAAGAACTACACATTTATAATAAAATTTTTCTTTTGCAACATGTTGCTAGCTAAATTATACTTACATTTTAACATTAAATTAAATTTTTATAATTTGCTAGCTGCCGCGGTCCTCGTTGCTGGCCCTAAGCAAATATTGGTGGTATAATAGAAAAATTGGATTTTGCCACGCCTAACCGCCCACCGACAGAAAATCAAAACTCAGACTTTACAGTGTCACCCGCCGGGGTATTCTAAAGATTCCCTGAAAATTTCATTAAAATCGGCACAGCCGTTTTGGAGTCCATACGTTACATACTTAAACACATCCATTTTTATACCCAGCATCAAAAAGAATGGGGGGTACATTGAGATTTTCATTCCGTTTGTAATTTCCTTAATATTGGCTCAAAAACCAAAATTGAAGTATATTCTGAATCCTTATGAAATTCAAAGACTATTGAGCGATAACTAACTGTCTGTTTGTCTGTCTGTCGTCGGCACGATTAAACCTTAACGAAAGGATATAGGTCACTGAAATTTGGCACAAATATATTTTTTTTTTTCTTGGAAAATTTTGGTATTAAAATCGGGCAAAATCAGTTCACATTTTACCATAGATCCCGTATAACCTCGTGTATTTACCATAGTTCCGGTATAACCTCACCTATGATGGCAAAATTTGTTATCTAAAAGTTTTACATAAGCGCTAGGCAGCATATAAAATTTTATCGAAATCGGTTCACATTTAACCATAGCTCCCATACAAAAAACTTACGGAAACAGCCTAAATTCCACCTGAAATACACTTAAATGCCAATAAATGATAAACTGTAGTAGATTTGGCCACTAAATTTAACACAGGGAAGTCTTATGTAAATACCAGCCAGTGTGCAAAATTTTGTCACAAGCGGTCACCATTTGACCATAACTCCCATATAAAAAACTTACGGAAACACAAAAATACAAAAAGAAAGGGGGGTTTATGTCTGTCTGTCAGATAAAAGAGCGATAGCTCCTTAACTTCAACAGCTAGAGAGACAAAATTGTACAAAAATATATTTCGATATAAGAGAAGTTGTGTACTGAAAATGGGCGAAATCGGTTCACATTTAGTTAGAGCTCCCATATAATCCCGCCCCCGGAAACACATGAATGCTTATAAATTGAATAGAATTCCAATTATAGTAGCTATGACGACTAAATTTAGAATGGAGAAGTTTTATGCAACTATTGGTCAGTGTATTTAATTTAATAGGAATCAGTCCATATTTGACTATAGCACTCCCGACAACCAAAAATGTATCGAAGGCCTGTTAAAAGCTTTAAAATTAGAAACTATGGCCACTTAATTAAACATAAATAAATACTAGCCAGTGTGTAAAATTTTGTTACAATCGGTCAATATTTGGCGGTATTAGGAATTCCTAACAAAATATGTGGACCTGTCGTATTTATTACTATCAACATGTTTATCCTAACTAAATATTAAGCTAAACGAAAAATATTTATATTTCAGGTTATAAGATTAAATTTTGTGCAAAGTAAATACTAGGGAAATCACTTACATACTTTTAAATGTTGAACTATAAAGGTCCTGCAACCGAATTTAGTCCAAATATTTTGCTAACAATACTAACTAACGTAGCAACTTTTTTCGATTTTGGTCAACTTTTTGAATTAGCTGCACCCTCGTAGATATATGAGAGATATTTCTTAATTTAACACAACTTTATGGTGGGTATATAACATTCGGCACAGCCAAATATAACACTCTTACTTATTAGTTCTTTTGCAATCAGTTGCGGTATCTGACTACAATTACTATATTTACATACACTTTGCTATATTTAGACACAAGAAATATCTTTAGAAAAACAGACAGGCATTTCACGAAACCAAATGTCTCCACTTTATGTTGTTAATATAACATTTATACACCGGTTCCAATGTGAAATTAAATTAATGCAATTTCGAAAGTCAGATTAAGCTCCGACTAATCTTAGTTGTCCTTCATCTCAACTGTGGACACCGATCTCCTTGATCCAAGAAAGAATTATACTAATTTTGGTTGGAATCTCAACCTTTTTGAGGTACCTGCCTTGGACCCATAATTTTCACTTATTATTGTGAATAAAAATTTGGCACACGTCTATTAGTTTATCTAACTAAGAGCTCAACCAGTTTTGGTTGAAATCCATCCACTCTTTGGTGTACCTGCCTTGGATCCCAATTTTTCACTTAATTTTTTCTTAATATAAGATGTAATACTCAACAGAATTACGGCTTATGAAATTCGGCCCACATCTATTGGTTTACCCAAAAAAGAGCTTTACTAATTTTGGTTGAAATCCGCCGACTACTACGGGAATAACAAACACTTACATTCACTTTAATTAAAAAGTTACGCCTAAACGACTGCAACACTTTTTGCTTGAATTATACGTAATAATTTACATGACTTTTTTCAGAAAATTTTAAACTTTGTTCAACGATCGGTAAATTATGGTAATTTTTTTAGGTCAATCTAAAGAAAAGATCTTCACCTTTAATGGTGATGGTAAGAGCAACGAGTTAAATCGAGCTATCCTAGTTTTTATCCAATTAAAAACGAAAGCACTGAATTTTGGTTTGATTTCCCAATATCTCCTAAACAATATACGATATCAAGTTTTGTATTTTAATTAAACTGACATAAAGAGTAAAGCTGTGAAACAATTTTCGTTGCTTGAGCTATTGAGTTTGATGAAAAATCGCATCACTTTTCGTTTTAAAACATTCTGTTCACCTTATTTATAAGCCGTTCCGCATTGCTGGCATTAAGCAAACTTTAGATATAAATAGATGTCATGGTGATGCAATATAAAAATTACATTTTGCCACGCTTCTCCGCCCGCAGACCGAAAATCAAAAATCAGACTTCTCAATGTTACCCGCCTGGAATTCTAAAGATTCCCTGAAAATTTCATCAACCCACTCCTATAAGAAACAATTACTATTAAAAAGTAAAAATTATAATAAAAGCGGCTCCTCACCTATGTTAGAATAGGACGTCCGAAATTTCAATGAAAAAACCATAAAGCGGAAAGACTTTCAGAGCTTGAAAAATACGCGTACATGATCAAAACGCATGGAATTCTAAAATACGCTCGCAGTTTGACCTTAACAGATAGTCAAAAGTTTGAGTAAGTAAATCTTCTTTGATCACAAAACGTTATCGATAATCTTTTTTATCTTAATAAATATATTCCCATCTTCTCCTGGCAACAGTGTTGCCTTTGATATTCTTTGGCATTAAGTGTTGCCGCTTGTTGGCTTTCAATGCAATTATTCTGGTTAAATATCTTTTTTTCCGTTTTAACTGTAATTACAAAAGTTTAATTGAGTTTTCTCTCATCTTTGCTGCTGTTGCTGATTCCTAGACTTTTTTCTTTCGTTTTTTTTTTTTTTTTTGTTATTCAGCGCTTCCTGCTCCCTTCATTCTTTACAATTCAGTTGTTTTTTCTTACTTCCTTCTTTGGAAATGAAGAAGAGCAGCAACAAAACAGAAAAGAACGTTTCTGGAAATAATAAAAAGGAGCTTTTGGCTTAATGTGGCCTTCCCTTCTTCAGTTGTGTTTGTGTTGTTTAATGTTTGTATTAAATTCTTAAATCGAGAGGAGGCTGAGGGATAACGTTTGTATGTGTCACCAATGATTTGCCTTTTAAGAATTGTTGGTGTTGGCAATGACACTAAGACACACATACATACATATTTATATAAACAAACGCTATAGAATAGACCTTAAATGAAGAAAAAGTTATTTTGCATTTTTTTTTTCGTATAAAGTTTGCATAAAAAACTACGTGTCTGCTTAAAACTCTTCGGCATCAGCCTCATCCTGATGCTTTTTTTTTGAGTCATTCAACCAAGCAACCAACCAACTGTTGTTGCCTGCTTCATCTTCGTCAACTTGTAGCCACAATAGTAGTCGTAAGTAGTCAACCATCAGCATCATCCAGCTATCCAGCCACAATTTTATTAAAATTGCTATCGTTTGCTTAAAAGTCCTGTAAAATACTCCTGAGGCTAGATTTCTTTGCATTTTTCTTTACTCGCACCCTTTTTTTCTTTTTTTTTGCTTAACTTTTTTTTCGTATCTATTTTTTAATCCATCAGTTGAAGGCAAAGAAAAAGCGATTCAACACCACATCAGCAGGCAATGCTTTTAATGTCTTGTGCGTGATGTTTCGATTACGTGGCATTGGGTGTTGAATGTACTATATCCTAGACCTTAGGAGTGTTGACAATATCTTCTTTATTATGTTGATTTCAAAATTCAGTTACTTTGGTTTAAAACCCCAGCAGTAGCAGCATCCGAGCAGAGCCCATCAGTTTGAGGTTAAAGCCGTAAGATTGGGTATTGGTATTGACAGTAAATAAGATTTGTTAGCGTGGTTTATGTTAATTACTGTCAGAAGCTGAATTTTTTTTCTTCGTTCGTTCTTAATTTACAACTTTTTATTAATTTTTTTTCTTTTTTGAATTGTATTTATTTTATTTTACCGCTTTTTATAATTTCTTGCTGCTGCTGTTGTTGCTTGTTGTTTTTAACATTAAGGATAAATATTTTCTGGTCTCTATACCTCACTCCCTCGGTTTCTATTCATTTCAATTCTTTTCTCTAGTTGACAAACAAGAAATTGCGCTTGATTGAATTTCAATTAAAATGCAAATGATTTGCTTAATTGCTTTATAACCACTTTTATTTTTTGATACCGTTCGATGTCAATAGGAAATGTTAAGGAAAATAAGTTTAACTTCCGGTACGGAGAAATTACCATAATTTAACTTACTTTTAATAAAATACAAAGCTTTATTGGTTTTAAATTCTGTAATAATGTTTTCTTTAGTTTCACGAAAATCCGACTTGTCCTAGAGTTGTACAAGTCTAATACAGATTTCCAGAAATTTATGTTATGATAAAGATTAAAGTTCATAGATAATATGTGACTCATATTTCTATAAAACTTAGAAAGTTGTGTGTTATCGGGTGTACAATAGGATGGGTCGTTTTTTCACTTTTGCCTCTGATCGATTTCTAATAACGAAATTATATTGTCAAATTATGTCAGTCGGATGTGCAAAGTTTTGAACCCATTTGTGTGGGGAAAAACGGCAGTATTTGTCTGTCTGTCTGTCTGTCTGTCTGTCTGTCTGTCTGTCTGTCTGTCTGTCTATCTGTCTGTGTGTCTGTCTGTCTATATATCTGTCTGTCTGTCTATATATCTGTCTGTCTGTCTGTCTGTCTATCTGTCTGTCTGTCTGTCTGTCTGTCTGTCTGTCTGTTTGTCTGTCTGTCTGTCTGTCTGTCTGTCTGTCTGTCTGTCTGTCTGTTTGTCTCTCTGTCTGTCTGTCTGTCTGTCTGTCTGTCTATATATCTGTCTGTCTGTCTATATATCTGTTTGTCTGTCTGTCTGTCCGCTTGTTTGTCTGTCTATAGTTCTTATATACATATGTATGTATATAACATCCCCTTTTTCATCTATAGTCAAATAGATTTGGAGGTACATGCATCTGGAAGCCAACTCCGTATGGAAGAAATAAATACATTTTGATGTCTTTCCAATACCAGCTTTCCTACCTCAATTTTCAAATTTTCTTTAGCCGTATCAGACCTCAGAGCTTTCTAACTAATCTAAATAAAAAAAATGTTTTTCTAATTGGAAATAATTTAACACAAATTTTGCACTTTTTTAAAATTCCTACTAGGGTCAAACTTAAGCTTATGATTTCCCTTGATTATAAGTTTTTCTTTTTTTTTTCATTTCTTTGAATCTGACCTTAACTTACAGCAGATGTTTTAGTTTTGTAATTGATTTAAGGTGAATACAATTAATTGTGTTGAAGTATTTTCAAGCAAAAACTGATTTAATTGCATATCTTGGACATGGTCAGAATTGTCTGACAGACAGACGGTTTTTAAGCAAAAACGCAAAGAAAGAAATTAAAAATTAGAAAAAAGGAAATAAATAAGTTTTAATACAGAATAAGAGGTTTATGTTAATAAATTTAAATCCATAAATCTCAGAGTTTAAAGAATTATTATATTAAAATGTTTTAAAGAAGCTTTTATTAAGAGTCATATTATAATTAAAGGGCTTACAAAGAACTTATGTACAAAAAAGATGGTAAACTTATGAGTTTTTAATCCTTTAAAAATTAAATTGTCCTTAAATGCCTTAAGGTTTATGTTTTTCTCTAGGAATTAGCAATTTAATTCATTAAATGCTGGTCCGATAATTTTCTATTAATAAACAAATGCGGGCGATTTTTGAAAATAAATAAATTTAAATTGTTTTCCTTTAACTCATGAAAAATAATTGATAGTAATCCTTTGACCCTTAGAAAATGACTATAAACAAAAAATTTTAATTTTGTAATTAAAATGAGATTTTTAATTTTTTATCTATTCTATTCTTCTATTTGTTTAAAATGTAAGATAATCTTTTCTATTAAAATCAAAAAGGCTTAAAAAGGGTCGGTTCTCCTACAAACAAATGGAGACATCAAACATCAAATAATATAAAGTTAACAAACAAAATAACAGCGAAATAAATAAGATAAAAAATATTTTTCAAACAAAAAGTTTCAGATTTAAATAAGCAAAGACAAAACTGATAGCATTGAAAAAAACCCTCACACAAATTGAATTGAATGAAAATCTAAAAGTTTTCCTCTAACTTAATTACAAAGTAAAACCACAATATCCGATTTATGTTGGGACCAACAAAAAAAATATAAAACGATTAATGGTAAAAATCAAATACAAAGGGCATTTATCTAGACAACAAAAACATTTGTAATATTAAACAAAAGAGAAGAAAATTTTGAGCTATAAAGAGTTTTTATAAGAGCTTTCTATTGAAAAGTTGACGATAGGAAAAGTTTTCTATAGAAAAGTTGACGAAATGATAAGTTTTCTATAGAAAAGTTGACGATAGGATAAGTTTTCTATAGAAAAGTTGACGATAGGATAAGTTTTCTATAGAAAAGTTGACGATAGGATAAGTTTTCTATAGAAAAATTGACGAGAGGATAAGTTTTCTATAGAAAAGTTGACGATAGGATAAGTTTTTATAGAAAAGTTGACGATAGGATAAGTTTTCCATAAAAAAGTTGACGACAGGTTAAGTTTTCTATAAAAAAGTTGACGATAGGATAAGTTTTCTATAGAAAACTTTGCGATAGGATAAGTTTTCTATAAAAAGTTGACGATAGGATAAAATTTCTATAGAAAAGTTGACGACAGGATAAGTTGTCTATGGAAAAGTTGACGATGGGATAAGTTTTCTATGGAAAAGTTGACGATAGGATAAGTTTTCTATTGAAAAGTTGACGATAGGATAAGTTTTCTATAAAAAAGTTGACGATAGGATAAATTTTCTATAGAAAAGTTGACGATAGGATAAGTTTTCTTTTGAAAAGTTGATGATAGGATAAGTTTTCTATAGAAAACTTGGCAATAGGATAAGTTTTCTATAAAAAGTTGACGAAAAGTTGACGTTGGGATAAGTTTTCTATGGAAAAGTTGACGATAGGATAAGTTTTCTATTGAAAAGTTGACGATAGGATAAGTTTTCTATAGAAAAGTTGACGATAGGATAAATTTTCTATAGAAAAGTTGACGATAGGATAAGTTTTCTATTGAAAAGTTGATGATAGGATAAGTTTTCTATAGAAAACTTGGCAATAGGATAAGTTTTCTATAAAAAGTTGACGATAGCATAAGTTTTCTACAGAAAAGTTGATGATAGGATAAGTTTTCTATAGAAAAGTTGACGATAGGATAAGTTTTCAATGGAAAAGTTGACGATAGGAAGACATATATATAGAAAAGTTGACGATTGGAAGACATTTCTATAGAAAAGTTAACTATAGGAACCCCTTTCTATAGAAATGTTGACTATATCAAGACTATTCTATAGGAAAGTTGACTATAGGAAGACTTTTCTATAGAAAGTTGACTATAGGAAGACTTTTCTATAGAAAAGTTGACTATATGAAGACTTTTCTATAGAAAAGTTGACTATAATAAGACTTTCCTATAGAAAAGTTGACTATAGGAACCTTTTCTATAGAAAAGTTGACTATAGGAAGACTTTTCTATAGAAAAGTTAACTTTAGGAAGAATTTTCTATAGAAAAATTGACTATAGGAAGACTTTTCTATAGAAAGTTGACTATAGGAAGACTTTTCTATAGAAAAGTTGACTATATGAAGACTATTCTATAGAAAAGTTGACTATAATAAAACTTTCCTATAGAAAAGTTGACTATAGGAACCTTTTCAATAGAAAAGTTGACTATAGGAAGATTTTTCTATAGAAAAGTTGACTATAAGAAGACTTTTCTATAGAAAAATTGACTATAGGAAGACTTTTCTATAGAAAAGTCGACTATAGGAATCCTTTTCTATAGAAAAGTTGACTATAGGAAGACTTTTCTATAGAAAAGTCGACTATAGGAATCCTTTTCTATAGAAAAGTTGACTATAGGAAGACTTTTCTATAGAAAAGTTGACTATAGGAAGACTTTTGTATGGAAAAGTTGACTTTAGGAAGAATATAGGAAGACTTTTCTATAGAAAAGTTGATTGTGGGAAGACTTTTGTATAGAAAAGTTGACTGTAGGAAGACTTTTCAATAAAAAAGTTGACTATAGGAAGACTTTTCTATGGGAAAGTTGACTATAGGAAGATTTTTCTATAGAAAAGTTGACAATAGGAAGACTTTTTTATTTGTATAGAATATATTTGCTTTTAAAAATATTAGGCTTTTTAAAATTTTGCTAAATGATTTTAACTTTTCCCATTTTGCTTAAAATTTAAGGAATTATCAACTAAGGCCTTTGATATTATTTAAAAAATAAACTGGCAAATGTATCAAATTGTTTATTCCTGATTAAAATTAATATTTTAACGATTTAAATATTTTTATCTAAAACTTTTTCTCTATAATCTTCTTCATTACATTGACCTTTCCCTAAGCTCTAAAACTATATATTTTCGGATTACTTTAGTATTTTCCCAAAAAAAACTCTAAATCATTTCGTCCCAACCCCAACTCTTTATTTACAAAAAGTATCAAATAACAGACTAGATACTATTTTTATCCCTTTATCAGAGGCTGTCAAAAAATACGAGCAAAAAAAAGTTATAAAATATTTGGAAAAAAAAACTTTAGCCACCGAAACCCATATCATTTACTTATTTTAATCAAATTTTTAATATTTAATCTTTGATAACAAAATGTACATAAAAAAAATCACAGAAAATTTTCCAAACCTCAAGCCATGAATGTATAAAATATTCATACATCAAACAATTCAATTCGATACAAAATATACATCAGTCAAATACCCAACAGACCCAAACCACATTTATTAATAAATACCCAGCAGTTACAAATTGTAGAACTGTCTCCAAAACTAGCAAAGGGTGATTGAATTTTAATATGTACTGAGGCCACAGAGTATAGGTTCTTAGGTATACAAAAAGTGTTGGTTCTTCGCTTCTAGTAATAACCCCCTTTTAAAACTACAAGTCCTTCTGCTATCTTTGGAGACTCCTCTTCAATTTGGAACTATAAGGTAGTTAAAGTAATGTTTAATATACATATATATAAGCAATAGGATATTAATGGCATTTTCAAAGCAATTGAGGTGAAAAAGCGGATTTGCTCAGATTATCTTGTTTACTTTTTTTTTGAAAGAATATTTTAATACGGCCGGAATACACATCTATCAAATTGTCTATGTTTGTGTGTAATTGCAATTGAATAAATACTTGCACAGACATTTACACAATAAATATTAATGTTCTGTCTATGGGACATGATGTTACTTGTATGATCATACGAGGTTGGGACGAAATTTTATTTAATTAAAATCATTATAACCTCAACTTTTCCAAAAATATAAAGTACTATTTCAAGTGTAAACTATACTTCAATGTCAACTTTTTTATAGAAAACTCTACCTAACGTCAACCTTTTTCAACAAAAACACTTCCTAACTTTTCTCTTCGAAAACACTTCCTAAAATCAACTTTTCTCTACGAAAACAGTTCCTAATGTCAACTTTTCTCTACGAAAACTCTTCCTTACATCAACTTTTTTATAGAAAACTCTGTCTTAAGACAGTTTTTCCACGAAAATTTGCTGACCTCTTTCGCTATTGGCCATTTAGTGTAAACTAGTGTTGTACAAAATTCATAACTTTCCCCGACTTTGTTGTTGTTTTCTGTGGTTTTGTGTTTGTAAATATAATTTTCAATTGTCACTTTTTTGCCAATATTTTTTGATATGTTTTGTTGTATGGCCAAATGTCAAATTGAAAAATGTTGTTTTACATTTTTAACCTTTTTTCAATTTATGTTGAGGTTTAAAACTTTTTTATTCTTTACTAACTGTAACTCCCCCACTACCTTAAACACTAAAGCCTTTGTCCAAAGGAACCAAATACATGCAAATGAAAAACTTTTAATATTTAAATATTATATCATGAAGAGAGGAAGTAATGAAGTTGGATGGAGTTAATATTTTTAAATAAATACAAAAGCAATGATACAGGTAAAAGTGATTTTTGCTGTTTGTTTTTTGATATTAATTTAAGCCGATAAAAGATACAAAGAATTTCTTGTTTTGCGGTTATGGTCTTGTTGATAAAAAAAATGGGTAGCAGGTGATTTGGGGTCATAGTATTTATATAAATATGGAGAGGGGTTTTTGTGGTCAAGAGCTTTCGAAGTTAAAGCTTTGTATTTTTACTAATTGATCATGAATTTAAGAATGACGTCAGATGAATCAAAATTTGTGTATTTCTATTAAATAATGTAAAGTTTTCTATAAATATAATTAAAGATAGGAAAAATTTTCGATAGGATAAGTTTTCTATAGAAGAACTGACGATAGGATAAGTTTTCTATAGAAAAATTGAAGATAGGATAAATTTTTTATAGAAAAATTGACGATAGGATAAGTTTTCTATAGAAAAATTGACGAAAGGATAAGTTTTCTATAGCAAAATTGACGATAGGATTAGTTTTCTATAGAAAAATTGACGATAGGATAAGTTTTCTATAGAAAAATTGAAAACAGTTTTCTATACAAAAATTGAACATAGGTAATGTTTTTTATAGAAGAGTTGACCATAGGCAAAGTTTTCTATAGAAAAATTGACGATAGGAAAAGTTCTCTAAAGTAAAATAGACGATAGGATAAGTTTTCTATAGAAAACTTGACGGTGGACAAAGTTATCTATAGAAAAATTGACGATAGTCAAAGTTTTCTGTAGAAAAATTGACGACAGGATAAGTTTTCTATACAAAACGAACTATACAAACGACTAGATAAATTTTCTATAGAAAAATTGAGAAAAAGGATAAATTTTCGGTAGAAAAATAGGATAAGTTTCCTATAAGTTATTCTTAGCCTATGTCTTAGTCTATATCTTAGTATATGTCTTAGTCTATGTCTTAGCTTATGTCTTAGTCTATGTCTTAGTCTATATCTTAGTCTATGTCTTAGTCTATGTCTTAGTCTATGTCTTAGTCTATGTCTTAGTCTATGTCTTAGTCTATGTCTTAGTCTATGTCTTAGTCTATGTCTTAGTCTATGTCTTAGTCTATGTCTTAGTCTATGTCTTAGTCTATGTCTTAGTCTATGTCTTAGTCTATGTCTTAGTCTATGTCTTAGTCTATGTCTTAGTCTTTGTCTTAGTCTATGTCTTAGTCTATGTCTTAGTCTATGTCTTAGTCTATGTCTTAGTCTATGTCTTAGTCTATGTCTTAGTCTATGTCTTAGTCTTAGTCTATGTCTTAGTCTATGTCTTAGTCTATGTCTTAGTCTATGTCTTAGTCTATGTCTTAGTCTATGTCTTAGTCTATGTCTTAGTCTATGTCTTAGTCTATGTCTTAGTCTATGTCTTAGTCTATGTCTTAATCTATGTCTTAGGTATATCTTAGTATATGTAATACATATTATATATTAGTCTATGTCTTAGTCTATGTCATAGTCTTTGTCTAACTCTATGTCTTAGTCTATGTCTTAATCTATATCTTAGTCTATATCCTAGTCTATGTTTTAGTCTATGTCTTAGTCTATGTCTTTTCTATATGTCTTAGTCTATGTCTTAGTCTATGTCTTAGTCTATGTCTTAGTCTATGTCTTAGTCTATGTCTTAGTCTATGTCTTAGTCTATGTCTTAGTCTATGTCTTAGTCTATGTCTTAGTCTATGTCTTAGTCTATGTCTTAGTCTATGTCTTAGTCTATGTCTTAGTCTATGTCATAGTCTTTGTCTAACTCTATGTCTTAGTCTTTGTCTTAGTCTATGTCTTAGTCTATGTCTTATTCTATGTCTTAGTCTATGTCTTAGTTTATGTCTTAGTTTATGTCTTAGTCTATGTCTTAGTCTATGTCTTAGTCAATGTCTTAGCCTATGTCTTAGTCTATGTCTTAGTCTATGTCTTAATCTATGTCTTAGGTATATCTTAGTATATGTAATACATATTATATATTAGTCTATGTCTTAGTCTATGTCATAGTCTTTGTCTAACTCTATGTCTTAGTCTATGTCTTAATCTATATCTTAGTCTATATCCTAGTCTATGTTTTAGTCTATGTCTTAGTCTATGTCTTTTCTATATGTCTTAGTCTATGTCTTTTCTGTATGTCTTAGTCTATGTCTTAGTCTATGTCTTAGTCTATGTCTTAGTCTATGTCTTATTCTATGTCTTAGTCTATGTCTTAGTCTATGTCTTAGTCTATGTCTTAGTCTATGTCTTAGTCTATGTCTTAGTCTATGTCTTAATCTATGTCTTAGGTATATCTTAGTATATGTAATACATATTATATATTAGTCTATGTCTTAGTCTATGTCATAGTCTTTGTCTAACTCTATGTCTTAGTCTATGTCTTAATCTATATCTTAGCCTATATCCTAGTCTATGTTTTAGTCTATGTCTTAGTCTATGTCTTTTCTATATGTCTTAGTCTATGTCTTAGTCTATGTCTTAGTCTATGTCTTAGTCTATGTCTTAGTCTATGTCTTAGTCTATGTCTTAGTCTATGTCTTAGTCTATGTCTTAGTCTATGTCTTAGTCTATGTCTTAGTCTATGTCTTAGTCTATGTCATAGTCTTTGTCTAACTCTATGTCTTAGTCTTTGTCTTAGTCTATGTCTTAGTCTATGTCTTATTCTATGTCTTAGTCTATGTCTTAGTTTATGTCTTAGTTTATGTCTTAGTCTATGTCTTAGTCTATGTCTTAGTCAATGTCTTAGCCTATGCCTTAGTCTATGTCTTAGTCTATGTCTTAATCTATGTCTTAGGTATATCTTAGTATATGTAATACATATTATATATTAGTCTATGTCTTAGTCTATGTCATAGTCTTTGTCTAACTCTATGTCTTAGTCTATGTCTTAATCTATATCTTAGTCTATATCCTAGTCTATGTTTTAGTCTATGTCTTAGTCTATGTCTTTTCTATATGTCTTAGTCTATGTCTTTTCTGTATGTCTTAGTCTATGTCTTAGTCTATGTCTTAGTCTATGTCTTAGTCTATGTCTTAGTCTATGCTTTAGTATATGCATTTTTCTATATCTTAGTCTTTGTCTTTGGTTATTTCTGTTTCTGTGTTTTTTTTTTTTTTTATATGTGATAGTTTTAATCTATATTTTTTTGTTGTAACACACATTTTTTGTCTCGTTGTTATTCGCTGTATTTAGTCTTAAAACTTTTTAAAATTTTAAATATTATATAATAGTAAAGTGTTAATATTATAATTAAAATAAATACATGTCAATGTTTATAAGATAAATTAGAAAACTATTTGACTCATAAGTGAGTTTTCACCAAATAGAGGTTTAGTTTCAATTGAATAATGCTTTTTTATCTTCTGTAGAAAATATTATATCATTGTATTTGTATGGATACGGATACAGCTGCAAGTACATACAAGAGACCACACAATGCCGCAGAATATTGGAATAAAAGGATGTATATAATTTTTTTTTTCGTTTAAAAAAAAAAAGAAAATTTAATTAATTGAGTGTAATTTTATTTTTTATCTAATATTTCAGTGAAAGCTAAGTACAGTGGTTGCAAATAATGCAAAAATTGCTCCCTGTAAGCTCAAAGGATCTAAGACCAGGCTAGATTACTGTATTTACCTTTAATTGATTTTAAATATTGTACACTTTTTATGATTTTAGACACTACTTAACAAAAGAAGGGTTATCAAACACAAAGTCTTCAATTTAAAAGATGTCCCAATATCGATTCATTTTAAAAGATTATTTATATATTCTCTGATCCCCATATTATTTTGATACATTTCCAAGGGTATTCAAACAAATCTTTTTTTTCTCTAAAGTTATTTTATTCTACTACTCTTAACTACTATAGAATATAAAATATAGGGACTCTTTTATTCCGTTCTTTGTATTTCAACAATTTACGTTGTTCATTCGTTTTATACCGAGTGTTAATTGAACTCAACACACTAATGGAAAAGGGATTTAATGTAATTATTTAGCAGCATTACAAAAAAAAGAGGACCTCAGCTAAAAAGGAAAAAATCATGAACTATGTAGAGTATTGAAACAATTTCTAAGTAAACATGAAATCATAATGGTCATGGAGCAATGAATATGTACACTAAAAAAAAAAAATTATGGTAACTGTGATCATAAACATGTTGAATCATAACATGATTAGGATTATATTGAAATATTATAATTTCATGATTAAGTATTTTAAATTCTCATTCCTAGATGTTAAACTAACAATTTTATAATTGCATCGTCTCTGTAATAAGTTTTCTGAACTTTTGTTATAATATTATCACTTCAAACCATAATATGATTAAGTGATTAACAGATTCTCATTTAACCATGTTTTTCTCTGTGTGTAATTGAAGTGAGTGCATTGCACGTTTTTATATAACAACTTTAGAAGGAAATAATTCTTCGAGTAATGGTACAAAGAAATGTACTAAAAGAAATTAAACTGGATCCCTGTATTGTTCTGAAAGAAAGTATATGGTTTTGTTGTGGAAAAGACATACAACCTATGAGTTTGAAGGAACTACGCTCAAAACTGTGACATGATTTTAAGTAAAATTATTTAAGTTAATTTTTAACTCCGAAAAAAACTAAATGCTAGCAAACCAAGAAATGACACATTTAAAATATCCACCCACACAGAAATAGTTCCTCAAAAGGCCAAAACAAGATTTTTTGATCAAGTCACAATTGTTTATTTTGTTTATTTCTTATCACAGTTTTTTCAAAAATACATATATAATATTCAACTTTTGTTTTATACTGCTATTAATTTCACCTCATCTTTAGCACATTTCCCTCACTTTACTCAAATATTTTGTTTGGTTGCTCAAAAATCTATCCCAAAGATTTCTACCATGACAATGACAATCACCTTTTTTGCCGGATATTGCCGTTTTATTGACGGATGTTATTAACAATGACATAGTGCACTTAAGAGATACATTCTATTGCAAAATTTTGTAAAGATATTTTATAAAGTGTTTTAACATTTTATGGGAAATTGAACTTCTCAGGACATTTGCAAAGGATAGATGTTCTGAGTTGAAATGTTTTGATTGATATTTAATGTGGGGTTTATATAACTCAAGCGGCTAACGATTGAGTGAAATTTACATGTATTTTGTTTTTATTACAATAACAAAACACATGTAAATTTCACTCAAACGTCAGCCACTTGAGTTATATAAACCCCACATAAATTTTTTAGATTTCTAAAAATTTAAATTTAAATTTTTTAGATTTCTAAAAAAGAGATACGAATAGAATTTTAATAAGCTGAAGATGTTTGCGGTATTTCTAATTTCGCGTTGAAAATAAGTTATACTTCTGTCTGTCTATCTGTTTGTCTGTCTGTCTGTCTCTATGTCTGTTTGTCTGTCTGTCAATCTGTCTGTCTGTCTGTTGAAGGCACGATAGGGCTTTTATAAAAGGACCAAGCTCACTAAAACTAGCACAATAAAGTCTTATGTGAATACCAACCAGTTGTCACAATCTTAAAAAAGCCTTAAAAAAAACTTAAAATCATCGATATTTCGAAAAGCAGGGCCCTATTTCACTAAACTACAATTCTACAAGTTTACAAGTTACAATTACAAGTCTAATTCTTACAAGTGCTGTTCAGTTGTGTTTCATTAAAATTTTCACAACAATTGTAGCTTTTTGGACTTGTAAACTACAATTTCCACAATTACAATTTCTAAAAAACAATTATCAGGGGTGTCATAGAAACCAATTTCATTGGTATTGGTTTTAAAAACGACAAAAAAATTAAATTGGTGTCATGAATTCCAATATTAAAGTTCGAGCTACATTTTCTATTGGTTTTAAGTGTCACAGAAAATAATATTATTGGTTTAGTATTGGAAATAAACCAAGCAACTTACAGTTAACAGATTTCATTTCAAAATTGGTCTATCAATTTAAAACAAAGGCGTTACTGGCCAACTGGTGCCTTTTTCGATTTAAAGATCCACTAAGAACAGATTTTTGAAAATTTGGCCCTGTGGGGGATAAAAAAGGGAAAATTCAATAACGCAATAATTTCCAAACTAAAAACAATAGAACCAAAATTTAAATCGAGTTTGGATCAGTTACAAAAATAACAGTACAAGTGGTAAGTACTTTTCGAAAAAAGGGGAGAAAAAGAGCAAAAATATTTTTGGTACTTTTTAGCTTTAACTTTCAAATAAAAAGAGATGGGTGAAAAGTTTACATAGCATTTTTTATCATGTAATAAGATAAAAACAAGTTTTGGTACTTTTTTGTGTCTTGGGAATCAATGAACCGTATCGACCAAGATAAAGAATATCAAAAATGGGGAAAATTGTAAGGCTAGAATATTCTTTGTGTGGAGGTACTGGCGAAGCAAATGCATATCAACATATTTGTTTGCAATTTAATTAATATCGCATCTAAGTGACAAGTGATTGGCTGTGGTTTGTTTCTTGGTGTAGGTAGATTACATTTTTTCCAGTCCGCAGTTCGGTCATTTCATGATATTGGGGTATACAAGCTTCATTTGTCCAAATAGTAGCGTTTTCTCTATACCTCTACCACAAACATCACAAAAAACTGAAAATTTTTCTTTAAATAATTTTCTTTAATAATTTTTATTTTATATTTTTATTTTATTTTTGATGTTTCAATAAAATTTCAAATGAAATAATAAAAAAATTGATTCGAACATTTTGTTTGATTTAAAACCAATAATAACAAAACTGACTTGGTTTCATGACACCAAATATAACCGGTATTGGTTTTCAAAACCGAGAAATTTAAAAACTGACTTGGTTTCTTTGACACCCCTGTATAATAAAATAAAATATTTTGATAAATATATGGTGTCAAATAAAAAATACGATTTTTATGAAATTTTATATATATGTATATTCTCCTAGCCTAGACAATCTTTACACTTCTTCAAAATTTTTTATTTAGCTTTGGTTCAAATTTTATGGCGGTTCAAAGTTCGTTTTTTTCAATATTTTTTCAGAAACATACCCATTTATACGCCTATAACTTTTGATACGGTTATCAGATTTTTATAAGACTATTCTCATATTTTAGCATATGCCCTGTATGTTGTGTATTTTATGCTCTTTTAATTAAAAAGTTAAGAAAAATATTTTTGTTTTCCGATCCACCATGAGCCCATTTTTTGGTTTTAGTATTTTGTTGTCTATACTATTATTCACATTTGAGAGAATGATAAAGAAAATGGAAGATATGCTTTTTGAGATATCCTTGAGTCAAGGACATCATTGATCTCCCTTGTTCTGCATACGCTTCATCACTATAGGTGGAAAGGGTATTATAAGTTTGGGCTGATATATATAACGCATAGAAATATTGGACTTAGTTAGACCACCTTTTAGTATAACAACGGATTTAGAATTATTTACTTCCTGAGCCGATTAAACGATGTCAGTCCGTCCGTCCATCTGGCTGAACGGCTGGCTGGACCCCTATGTAAATCTTGTAATCAAAGCACATTTCGCAATTCTCAAGATAATTTGATTAAATTTGGCAAAAACAATTATTTTGGTAGTGTGCTATTAAAATTCATCAAAGTAAACTAAATTCGTCAAGGTACACTAAGTAATGGACTATTATTAATCGAAACATATTTAAAAACAAATCAAATAAATAAATGGTAATTAATATTGATTTAATTTTGTGTTAATTTTAACTAATTTTTATTAAAAAATATTTAAAAACCAAATTTGAATTCAATTTATCATTCACTTGTAACTTGTAAAATTTTTTTGAGAGTCTCCGTCGACCCTATGCTTTTTTCTACAATTCTACAAGTGTACAAGTACAAATTTAGATTAGTGAAACAAAACGACTTGTAAACTTATGAATTGTCAAAATCACTTGTAGCTACAAACTTGTAATTGTATTTAACTGAAACACAATTATTTACAAGTTCACAATTTTACAGGCAAAAACACTTGTAATTGTAAACTTGTAGCTTAGTGAAATAGGGCCCAGGTCTGCATCACAAAAAAATATTTAACAAAATTCTAATTAAAAGAATATGTATAAAACTAGCCCAGATTTAAAAATAAGACCCCATGAATCCATTTGATATTCTTAATAAGAAATATCTATATAATATCATTCCTTTTATTTTCTACCTAGGCTTTAAAAATAAATTTTATATTATCACAGCAACCCAATTTCTTCCTAAATCGACTTTATACTTTGTAGGTTTTTTGTAATTAGATACTAGTGTGAGTTAACTGTGACCACCAACCCTAAAAGACATTAACGTATTTAGTTGCTTTTAATTACAAATTCTAAACAGATTCTTTTTGCAAAATAAACAGATTTATTTGCTAAAAGTTTATTGCCCTTACCATTACTTTTACTTTAATACAATAATACAACACGAGTATTATTAGAGTTTTTCTTATTTTCTCTTTGACAATTAAAGAAACACAAAGTCCATAATAAAAACAGCAATAATAAATCTGTGTTAACTTTTTGTTGCCAATACCAACAAGCCAACTGACCTCAACAGAAACACACACATCTATGTATATATAGAAAATACACATACATATGTTTATTAGGGTGAAGCAAGTCTAAAGTCGAGTGTAGACCTAAAATTTTAAAGGTTTTCTAATAGACTAAGCCATTGAATAAGACATAGACTAAGACATAGACATAAACTAAGACATATACTAAGACATAGACTATGACATAGACTAAGACATAGGCTAAGACATAGACTAAGACATAGGCATAAACTAAGACATATACTAAGACATAGACTATGACATAGACTAAGACATAGGCTAAGACATAGACTAAGACATAGACTCAGACATAGACTAAGACATACACTAAGACATAGACTAAGACATAAACTAAGACATAGCCTAAGACATAGACTAAGTCAAAGACTAAGACATAGACTAAGACATAGACTAAGTCATAGACTAAGACATTAACTAAGTAAAAGACTAAGATAAAGACAAAGACATAGACTAAGATATAGACTAAGAAATAGACTAAGACATAGACTAAGACATAGACTAAGACATAGACTAAGACATAGACTAAGACATAGACTAAGACATAGACTAAGACATAGACTAAGACATAGACTGAGACATAGACTAAGACATAGACTAAGACATAGACTAAGACATAGACTAAGACATAGACTAAGACATAGACTAAGACATGGAATAAGACATAGACTAAGACGTAGACTAAGACATAGACTAAGACATAGACTAAGACATAGACTAAGACATAGACTAAGACATAGACTAAGACATAGACTAAGACATAGACTAAGACATAGATATAGACTAAGACATAGACTAAGACATAGATATAGACTAAGACATAGACTAAGACATAGACTAAGACATAGACTAAGACATAGACTAAGACATAGACTAAGACATAGACTAAGACATAGACTAAGACATAGACTAAGACATAGACTAAGGCATAGACTTAGACATAGACAAAGACACAGACTAAGATATAGACTAAGACATAGACTAAGACATAGACTAAGACATAGACTAAGACATAGACTAAGACATAGACTAAGACATAGACTGAGACATAGCCTAAGACATAGACTCAAACATAGACTAAGACATAGACTAATACATAGGCTAAGGCAAAGACTAAGACATAGGCTAAGACAAAGACTAAGACATAGCGTATGACATAGATTTTATCTTTTTGGACCATTTTTATCAACTTTTAATAATTTAATGGCCAAAAACTAAATTTAATATTTTTTCCTTATAAAAGCTACCCTAATATCCATCCTTAAAACACACTCTAAAACAAACACTAATAAATAACCCAGCACTACAGGTGGTACTTAATAAAGGAAGTTAATAAAACTACATTCAAATAAAACCAAAAGGACACAAACGGAAATAACAAAAACAGTTATAGACCAAATTCATACACAAAACCGAGAAACACACATTAACAATACAATTCCCCAAGTGTTTTTACCACTTTTATGTTAAGAAACAATAAAATAAACTTACATACATGCAGTCAAAAAAAGACATATCCTTTGATAATGTCATTTATAAGGGATAACTTAAAAATTGATGATGGACATGTATGATGCCAAGCAGGCAACTAAATAAAATTGTTACTTGGGGGGAAGCTTAAGGTCTCTGCTGCTGCCTTTGACTTTAAAGGGGTGGCCACGGTTAAAAGATAAAACAGGAACGTGTTCTCATTATTATGGGTCACCATAGACCAAACAACTTAAGTGGGAAAGGTATTTTTTTTTTCTTATACATTCAATTGATTGCCGCAAGAAGTCAAAGTTTTTCCTGCATTTTTAACTAAAGAGGCACTATAGGTATATGTATAGGTGTTTAGTTGTATGTGTCTTTGTCTTGGTATAAGTGAAGTGTAATAAAAAATCCTTTTTATGGCTTCATATATTCTAATTAAGATAATTTCATTTACAACTCTAAAAGCTACAAAAACTTTACATGTTTTGTAAATGTTTAATGTAAAAAAGTTTAATTTGTTAAATAGACGAACATTATTGGTCTTAATGGATGTTTGATTCAAGAGTACCCTACAAAATGATCTAAATCAAGTCTTTGTAGTCAGAGGTTGGTAACGAAAAATAGGCATAGACTAAAAAATACTAAAAAAGATAATGACCCACAATAAGAGGAATAAAGCGTCAGATATCTAGAGGTTGAAACCAACTTAAGAAACTTTAGGCAATATTTTGATTGAAAAAATATAAATGATACCAAAATTAAGCTATTTTCTTAATTTGAAGCCTAAAACAAAAACCGATAGACCAATACTAGTACAAATATCAATCAGAACACAATAAATTCTTATTCGTATGGTCCTCCTAAGTCTCCTACTAAACCCATGTTATTAGATCTTATCATTATATTTAATTCCATCAATATCACATTGTAAATTTTCATTCGACACATCTCAAACTTTGCTGATTCCTATTTCTTATGTTAATGGCCGGTCATCGTTATTTGATGGGTTTGTAATAATTACAATTAATGGTCACTGGACGCGACCAACATATAGACAATAAAATTTTATGCTAACTGTTCTTTAAACATGTTTTATTTTTTTATATTTCTCATTCATCGAAAGTCGTAAAAAAAATTAATTGAATTGAACTCAAATGTTATTGGGTAAATGGAAAATAATTAGAGTTTATACTCAGACAGAGAAAATAATTAGGCTTAATCAAGAAATTTTTATTATTCAAATACAAGTAATTATTTATGAATGAAAAGATTTATATTACAGCAATAAATATCTGATCTCGACATAAAAAGGAAATGAAAAAGGCCTAGACATAATCAAAATATAGTCTTAACATAGCCTTAGATATAGAATAAGAAATAGATTAAGATATTGACGAAGACATAGACAAAGACACAGACTTAGATACAGACTAAGACATAGACAAGGGCGTAGACTAAGACATAGCATTAGACACAGACTAATTTATAGACTAAGATATAGACTATGACATAGACTAAGATATAGTCTAAGACATAGACTAAGACATAGACTAAGATATAAACATAGACTGAGATATAGACATGGACTAAGACATAGACTAAGACATAGACTAAGACATAGACTAAGACATAGACTAAGACATAGACTAAGACATAGACTAAGACATAGACTAAGACATAGACTAAGACATAGACTAAGACATAGACTAAGACATAGACTAAGACATAGACTAAGACATAGACTAAGACATAGACTAAGACATAGACTAAGACATAGACTAAGACATAGACTAAGACATAGACTAAGACATAGACTAAGACATAGACTAAGACATAGACTAAGACATAGACTAAGACATAGACTAAGACATAGACTAAGACATAGACTAAGACATAGACTTAGACATAGACTAAGACATAGACTAAGACATAGACTAAGACATAGACTAAGACATAGACTAAGACATAGACTAAGACATAGACTAAGACATAGACTAAGACATAGACTAAGACATAGACTAAGACATAGACTAAGACATAGACTAAGACATAGACTAAGACATAGACTAAGACATAGACTAAGACATAGACTAAGACATAGACTAAGACATAGACTAAGACATAGACTAAGACATAGACTAAGACATAGACTAAGACATAGACTAAGACATAGACTAAGACATAGACTAAGACATAGACTAAGACATAGACTAAGACATAGACTAAGACATAGACTAAGACATAGACTAAGACATAGACTAAGACATAGACTAAGACATAGACTAAGACATAGACTAAGACATAGACTAAGACATAGACTAAGACATAGACTAAGACATAGACTAAGACATAGACTAAGACATAGACTAAGACATAGACTAAGACATAGACTAAGACATAGACTAAGACATAGACTAAGACATAGACTAAGACATAGACTAAGACATAGACTAAGACATAGACTAAGACATAGACTAAGACATAGACTAAGACATAGACTAAGACATAGACTAAGACATAGACTAAGACATAGACTAAGACATAGACTAAGACATAGACTAAGACATAGACTAAGACATAGAGTTAGACAAAGACTATGACATAGACTAAGACATAGACTAATACATATACTAAGATATACCTAAGACATAGATTAAGACATAGACTAAGACATAGACTAAGACATAGGCTAAGACATTGACTAAGACATAGACTAAGACATAGACTAAGACATAAACTAAGACATAAACTAAGACATAGACTAAGACATAGAATAAGACATAAGCTAAGACATAGACTAAGACAAAGACTAAGACATAGAGTTAGACAAAGACTATGACATAGACTAAGACATAGACTAAGACATAGACTAAGACATAGACTAAGACATAGACTAAGGCATAGACTAAGACATAGACTAAGACATAGACTAAGACATAGACTAAGACATAGACTAAGACATAGACTAAGACATAGACTAAGACATAGACTAAGACATAGACTAAGACATAGACTAAGATATAGACTAAGACATAGACTAAGACATAGACTAAGACATAGACTAAGACATAGACTAAGACATAGACTAAGACATAGACTAAGACATAGGCTAAGACATAGACATAGACTAAGACATGAGTTCTATAATTTTAAAAGGCGCACCGATTACTCTGGCAAGAAAGCATCTGACGAAGCAAACTTACATGCTAGTGTGATGCCTAACATTGGCGGACCATGCCAGGGTCGAAGAGTACTTATCTCTAAGGTGTCTAACTCTATTATTCTTTACAAAGCACCCGTATGTAAATTTTTTGTCAAAAATATCCAAAAGCTGTATGATTTCAATACATAGAAGAGTCTGCCTTAGGGTATGCAGCGGTTTTCTTACTGTATCAAGAGAATCTTCAAGTGTGGTTGCAGGAATAATTATATAACAGATATAAAAGCTAAAAACAGACATTTATGAATCACAAAAAGCAAGCCCAGGACTCGCAAAACAAAATATATACAAAATCGAACATCTGAAAGCAATGATGAACTAACGATGTATCATAAACTTATCCCAAATATAGAAATATGGTTAGGTAGGTCAACTTTTATCTGACCCAATTTCTTACTGTACATGGAGGATTTAGAAGCTATTTATTCTGTTTCAGTCGCTACTACCTTTCGAGGTATCCTCAATGTCTCGAAGAAGACGAAAATGATGAATATGTCATACTTTAATGTCCCAGATAAAATACAAATAAGAGTAGATTGCACTTTGAAGATTTTAAGTGACAGATACAAGTAATTGATAGAAGCTATTGTGGTATATTTTGAAATAAACCGTCTACATACAAGCCAGTTTCACAAATGGCATATGAATGTCAAAATCATATTTTATTAGGACAAAAAAAATTGGAACTAAAAACAAAAATAGGTATACCACATTACCCCCACCTCCTCTATATGAAAATTTATAACTTAGTTTATATCCAAAATTTGTGTATATCATATGTATAAAAAACACAATTTTATGTAGAATTTTCTTTGATTATAATAAATTCTGTTCAGTTGTATGTATTATCGATTTTTTGTCTTTTTAACATTTATTGAATACAAATCACACTTGACTGCATCGATTAAGTATTTTCTTTGACAAAACGAGTCTCGTAAAACAAAATAGTTTACAACTTTTTAAATGTATAAGATACAAGCCAAATCAAAAATTAGGAATGTTGTCAAGTTGTTTTGGCATTAGTGTTAACACCTTCAAAGGATTTATGCTGCAATCATTATAGGTATAAAAGGAAGAAAAAAGCAAAATTTTCTTGTTATCTGTATCACTACTGGCTTTATGCCGTTGATAAACGTAATTCAAAAAGTAAAAAATAGGCACCACTGTGGTTTAAAAATTAGATTTTTGGGACAAATTTTGCATTATATATAATATATTAGTACTTGGGTGAGCGAGCCTTGCTCGGAGCTTTATTATAAGCATTTTGCAAATTTTAAAGTTTTCATATATTTTATTTAATAAAGTACTAAAATAAATTTAGAGGAAAGATATTGTACAAATATTCAGTTAATTTTTAATTTGAATTTTATTTATTTTGTCCGACCAACACATAGTTTGCATAGTTTACAGTTTAACTCATTTTAATAATTTTGCAAATTGGTCATACCAACAGAAACCTCCGTCGATTCATGCGCAACAACTTTGCTAAAGATTATTGTCTGATCAAATGCACAGTTTACGATTTAATTCATTTTGAGTAGTTTTCAGTGGCGCCACCTGAAGTTGTACATACCAACTAAGAAACCTTCATCTGCTTATGCGTAACAACTTTGCTTATGATTATAACAGGATCAAATGCAAAGTTTACGATTTAATTCACTTTTAGTAATTTTCTGTGGTGCCACCTGTCGGACTTTGTTCATTCCAATTCATAAACCTTCGTCGGCTTATACGCAACAACTTTGCTGAAGATTATAGCATGATTAAATATACAGCTTACGATTAAATTGACTTTGAATAAATTTCAGTGGCGCCACCTGTCGAAATTTCTTCATACCAACTAAGAAACCTTCGTCGGATCATGTGCAACAACTTTGCTAAAGATTGTAGCATGATCAAATACACAGTTTACAATTTAACTCACTTTGAGTAATTTTCAGTAGCGCCACCTGTCGGAAATTGTTCGCACCAACTAAGAAACTTTCGCCATCTCATGCGCTACAACTCTGTTAAAGATCATATGCACAGTTTACGATTTAATTAACTTTTAGTAATTTTTAGTAGCGCCACCTATCGGAAATTAGTTTACCAACTTAAAAACCTTCGCCGGCTTATCCGCAACATCTTCGCTAAAGAGCATAATATGATCAAATTCACAGTTTACTATTCTATAAAGAACATACATACAGACAAACATTCATTTGTTTAAAAGCTATAACATTACTAATTTTTTCCCCCTTTTATCCCCTAATTTCAAAAGTTTCCATATGTATATTTGGTACTTCTTTGGTACGAATTGAATTCGGTACATTTTATTAAAACACAGTTAACATAATGTTCCTATTCATATTACTTTTTGGAATGTTAAGTTATCATTTTATCGCTTTTTACCCATTTTGGCCACAAAATCAAAAAAAGTACCAAGTACGTGTTTAATGTTTCTTTCACATCTATTGATTGCAGCACAAAGTTTCTTTCTATATTATTTAGTTTAAAATAAAAGAGTGTGTTAAAAAAGTACCAAAAAAACTATTTTCACCCTTTTTTTCCCCCTATCGGATATAGTTTCAAGAAAGTACCTAATATCTGTCCGCTTATTTTCATAGCAAATTTTATCAAAATCGTTAGAGCCGTTTTCGAGATAGCCATTATGTATATATATATATATACATACATATATATATATATATATATATATATATATATATATATATATATATATATATATATATATATATATATATATATATATATATATATACAATTATTGCTCGTTTAAGAATATAAGAATAATATAAGAATAATAATATAATTTGGCTTTATAAGTGATTATTTATGTTAAAAAGCTATAATTTCAGTTTAAATTAAAACAACATATCTATATTTGAACAATGCATAGATACATTATATATATCTAAGATAAATTGTCCCACTGTGACTTTTTTGCTTTATGTTAATCTTTTCCAAATCATCTACATATGTATCTGTATTTAAATATACAACATTTCTTATATTGCATTTTCACAAGTCTTTACCTTAATAACAATTTTATTCAAATTTAAGCAAAGACAAAAGTTTCAATCTTTTTTTTTTATCCTAAATATCCTTTAGTTTGCCAAGTATTGCAATAAAATCAGGAAGAAGCCAAACACAAGCTATAAAAGGATATGATAATATTTGTATGAGAATAAAACTATAATAATGTTTGTTTTGAATAAGAAACAAAAAAAAACTATCAGGAATAAAATCAAAAAAATGCTAAAGAAACTAGATTAAACTCAAAGCTAGAAAGTCTAGAAAAAAGATAATGTAGACACAAAGAATAATCTTTAAAAAGTCGAACAAAAAGAGCCTAATACAATAGATACATAAATTAAGCAAGAAAACAATAAAATTAAAATCTAAGAATAACTCAAAGAATATTTAATGTAATTGAAGTCAGTAATTTAAAGATAAAGTTTTTTTATTTTTTTTTTGTAGGATTTGGCATTTCTTAATCCCAACCAGAGAAGAAAAGTTAATTATTCTTTAAGACAATAGGCAGATAATTTTTACATAGTTTGAATAATAAAAGTAAATAAAAATGTACATTTAGTTATTTTCTATTGTATCTAATTGCAAAATTTGAAGAACAAACAAATTCTCATGATTTCTTAGGAAAAACTTGATAGAGTCAGAGGAAAACTATACGAGGCCTTTTCAGACCAAGGATTTAAAATTTTTTATAGAAAATTTTTTTCTCAAAAAATAACAAATTAGTCGGGATGTAAATATTATTCAAAAAGAAGTGTATTTGCATTTGATCCCAAACCTGTTACATTTATTTATTAATGTAACAGATCAATTTATTGATAAAAAGCCAAAAAATGTTTGCGGAGAAACCAAAGAATGTGGGAAGTGAAGGTAGATGAAAACTGAAAAATGTTTGTTTTTGTTCAGTCGATAATCTACGCTTTTACTTTTGGTTTATGAACATAATTCTTAATAGTTATGTTTGTAAATTTAGTAATAATGCGAGGTTTTCGATCTGTCTAAATTGGGGATAATCCTCCTGAAGAGATGGCTTAACCAACCATCGAAACGCGTCGAGGAATTTGGTTTCTCCGCAAACATTTTTTGGCTTTTTATCAATAAATTGATCTGTTACATTAATAAATAAATGTAACAGGTTTGGGATCAAATGCAAATACACTTCTTTTTGAAGAAAATTTTTTTCTCAAAAAGTTTTCTGTAGAAAATTTTTTTTCAAACATTTTTCTACAGAAAAATTTTTCTATTGAAAATTTTTTATCGAAAATTTGTCTAGCGAAACATTTTTTTATCGAAAAACATGAAAATTCTTTTATCGAAAATTTTTCTATAGAAAAATTTTTTTATCGAAATTTTTCTATAGAAAATTTTTTTATCGAAAACTTTTCTATAGAAAATTTTTTTTTATCGAAAACTTTTCTATAGAAAAATTTTTTATCGAAAACTTTTCTATAGAAAAATTTTTTATCGAAAACTTTTCTATAGAAAAATTTTTTATCGAAATTTTTATCGAAAATTTCTGTCCCGCCACAGGACGTCATCAGCACTTAGCGCCCTCGACCACAGTCGAGTTGTCAAATTCCAGAGATAATCATCAATTTAACTCATTGAGTCTATTACTTGTTTTGCTCGATCTTTTCACTTGCCGTTGGCATGTAGAGAAGAACAAGACTTTTTGGTTTGATGCTATTTTTAGAATAGTAACAATGTTAACAACATATGTATGTAAGTAAATTACATGAATGTAATTTTGAAAATTTGCAAAGTAATTGTGGAGAAAAACTGAAAAAATTATTTTTGATCGCGGCTCAGTGGATTGCAATTTCTGTCCCGCCACAGGACGTCATCAGCACTTAGCGCCCTCGACAAAACAAGTAATAGGAGAATACACAATCAATTAAACGTAGGGATGTTCGATCGAACTCAATGAGTTAAATTGATGATTATCTCTGCAATTTGACAACTCGACTGTGGTCGAGGGCGCTAAGTGCTGATGACGTCCTTTTTTTTATCGAAAATTTTTCTATAGAAAAATTTTTTTATCGAAAATTTTTCTATAGAAAAATTTTTTTATCGAAAATTTTTCTATAGAAAATTTTTTTTATCGAAAATTTTTCTATAGAAAATTTTTTTTATCGAAAATTTTTCTATAGAAAAATTTTTTTTATCGAAAATTTTTCTATAGAAAAATTTTTTTATCGAAAATTTTTCTATAGAAAAATTTTTTTATCGAAAATTTTTCTATAGAAAAATTTTTTTATCGAAAATTTTTCTATAGAAAAATTTTTTTATCGAAAATTTTTCTATAGAAAAATTTTTTTATCGAAAATTTTTCTATAGAAAAATTTTTTTACGAAAATTGTTCTATAGAAAAATTTTTTTTACGAAAATTGTTCTATAGAAAATTTTTTTTACGAAATTTTTTCTATAGAAAAATTTTTTTACCGAAAATTTTTCTATAGAAAAATTTTTTAACGAACATTTTTCTATAGAAAAATTTTTTTTAACGAAAATGTTTCTATAGAAAAATTTATTTTAACGAAAATTTTTCTATAGAAAAATTTTTTTAACGAAAATTTTTCTATAGAAAAATTTTTTTAACGAAAATTTTTCTATAGAAAAATTTTTTTAACGAAAATTTTTCTATAGAAAAATTTTTTTAACGAAAATTTTTCTATAGAAAAATTTTTTTAACGAAAATTTTTCTATAGAAAAATTTTTTTAACGAAAATTTTTCTATAGAAAAATTTTTTTAACGAAAATTTTTCTATAGAAAAATTTTTTTAACGAAAATTTTTCTATAGAAAAATTTTTTTAACGAAAATTTTTCTATAGAAAAATTTTTTTAACGAAAATTTTTCTATAGAAAAATTTTTTTAACGAAAATTTTTCTATAGAAAAATTTTTTTAACGAAAATTTTTCTATAGAAAAATTTTTTTAACGAAAATTTTTCTATAGAAAAATTTTTTTAACGAAAATTTTTCTATAGAAAAATTTTTTTAACGAAAATTTTTCTATAGAAAAATTTTTTTAACGAAAATTTTTCTATAGAAAAATTTTTTTAACGAAAATTTTTCTATAGAAAAATTTTTTTAACGAAAATTTTTCTATAGAAAAATTTTTTTAACGAAAATTTTTCTATAGAAAAATTTTTTTAACGAAAATTTTTCTATAGAAAAATTTTTTTAACGAAAATTTTTCTATAGAAAAATTTTTTTAACGAAAATTTTTCTATAGAAAAATTTTTTTAACGAAAATTTTTCTATAGAAAAATTTTTTTAACGAAAATTTTTCTATAGAAAAATTTTTTTAACGAAAATTTTTCTATAGAAAAATTTTTTTAACGAAAATTTTTCTATAGAAAAATTTTTTTAACGAAAATTTTTCTATAGAAAAATTTTTTTAACGAAAATTTTTCTATAGAAAAATTTTTTTAACGAAAATTTTTCTATAGAAAAATTTTTTTAACGAAAATTTTTCTATAGAAAAATTTTTTTAACGAAAATTTTTCTATAGAAAAATTTTTTTAACGAAAATTTTTCTATAGAAAAATTTTTTTAACGAAAATTTTTCTATAGAAAAATTTTTTTAACGAAAATTTTTCTATAGAAAAATTTTTTTAACGAAAATTTTTCTATAGAAAAATTTTTTTAACGAAAATTTTTCTATAGAAAAATTTTTTTAACGAAAATTTTTCTATAGAAAAATTTTTTTAACGAAAATTTTTCTATAGAAAAATTTTTTTAACGAAAATTTTTCTATAGAAAAATTTTTTTAACGAAAATTTTTCTATAGAAAAATTTTTTTAACGAAAATTTTTCTATAGAAAAATTTTTTTAACGAAAATTTTTCTGTAGAAAAATTTTTTTAACGAAAATTTTTCTATAGAAAAATTTTTTTAACGAAAATTTTTCTATAGAAAAATTTTTTTAACGAAAATTTTTCTATAGAAAAATTTTTTTAACGAAAATTTTTCTATAGAAAAATTTTTTTAACGAAAATTTTTCTATAGAAAAATTTTTTTAACGAAAATTTTTCTATAGAAAAATTTTTTTAACGAAAATTTTTCTATAGAAAAATTTTTTTAACGAAAATTTTTCTATAGAAAAATTTTTTTAACGAAAATTTTTCTATAGAAAAATTTTTTTAACGAAAATTTTTCTATAGAAAAATTTTTTTAACGAAAATTTTTCTATAGAAAAATTTTTTTAACGAAAATTTTTCTATAGAAAAATTTTTTTAACGAAAATTTTTCTATAGAAAAATTTTTTTAACGAAAATTTTTCTATAGAAAAATTTTTTTAACGAAAATTTTTCTATAGAAAAATTTTTTTAACGAAAATTTTTCTATAGAAAAATTTTTTTAACGAAAATTTTTCTATAGAAAAATTTTTTTAACGAAAATTTTTCTATAGAAAAATTTTTTTAACGAAAATTTTTCTATAGAAAAATTTTTTTAACGAAAATTTTTCTATAGAAAAATTTTTTTAACGAAAATTTTTCTATAGAAAAATTTTTTTAACGAAAATTTTTCTATAGAAAAATTTTTTTAACGAAAATTTTTCTATAGAAAAATTTTTTTAACGAAAATTTTTCTATAGAAAAATTTTTTTAACGAAAATTTTTCTATAGAAAAATTTTATTAACGAAAATTTTTCTATAGAAAAATTTTTTTAACGAAAATTTTTCTATAGAAAAATTTTTTTAACGAAAATTTTTCTATAGAAAAATTTTTTTAACGAAAATTTTTCTATAGAAAAATTTTTTTAACGAAAATTTTTCTATAGAAAAATTTTTTTAACGAAAATTTTTCTATAGAAAAATTTTTTTAACGAAAATTTTTCTATAGAAAAATTTTTTTAACGAAAATTTTTCTATAGAAAAATTTTTTTAACGAAAATTTTTCTATAGAAAAATTTTTTTAACGAAAATTTTTCTATAGAAAAATGTTTTATCGAAAAGTTTTCTATAGAAACATTTTTTCATCGAAAATTTTTCTATAGAAATATTTTTTTATCGAAAATTTTTCTAGAAAATTTTTTATCGAAAATTTTTTTATCGAAAATTTTTCTATAAAAAAATTTTTTTATCGAAAATTTTTCTTTAGAAAAATTTTTTTATCGAAAATTTTTTTATAGAGAAATTTTTTTATCGAAAATTTTTCTATAGAAAAATTTTTTTATCGAAAATTTTTCTATAGAAAAATTTTTTTATCGAAAATTTTTCTATAGAAAAATTTTTTTATCGAAAATTTTTCTATAGAAAAATTTTTTTATCGAAAATTTTTCTATAGAAAAATTTTTTTATCGAAAATTTTTCTATAGAAAAATTTTTTTATCGAAAATTTTTCTACAGAAAAGTTTTTTAATGAAAATTTTTCTACATAACATTTTTTTTATCGAAAATTTTTCTATAGGAAAATGTTTGTTTGAAAATTTTCTATTCAAGAATTTTTTTATCAAAAAGTTTTCTACAGAAAAATTTTTTATCAAGAATTTTTTTATAAAAATTTTTCTATATAAAATTTAGCTATCGAAAATTTTTCTATACAAAAATTTTTTTATTAAAAAGTTTTCTAGAGAAACATTTTTTTATCGAAAATTTTTTTATAGAAAAATTTTTTATCGAAAATTTTTTTACATAAAAATTTTTTTATCAAAAATTTTTTCTTAATGAATTTTTATATAGAAAATTTTTTTTATAAAAAACTTTTGTATAGAAAAGTTTTTTATTAACTATTTTTCTACATTTCTATTCTATATTTTTTATCAAAAATTTTTTTGTCAAAAATATGTCTATAGAAAATTTTTGATAAAAAGTTTGTATCAAAAAATTTTGAATATCTTATCAAAAAAATTTAATTAAAAAAATTTTGCTTTTAAAAAAAATTTTTTCTATAGAAACTTTTATTCTCAAATATTTCTATAGAAAAATTTTCTAAAGAAAAATTTTTTTTTTTTTATTTTATATAGAAAATTCTTGTTTTAATAAATTTTATATAGGATAAAATTATATAAGAACTACTTATTTTAGTACCCTTTCTTTAATATTAATTCAAAAATCCGCAGATTTTTCCTGTTTAAGTCGGTTTATGTTAAATTATGCACCAAACTGAACATGCTTAACAGTAACATGTTACACAAAACAGCTAAGCTTCTAAAAATAGTATTGCCTCCCACATTTTTTATATTAGTCGATTTTTAGTGATTTCAAATTGGGTGTATTTATACTATATCATGTGAATTTTCCAAGATTTGTTATGTTTGCATCTGAAAATTTTCCGGTGAAATCATGTGAGAAATTTAAATTGCTTAATCATTATTAAAAAATGTTGTTGATATGTTCAAGTGTGAATGGATATTGTTGCTATTGAATGAATTTCTTGAGTATTAAAATTTAAGAATCTAAATATTTCACGTAAATATTTGAAATACTTATATTAATTTACTCTTTCAAAAATTACTTTATTTACATTACATGTTGTTTAAATGACTTTGTGTAAAAAATTGATTGACACTATAAGATTTTATGATACATTTTGGTCATTTGCTTAATAAAACTTTGGTATCTTTACATTTTATGTTTATTTGAATAAAAATGAAACTGGAATATCTCTACACTATCCCCCAACTAAACAAAGTCCTATTTGTCCCCCAATTCCCCCAATATTTAACTTAGTGTCACCTTGTATTTGTAAACATCACCTCACGGTACATTAAACATTTTTTATTTGTTTTGTCCAAATTCGAAGAAAACAAAAATATTTTGAAATTTATCGTAAAATTTGGAAAAATTGGTCAAGGTACAAAAACGACAACAAGATAAACGTTCAGTTGAAATGATATTCATAGCAAGAGTTCAGGGTTAACAAAAAAAAAACTTAGAATGAATCCGAAAAATTAAAAATTAGAAAAAAACTTACAAAATTATCGACTTTGAGTTTATTCAATTTTGTCGATATTTCAAAAAACATATGCCTTCGACGAAAGATCATTAAATTCACTAACAACTTGTTAATAAAATACGAGAGAAGGAAATGAAAATAAAAATTAAAATAAATAAACAAAAGAATTCTCGAAACTATTTTCTACGAGGGTCCATAAATTATTAGCAAAAAGATCAAAATTTATCAAGAAAAACATGTTTTAGTCTTTTTTATTAAGAATTTTGAGATATTACTCATCATAGAATTTATGTGGAAATTATTTCGCTAAAATTGTCTGTTGACCAGTGTAAATCATGTAAATTTGTTTGTGTTTTCAAGGTAGATTTCAGACTATAAATGAAAAGTATTCATTCTTTTAAACAATAAAATAAAATTAAGTAAAAATTTAAGGTGCTATTTGTTGTTGGTTGTCATCATCATCGTTGTTGCTGTAGTTGTGAGGTGGCGTTGAATTGTTGCGATGATGATGATGATTGCGTTGTTCTTTCCTCGCGTTGGCATCTTGTACCGGATGTTGTTTAGTGTTGGTGGCCTGTAGATCATTCGTTTACTTAAATGTGAATGAGTTGTTTTGTTGTTGCTGTAGCGGATCAATTTAAGAAATAAGTACGCACAATTTATTTGTATTTTTCTTTATTTTTTGCTTATTTCTTCCCAAAGAAATAATGAACAATTTATGATTTTTTTGATTGTGTTTTTCCTTTATTTATTTTTATTAATTTTGAATTTTTCTTGGCTGTTAAGTTAAGAGCGCATAACAACCAAAAGAGATCGAAATTAGTAGGAAAATTGTTTAACGACGAATGTGATACCCTACAATATATTTAGTTCACTGATAATTTTTTTACATATGAAAAACTAAAGACAGCTTGAAAAACGGATTTATCATAGTACAGTGAAATAAGATGGAAACAAAATTGCTAAAAATAATATAACACTACTCAGCAGAGAAAAGACTTTCATATCTAATATATTGTATTATTAAAGCTCGGACTAGCTTATAATCATAAAAAAATCTAAGGTCTAATTTGCAATATGGATTTTCGGCAATATCATTAAAACCGCAATGTCTTGAACACTTATCAAAAGATTTTAAACTGAACGATTATTATTGTAAATTATTTTTTTTATTTTTTATTTAAATCCGTTAAACAGAAAAAAATTGTTTTAAAACGACTTAAATATTATTTTATTCTCTATTATATTCTGTAGCTTTTAACAAAATCGAATAACCCCTTTTAAATATCAATGAATCAACATTTTTTTAAATATGGAAATTATACAAAAAAAAAATAATACTCCTGGTTTATCATAACCAGCAGTAGGCAGATCATACTACCAGTAGCCAATGAATTTTATGTAAGTTTCGTAAATACCACGATCATTAATAATACTCGTGAAAATGAGTATAAAATCATTCAGTTGGAATTTTGATGTTAACAGAGTCGGTTGTTGGTGCCGCTTTGTTAAAGAAAAAACAAAAATAAAATATACAAAAAACAAAAATTGGATTTGTAGCAACAAAATATACGGTTCGAGAGAACAAAGAAATATAATCTCGAACATTGTTGCCACGACACTATTATTTTTGAAAACATTGGGAATATTTTTGTAAATTTTGGGAATATTTTTCAAAACAGAAATAAATTCTAATATTAAAGAAATTTAGATTTTTATATTTTTTAGATATTTCCGATATAGAAAAATTTGTAATAAAAATATTTTTTTTATCGTAAATTTTTTTATTTTTTATTTAAATCCGTTAAACAGAAAAAATTGTTTTAAAACGACTTAAATATTATTTTATTCGCTATTATATTCTGTAGCTTTTAACGAAATCTAATTACCCCTTTTAAATATCAATGAATCAACATTTTTTTAAATATGGAAATTATACAAAAAAAAAAATAATACTCCTGGTTTATCATAACCAGGAGTAGGCAGATCATACTACCAGTAGCCAATGAATTTTATGTATGTTTCGTAAATACCACGATCATTAATAATACTCGTGAAAATGAGTATAAAATCATTCAGTTGGAATTTTGATGTTAACAGAGTCGGTTGTTGGTGCCGCTTTGTTAAAGAAAAAACAAAAATAAAATATACAAAAAACAAAAATTGGATTTGTAGCAACAAAATATACGGTTCGAGAGAACAAAGAAATATAATCTCGAACATTGTTGCCACGACACTATTATTTTTGTAAACATTGGGAATATTTTTGTAAATTTTGGGAATATTTTTCAAAACAGAAATAAATTCTAATATTAAAGAAATTTAGATTTTTATATTTTTTAGATATTTCCGATATAGAAAAATTTGTAATAAAAATATTTTTTTTATCGTAAATTATTTTTTTTTATTTTTTATTTAAATCCGTTAAACAGAAAAAATTGTTTTAAAACGACTTAAATATTATTTTATTCTCTACTATATTCTGTAGCTTTTAACAAAATCTAATAACCCCTTTTAAATATCAATGAATCAACATTTTTTTAAATATGGAAATAAATTCTAATATTAAGGAAATTTAGATTTTTATATTTTTTAGATATTTCCGATATAGAAAAATTTGTAATAAAAATATTTTTTTTATCGTAAATTATTTTTTTTTTATTTTTTATTTAAATCCGTTAAACAGAAAAAATTGTTTTAAAACGACTTAAATATTATTTTATTCTCTACTACATTCTGTAGCTTTTAACAAAATCTAATAACCCCTTTTAAATATCAAAGAATCAACATTTTTTTAAATATGGAAATTATACAAAAAAAAATAATACTCCTGGTTTATCATAACCAGGAGTAGGCAGATCATACTACCAGTAGCCAATGAATTTTATGTAAGTTTCGTAAATACCACGATCATTAATAATACTCGTGAAAATGAGTATAAAATCATTCAGTTGGAATTTTGATGTTAACAGAGTCGGTTGGTGGTGCCGCTTTGTTAAAGAAAAAACAAAAATAAAATATACAAAAAACAAAAATTGGATTTGTAGCAACAAAATATACGGTTCGAGAGAACAAAGAAATATAATCTCGAACATTGTTGTCACGACACTATTATTTTTGTAAACATTGGGAATATTTTTGTAAATTTTGGGAATATTTTTCAAAACAGAAATAAATTCTAATATTAAAGAAATTTAGATTTTTATATTTTTTAGATATTTTCGATATAGAAAAATTTGTAATAAAAATATTTTTTTTATCGTAAATTATTTTTTTTTTATTTTTTATTTAAATCCGTTAAACAGAAAAAATTGTTTTAAAACGACTTAAATATTATTTTATTCTCTACTACATTCTGTAGCTTTTAACAAAATCTAATAACCCCTTTTAAATATCAAAGAATCAACATTTTTTTAAATATGGAAATTATACAAAAAAAAAAATAATACTCCTGGTTTATCATAACCAGGAGTAGGCAGATCATACTACCAGTAGCCAATGAATTTTATGTAAGTTTCGTAAATACCACGATCATTAATAATACTCGTGAAAATGAGTATAAAATCATTCAGTTGGAATTTTGATGTTAACAGAGTCGGTTGGTGGTGCCGCTTTGTTAAAGAAAAAACAAAAATAAAATATACAAAAAACAAAAATTGGATTTGTAGCAACAAAATATACGGTTCGAGAGAACAAAGAAATATAATCTCGAACATTGTTGCCACGACACTATTATTTTTGTAAACATTGGGAATATTTTTGTAAATTTTGGGAATATTTTTCAAAACAGAAATAAATTCTAATATTAAAGAAATTTAGATTTTTATATTTTTTAGATATTTCCGATATAGAAAAATTTGTAATAAAAATATTTTCCTTTGGAAAATTTTCGGTAAAAATTTTTTCTGTAAAAATTTTTGATAAAAATATTTTTATATTCAAGAATTTTCAAATCTTCTATGGAAAAATTTTTGATAAAAAGATTTTCGATAGAAAAATTTTTGATAAAAAATATTTAACAAAAATGGAGTAGAAAGCTTTTTCTTTTTAAAACGTTAGAACTATACATTGAAAAAATGCCTATTTTAGTTAAAAGTATAAAAAACGGCAACTCTGCCGTTTATTTTTTTGTTCTGTTGTCTTTGCGCCAACCCGTTAATACCAAAAGAACAATAGAAGGTTCATTAGTTTACTTTTCAGTAAAAGTCCAGTAAGCTGAGTATTCACTGAGTAAATGATCGAATTTACTTTTACGAAATAATTTGTACAAGAAAAGTTAACGAACAGAAATTTTGTAAAAATCCAGTAAGTAGTAAAATAGTTAAATACTTTTTTACTTTTATTTAGTTAATTTTATTTCTTTAACTTAAAATTATTCTTTCAATAAAAATTGCGACAAAATTTTTGCTGTCTGCTTTTCTTTTGTTTACGTTTCGTATTCATATATTGTTGTTACTGAAATTTTACTGGCAAAAAATTACAACAGAACAATTAACAAATACTCAGCAAGCAAACTGTCACTTTTTCGCTCTAATTCTCTCTGTTTACATTTCCCCTCTTACTGAGTTTTGGGAAAACGCACGGCTTTCCTTAATATTTTGTACAAAATATAGCGTAAACGAATGAACTTAATGAATAAAAATATAGTAGTAATGCAAAAGTAACGTAATGCAAAAAGTTGAAATTTTGTGAATTAGTGATATACGTAAGTGAGAGAATTACGTAAAGTCGGACCGAAAATTATGAAATGATTGTGTGCTTGACATTAATATGTGAAAGTTTTATTTTTTATACATCGTTTTATGACTGATCCTGCCTCACGATAGCACAATACCTACTAAAGAAAATGTATTAAATCGATTAACTGTAACTCGATAAAAGAAAAGGTCAGTTGAAACAAGTAAGAGTGGTATATTCGGCTTTGCCGAATCTTGGATACCCTTCACCAATGGTGTTTTGCAACACTACTTAATGTAATTCCTAGCAAAATTTGGTTATACTAGTATTATATGCAAAGAGTCTTTAAAATTAAGAGTCGGAAAACGAAAACCTTTTCGGTGCCGTCATCATCTAGAATAGCTATGCACCCAAAGGTTAGGTTGGGCAGGTGGCTGATGTCTAGGGAAGCTTCACTTGGGTTCTAAAGTGGTCCCTTTGTGAAAGATAATGATTACTAGACTACAAGTAGAGAATGCATATTTAAGCCAGCCAGTAGCTTCGAAATAAAATAGACACATATTTTACGAACATTTAATAAAGTTCGATAGACCAGATAAACCATGCAGAAAAGATGCTTCAAAATGTAGATGCCCTTAGATTTGCAATAGCACATCGATTTCATAAAGTTTAAGTATTCTGACATGCAACCCAAAAACGCTGTGCCCAGTGAGGGTTGTGCACTTTAATTCGTACGAATTATCCAACTAGTAAAAGTTCTTGATTAGTTATGTAAAACTCTGAAGTTAGCGGACTGATTTAGGTCAAAGCTTTAACAATGATAAGCCTTAAAATTATAGGGTATACACTCTTAGTTTTAGATACATACGTGAAATATATAGCTTTTGAATGGATGGATATCAGCTTTGTCGGAAAAGTTATTAAAGATTTACTTATTAATCTGAAGTTAGTTAATTAATTAAAATGAACACTTTATCAATAATATTTGAGATGTATTGTTCTTTCGATCTGTCCGATGGATGTTTGGAAAGTTTTGCTCTAGTTCTTTGTGCAATTTTAATGTGATTTAATTTATCAGCATTAAATCGATTCCCGGTCGGGTTTATATGGGAGATTTCACTAAATGTGAATAGAGCTCGCCCATTTTCAATATCGAACTTTTCAAGAGATCAGAAATACTTTTGTCAAATGTTGTCCCTCTAGAAAGTTTATTTTAGGCGCTATTGTCCTGAATATCAATATTGTACAACGTCTTTATACTAAATGTCATCATCGTATCTATTATAATTTGTCATTTATTAGCTACTAAGAGATTGCCTTAGGCGAAGTTATACGGGATCAATTGTCAAACGTGAACGGATTTCTCCCAATTTCAATTAAAAAATTTTAATTTTCGTTGATATGTGAGATACTTACATACATATGTAGGTTTTGAACGGATATCATGTAATTAGCTGCATTTTTGTACTTCCTAGGAAGATTACCTATAATTTGATATATAATACATTCTCAAATGTTATCATAATATTCAAAAGTCAGACACAAAATTAAGATTAATGCAGAGTGTCTGTCTGCTAAAATCAGATTTGTGGAGCTCCTGGATTTTACACAAAATTTTATGATATGTCCCACCCTGAATTTTATCATTGTCGATCAAAACACCATCGCTTAAACGCTAAATTATATCTACCACAAATTACCGAATGCATCAGGATTTAGGTAATCCCCTGCGAAGGACGCTATTAAATTTCATCAAAATAAACACCTGAGATATCGACAAAACAAGAGCTCCAAAAACTTGACTACAACAGAAAAAATTACAGACAGGTTGACGGACGGACAAAAAAACAGACGGACAGATGGACGGAGGTCGCGAAACCGATTCTCCTGCCGATTCTGAGTTGATCGGTACAATTTGAATGGTATTCGTAATCAGATTTGTGGAGTATAGATTTTAGAAAATCCTCACACAAAGAATGATGTCAAATTTCATCACAATCGGTCCATAAGCACCTGAGATATCGCTGAAACAATACTTACAAAATGTAAACAAAATTTCTTAGACACGTACTTTGGGCAATTTGCTGTACATCAAATGTAGTGCTATGGCGATATCTCAATTGTTTATGGACCGCTTTTGATAAAATTTAATAACGTGCTTGGCGGGGGAATTTCCTAAAATCTGATATAAAATTTATGTAGGTCCGTGCTAAAGGAGGATGGTTTTTCCTATTTCTGCATTTCATTTTTTCAACAAACATTCTCTAATGCGAACTTTGGGCAATTTGCGATACATCAAATTCAGTGTTTTGGCGATATCTCAGTTGTTTATGGACCGATTTTGATAAAGAGTGCTTTGGGAAACTATTTCCTACAATCTGATATATAACATATTATCACATGTACACCAAGAGTATCTTTTTTCTCTTGTTATTTAAAAGTTTGTTTCAATCAAAAATTTTAAAATTTTCTTCTAATTTTTGGTATTTTTTCGATATTTTCGGTGTTTATAAACCGATTTTAATGAAATTTAAATATGTGGCCAATATATCAATTCCGGGAAGTGGGACCTATGGGAGGTACCATCAATAATGGACCTATTTCCAATTCCACGGTCCCATTATCAAGAAAATGATCTACGCCGAATTTCATCAAATTATCTTTAGAATTGCAACCTGTAGTTTGATTAAAAGGTTTACATGGGGGTCCAGCCAGCCAGAAAGCCAGCCAGATGGACGGACATCGCTAAATCGACTCAGAAATTGATTCTAAGCCCATTGGTATACTAAAAGGTGGGTCTAAGACAAATATTACTATGCGTTACATACATCAGCAGAAACTTATTATACCCTTTCCATCTATGGTGGTGAAGGGTATAAAAATGGATTAAGATCAGTTTTAAAAATCAGAAGATACGTGTTTTGAAAGTGGCTTAAGTCGAATACTTATTTAACTTCAAAACAAAACAACATTTTTTTTTTTGAAAGTGGATAAGACCAATGCAGTTTTAAATAAAAAAAATATTTACTCAAACAGAATAAAAGTTAAACTTATTTTTATAGTAGTTTTTATTGATATTTAAAAATATTTGCAATTTCCTACAATTGAAAAAAAAATAATGAAAATTAAATTAACTCTTAATATAAAAATTTTCAAACATTTACTTTTTATAGAAAATTTTTCAAAAATTTACTTTTTATAGGAAATTTTTCAAAAATTTACTTTTTATAGAAATTTTTCAAAAATTTACTTTTTATAGGAAATTTTTCAAAAATTTACTTTTTATAGGAAATTTTTCAAAAATTTACTTTTTATAGGAAATTTTTCAAAAATTTACTTTTTATAGGAAATTTTTCAAAAATTTACTTTTTATAGGAAATTTTTCAAAAATTTACTTTTTATAGGAAATTTTTCAAAAATTTACTTTTTATAGGAAATTTTTCAAAAATTTACTTTTTATAGGAAATTTTTCAAAAATTTACTTTTTATATGAAATTTTTCAAAAATTTACTTTTTATAGTAAATTTTTCAAAAAATTTACTTTTTATAGTAAATTTTTCAAAAATTTACTTTTTATAGTAAATTTTTCAAAAATTTACTTTTTATAGGAAATTTTTCAAAAATTTACTTTTTATAGGAAATTTTTCAAAAATTTACTTTTTATAGGAAATTTTTCAAAAATTTACTTTTTATAGGAAATTTTTCAAAAATTTACTTTTTATAGGAAATTTTTCAAAAATTTACTTTTTATAGGAAATTTTTCAAAAATTTACTTTTTATAGGAAATTTTTCAAAAATTTACTTTTTATAGGAAATTTTTCAAAAATTTACTTTTTATAGGAAATTTTTCAAAAATTTACTTTTTATAGGAAATTTTTCAAAAATTTACTTTTTATAGGAAATTTTTCAAAAATTTACTTTTTATAGGAAATTTTTCAAAAATTTACTTTTTATAGGAAATTTTTCAAAAATTTACTTTTTATAGGAAATTTTTCAAAAATTTACTTTTTATAGGAAATTTTTCAAAAATTTACTTCTTATAGGAAATTTTTCAAAAATTTACTTTTTATAGGAAATTTTTCAAAAATTTACTTTTTATAGGAAATTTTTCAAAAATTTACTTTTTATAGGAAATTTTTCAAAAATTTACTTTTTATAGGAAATTTTTCAAAAATTTACTTTTTATAGGAAATTTTTCAAAAATTTACTTTTTATAGGAAATTTTTCAAAAATTTACTTTTTATAGGAAATTTTTCAAAAATTTACTTTTTATAGGAAATTTTTCAAAAATTTACTTTTTATAGGAAATTTTTCAAAAATTTACTTTTTATAGTAAATTTTTCAAAAATTTACTTTTTATAGGAAATTTTTCAAAAATTTACTTTTTATAGGAAATTTTTCAAAAATTTACTTTTTATAGGAAATTTTTCAAAAATTTACTTTTTATAGGAAATTTTTCAAAAATTTACTTTTTATAGGAAATTTTTCAAAAATTTACTTTTTATAGGAAATTTTTCAAAAATTTACTTTTTATAGGAAATTTTTCAAAAATTTACTTTTTATAGGAAATTTTTCAAAAATTTACTTTTTATAGGAAATTTTTCAAAAATTTACTTTTTATAGGAAATTTTTCAAAAATTTACTTTTTATAGGAAATTTTTCAAAAATTTACTTTTTATAGGAAATTTTTCAAAAATTTACTTTTTATAGGAAATTTTTCAAAAATTTACTTTTTATAGGAAATTTTTCAAAAATTTACTTTTTATAGGAAATTTTTCAAAAATTTACTTTTTATAGGAAATTTTTCAAAAATTTACTTTTTATAGGAAATTTTTCAAAAATTTACTTTTTATAGGAAATTTTTCAAAAATTTACTTTTTATAGGAAATTTTTCAAAAATTTACTTTTCATAGGAAATTTTTCAAAAATTTACTTTTTATAGGAAATTTTTCAAAAATTTACTTTTTATAGGAAATTTTTCAAAAATTTACTTTTTATAGGAAATTTTTCAAAAATTTACTTTTTATAGGAAATTTTTCAAAAATTTACTTTTTATAGGAAATTTTTCAAAAATTTACTTTTTATAGGAAATTTTTCAAAAATTTACTTTTTATAGGAAATTTTTCAAAAATTTACTTTTTATAGGAAATTTTTCAAAAATTTACTTTTTATAGGAAATTTTTCAAAAATTTACTTTTTATAGGAAATTTTTCAAAAATTTACTTTTTATAGGAAATTTTTCAAAAATTTACTTTTTATAGGAAATTTTTCAAAAATTTACTTTTTATAGGAAATTTTTCAAAAATTTACTTTTTATAGGAAATTTTTCAAAAATTTACTTTTTATAGGAAATTTTTCAAAAATTTACTTTTTATAGGAAATTTTTCAAAAATTTACTTTTTATAGGAAATTTTTCAAAAATTTACTTTTTATAGGAAATTTTTCAAAAATTTACTTTTTATACGAAATTTTTCAAAAATTTACTTTTTATACGAAATTTTTCAAAAATTTACTTTTTATAGGAAATTTTTCAAAAATTTACTTTTTATAGGAAATTTTTCAAAAATTTACTTTTTATAGGAAATTTTTCAAAAATTTACTTTTTATAGGAAATTTTTCAAAAATTTACTTTTTATAGGAAATTTTTCAAAAATTTACTTTTTATAGGAAATTTTTCAAAAATTTACTTTTTATAGGAAATTTTTCAAAAATTTACTTTTTATACGAAATTTTTCAAAAATTTACTTTTTATAGGAAATTTTTCAAAAATTTACTTTTTATAGGAAATTTTTCAAAAATTTACTTTTTATACGAAATTTTTCAAAAATTTACTTTTTATAGGAAATTTTTCAAAAATTTACTTTTTATAGGAAATTTTTCAAAAATTTACTTTTTATAGGAAATTTTTCAAAAATTTACTTTTTATAGGAAATTTTTCAAAAATTTACTTTTTATAGGAAATTTTTCAAAAATTTACTTTTTATAGGAAATTTTTCAAAAATTTACTTTTTATAGGAAATTTTTCAAAAATTTACTTTTTATAGGAAATTTTTCAAAAATTTACTTTTTATAGGAAATTTTCTAAAAATTTACTTTTTATAGGAAATTTTTCAAAAATTTACTTCTTATAGGAAAATTTTCAAAAATTTACTTTTTTACAGGAAATTTTTCAAAAATTTACTTTTTATCGGAAATTTTTCAAAAATTTACTTTTATAGGAAATTTTTCAAAAAATTTTTTTTTATAGGAAATTTTTCAAAAATTTACTTTTTATAGGAAATTTTTCAAAAATTTACTTTTTATAGGAAATTTTTCAAAAATTTGCTTTTTATAGGAAATTTTTCAAAAATTTACTTTTTAGAGGAAATTTTTAAAAAATTTACTTTTTATAGGAAATTTTTCAAAAAATTACTTTTTATAGGAAATTTTTCAAAAATTTACTTTTTATAGGAAATTTTTCAAAAATTTACTTTTTATAGGAAATTTTTCAAAAATTTACTTTTTATAGGAAATTTTTCAAAAATTTACTTTTTATAGGAAATTTTTCAAAAATTTACTTTTTATAGGAAATTTTTCAAAAATTTACTTTTTATAGGAAATTTTTCAAAAATTTACTTTTTATAGGAAATTTTTCAAAAATTTACTTTTTATAGGAAATTTTTCAAAAATTTACTTTTTATAGGAAATTTTTCAAAAATTTACTTTTTATAGGAAATTTTTCAAAAATTTACTTTTTATAGGAAATTTTTCAAAAACTTACTTTTTATAGGAAATTTTTCAAAAATTTACTTTTTATAGGAAATTTTTCAAAAATTTACTTTTTATACGAAATTTTTCAGAAATTTACTTTTTATAGGAAATTTTTCAAAAATTTACTTTTTATAGGAAATTTTTCAAAAACTTACTTTTTATAGGAAATTTTTCAAAAATTTACTTTTTATAGGAAATTTTTCAACAATTTACTTTTTATAGGAAATTTTTCAAAAATTTACTTTTTATAGGAAATTTTTCAAAAATTTACTTTTTATAGGAAATTTTTAAAAAATTTACTTTTTATAGGAAATTTTTAAAAAATTTACTTTTTATAGGAAATTTTTAAAAAAGTTTACTTTTTGCAACAAATATAAGCAAAATTCAAAGTGTATTCTCTAATTGTAGTGGATAAAAATCGTTTTTTATTTATTTATCTTTTTTGCTATTTTAATATTTTTTAGTTTGATTTGTTTATTTTTCTGTAGGTGGTTTTTAGTAGTTAGTGCCTTTGTGGTATTTTATTTTAAAAACTGTATTTTTTTGTTCCTTATATGTGGTTTTCGGTGTATATTAAGTTATTTGTGTACACTGCACAGTGGGGTGAGGTGAATATTATGAATTAAAATTTTTTACAGAAATCTGTAAAAAAATTAAAGATCAAGCGCCTAATTCATAAATTATTTATAAAATTATCAAAGGCTTATAGGAGAAATTTTGCACGGAAATTTTGATTTCTAATTTTGTCATTACTTTATTTTTCTTTTATAAATAAGGGTTAATTATAAATATTTATATCAGTTAATTCTTCACAAGATATCTTTAAAGTTTTGTCTATGGAAATCCAAAATTTCTCAATATATATTTTTTCCATTTTGTCCCATAGTGCACAGATCGTCGAAATAAGACATTTTTGCAAAAATTGATATTCAAACATACTATATATTTTCTTGTGAAAGGTTGTTGGCTTTGTCATGAAAATATAATAATATTTTATCTATTTTATATTTTCTTATTAACAATTAAATTTTTGGTAATTTATCATGACCAATTCTGAAAAACTATAATACGCCAACATAAAATAGGGGTGGGGTCTTTTGGCTATTCTGCAAAATTCAACAAAATTCTTACATACAAATGACTCATTAGTTAACTTGACAAAATTTTTTAAAGAAAATATTTTGCAAATATTTAATATTTTGTCTTATCATGGCAGCCAGCCCCAAATGAAACCAAAGTGAAAAAATTAAACGAAATGTGTGTTAGATTCATGTTCCCAAAATCATAAAAAATGTTTATTATGGAATTTTTTCTTAATATCTTTTTTCGGTGAAAAAAAAACGTGTCTGTGTGTGAAATGTGTTTCACTTGTGACTCATTGGCAAATAAACACATTTTATAAAAAAATTAAAATAAACATAAAAAATAAATATTGTAATATTTCATATTTCCAACTTTTAGTATAAACATTATACATTTTTTTGAAATATTTCTTCTATAAATTTTTAAGTGGAAATTTTATTAGTGCACAACGAAAAAAAAATACCCCAAAAAAATTCAGTTTTTCATGGCTTATGGTTGGCATTAAATTTCTTTAATTTTTTATATAAAATTTTAAAATTAATAATGAACAAAACTTTGTACAACATTCGCCTCGGATACTTTTGATTTAATCAATCATCATTTTATTAAGTATTTATATTTTCTAATAATTTCTTCCTATTATTTTGCCATAAATACAATGTATTAATCTTTTGTTGAATTAAAAACTTAAAATTTGAAATAAACAAAAAATTATCAGTCAATCAAATGTTGAAAAATAATTATTTTGTGAAAGTAAAAATTGATGGAATAATTTCGCACTTTGTTTGACAGCTTTTTAACTTTTTGTGTTTTTTAGATTTAGATACAAGGAAATTCAATTGATAGATCTATCTACTCAACAATACAATTTTTAAAATGATTTCTAATAATATCTAACTATTTCAATATAAAAATTTTCTATAGAAAATTTTTCGATATAAAAAATTTTCTATAGAAAATTTTTCGAAAAACAAATTTTCTTTAAAAAATTTTTCACTATAAAAGTTTTTCTGTAGAAAATTTTTCGATATAAAAAATTTTCTATAGAAAATTTTTCGATATAAAAAATTTTCTATAGAAAATTTTTCGATATAAAAAATTTTCTATAGAAAATTTTTCGATATAAAAAATTTTCTATAGAAAATTTTTCGATATAAAAAATTTCTATAGAAAATTTTTCGATATTAAAAATTTCTATAGAAAATTTTTCGATATAAAAAATTTTCCATAGAAAATTTTTCGATATAAAAAATTTTCTATAGAAAATTTTTCGATATAAAAAATTTTCTATAGAAAACTTTTCGATATAAAAAATTTTCTATAGAAAATTTTTCGATATAAAAAATTTTCTATAGAAAATTTTTCGATATAAAAAATTTTCTATAGAAAATTTTTCGATACAAAAAATTTTCTATAGAAAATTTTTCGATATAAAATTTTTTCAATAGAAAATTTTCTATAGAAAATTTTTCGATATAAAATTTTTTCTATAGAAAATTTTTCGATGTAAAATTTTTTCTATAAAAAATTTTTCGATGTAAAATTTTTTCTATAGAAAATTTTTCGATATAAAAAATTTTCTATAGAAAATTTTTCGATATAAAAAATTTTCTATAAAAAATTTTTCGATATAAAAAATTTTCTATAAAAAATTTTTCGATATAAAAAATTTTCTATAGAAAATTTTTCGATACAAAAAATTTTCTATAGAAAATTTTTCGATATAAAAAATTTTCTATAGAAAATTTTTCGATATAAAAAATTTTCTATAGAAATTTTTTCGATATAAACATTTTCTATAGAAAATTTTTCGATATAAAAATTTTCTATAGAAAATTTTTCGATACAAAAAATTTTCTATAGAAAATTTTTCGATATAAAATTTTTTTAATAGAAAATTTTCTATAGAAAATTTTTCGATATAAGATTTTTTCTATAGAAAATTTTTCGATGTAAAATTTTTTCTATAGAAAATTTTTCGATGTAAAATTTTTTCTATAGAAAATTTTTCGATGTAAAATTTTTTCTATAGAAAATTTTTCAATAAAAAATTTTTTCTATAGAAAATTTTTCGATATAAAATTTTTCTATAGAAAATTTTTCGATATAAAATTTTTTCTATAGAAAATTTTTCGATATAAAATTTTTTCTATAGAAAATTTTTCGATATAAAATTTTTTCTATAGAAAATTTTTCGATATAAAATTTTTTCTATAGAAAATTTTTGATATAAAAATGTTGCTATAGAAAAATTTTCGATACACAAATTCTATAGAAAAATTTTTGTTATAAAAATTTTTCTTTAGAAAATTTTCGATTGTATAAAAATTTTCTTTAAAAATCAAATTTTCTATAGAAAGTTTTTCGATATAAAAGTTTTTTCTACAAAAATTTTTTTTCAAAAATAAATTTTTCTATAGAAAATTTTTTGAAATGAAAATTTTTGTATCGAATTTTTTTTTTAATTTTTCGATATAAAAATGTTTCTATAAAAATTTTTCTATAAAAATTAATCTATAGAGAATTTTTCAAAATAAAAATTTTTCAAAATAAAAATTTTTCAATATAAAAATTTTTCTATAGAAAGTTTTTCGATACAACAATTTTCTATCAAAAATTTTTAGATATAAAAAATTTTCTATAGAAAAATTTTCGATACAAAAATTTTCCTATAGAAAAATTTTCGATACAAAAATTTTCCTATAGAAAAATTGTAGATATAAAAATTTTTCTATAGAAAAATTTTCGATATAAAAATTTTTCTATAGAAAAATTTTCGATATAAAAATTTTTCTATAGAAAAATTTTCGATATAAAAATTTTTCTATAGAAAAATTTTCGATATAAAATTTTTTCTATAGAAAATTTTTCGATATAAAATTTTTTCTATAGAAAAATTTTCGATATAAAAATTTTTCTATAGAAAAATTTTGGATATAAAAATTTTTCTATAAAAATTTTTCGATATAAAATTTTTTCTATAGAAAATTTTTCGATATAAAATTTTTTCTATAGAAAATTTTTCGATATTAAATTTTTTCTACAGAAAATTTTTTCTATAGAAAATTTTTCGATATAAAATTTTTTTCTAAGAAAATTTTTCGATATAAAATTTTTTCTAAGAAAATTTTTCGATATAAAATTTTTTCTATAGAAAATTTTTCGATATAAAATTTTTTCTATAAAAAATTTTTCGATATAAAATTTTTTCTATAAAAAATTTTTCGATATAAAAGTTTTTCTATAAAAAATTTTTCGATATAAAAGTTTTTTTATAGAAAAATTTTCGATACACAAATTCTATAGAAAAATTTTTGGTATAAAAATTTTTCTTTAGAAAATTTTCGATTGTATAAAAATTTTCTTTATAAATCAAATTTTCTATAGAAAGTTTTTCGATATAAAAGTTTTTTCTACAAAAATTTTTTTCGATATAGAAAATTTTTTGAAATGAAAATTTTTGTATCGAAAAATTTTTTTTTTTTTTAATTTTTCGATATAAAAATGTTTCTATATAAATTTTTCTATAAAAATTAATCTATAGAAAATTTTTCAATATAAAAATTTTTCGATATAACAATTTTTCTATAGAAAATTTTTCGATACAAAAATTTTCTATCAAAAATTTTTAGATATAAAAAATTTTCTATAGAAAAATTTTCGATATAAAAATTTTTCTATCGAAAAATTTTCGATAAAAAAATTTTTCTATCGAAAAATTATGGATAAAAAAATTTTTCTATAGAAAAATTATCGATATAAAAATTTTTCTATACAAAAATTTTCGATATAAAAATTATTCTATAGAAAAATGTTCGATATAAAAATTATTCTATAGAAAAATGTTCGAAACAAAAATTTTTCTATAGAAAAATGTTCGATCTAAAAATTTTTCTATAGAAAAATTTTCGATATAAAAATTTTTCTATAGAAAAATTTTCGATATAAAAATTTTTCTTTAAAAAAATTTTCGATATAAAAATATGTCGATAAAAAATTTTTCGATATAAAAATTTTTCTATAGAAAAATTTTCGATATAAAAATTTTTCTATAGAAAAATTTTCGATATAAAAATTTTTCTTTAAAAAAAATTTTCGATATAAAAATGTCAAATTTTGATCAAAACTTGACCAAAAATTCTCTATATGAAAATTTTTATATTTTTCTATCGAAAATTTTTCTTTAGGTACATTTTTATATCGAAAATTTTTTTAAAGAAAAATTTTCGATATAAAAATGTACCTAAAGAAATATTTTCGATAGAAAAATATAAAAATTTTCATATAGATAATTTTTAGTCAAGTTTGGATCAAAATTTGACATTTTTACCAAAATTTTCATATATTGAGATTTTGATCGAAATTTGATATTTTTACGAAAATTTTCATATAATGAAATTTTGATCAAAATTTGACATTTTTACCAGAATTTTCAAATAGCCTAGTTTGGATCAAAATTTGACATTTACCAAAATTTTTATATAGTGAAATTTGACATTTTTACAAAAATTTTCATATAGTGAAGTTTCGATCAAAATTTTGCATTTTTACCAAAATTTCAAATAGTGACGTTTTGATCAAACTTTTTCATATTTACCACAATATTCATATAATAATTTTTTTTTTAATTCTACATTTTTACTAAAATTTTCGTCAAAATATTCATATAATGCAATTTTTATCAAAATATTCCTTTAGTGAAATTTTGATCAAAATTTTTAACTAATGAAATTTTGACCAATATTTTCATATAATGAAATTTTGATCAAAATTTTTAACTAATGAAATTTTGACCAATATTTTCATATATTAAAGTTTTAATCAAAGTTTTTAACTAATGAAAATTTGACCAATATTTTCATATAATAAAGTTTTAATCAAAGTTTTTAAGTAATTAAATTTTGACCAAAACTTTCATATAATGAAATATTGATCAAAATTTTTAACTAATGAAATTTTGACCAATATTTTCATATAATAAAATTTTGATAAAAATTTTTAACTAATGAAATTTTGACCAATATTTCCATATAATGATAATTTGGATCAAAATTTTTAACTAATGAAATTTTGACCAATATTTTCGTATAATGAATTTTTGATCAAAATTTTTATATAGTAAAATTTTGGATAAAAATATTCATATTGTGAAAATTTTATCAAAATATTTGTATAAGAAAATTTTGAACAAAATTTTAATATAGTGAAATTTTGATAAAAATTTGCATATGTTGAAATTTTTTAATAGAAATTTAGGGATGTAATGCATTTCTATTTAATCCCTAAAACTACACCTATTGTTCTACTTTTCACAAAATCGTTCAAAACTTATAATAGAGAGAATATAAACAATATTTTTTTTTCCATTAACAAAATTTGTATATAGAGTAAAAATACTCACAAAAATTTCCCACATTTTCCCAAAAAGCACAACCCAGCTCTCCATACACACTCTAGAACATTTCCATACAATCGAATTTAGAGAAAAGAGCGCAGATAACCCAGAAATATAGCACAAATTCTCCATTCTTTTATGGGTACAGATGATCTTGATCATTTTTGATTTCGGGAAATCTCTAAGCAAAAAGAAGCTAAGAGATTAAGGAAAACTTGCGAAGACATTCAGATACGGGCCATACTTGCAACTGAAATGTGCGGAAAATATAGAACACGGAAAAACAGAAACGAAACAAAACGATCGTGAGTGTGTGCTTAAACGAATATGTATTTAAAAAGTAATAAAAATTCAACAAAAAAAAGAAGTGAAACAGAAAATATGTAAATATTTTTGTGAAAAAGAATGGAAAACAAAAGAATTAAAATATTTTTGAAAATTGGCCTATCAAAATAAATAAAAGATAATCATGGTCAGAAAAAGTTGAAGAATTTTATATGTGAAAAGTGGCTTAAATTGGTAAAAAAAATGGAATTTAACAAAAAGATTAAAAATTTATTTAAATTTCCAGAAATCGAAAAAAAAAAGTTCTAAAAAATTTCTTATTTAAAGTAAAGAAAACTCTTTAAATTTTCACAAATTTTCAAAAATATTACAAAAGAATAAATTTTTATTAAAAAATTTAATCAAATGAAAATTGTATACAAAAAAAATTTTGTGTGTATCCAAAGTCTGAAAATAAAAGAAATATTTCGAAAAAAAATTAATTAAAAGAAATAAAATTCCATATATTCGTATACAATCCACCTGTATCTGTAGATCTTTTAAGAAAATGTGTGTGATTTTGTAAAAGTGTTTGAATTGAAAATGTATCTGAATCTATGAGATACACAAAGAAAAAAGTGACGTCATATGCATACGTTTCTATAGCTAAACATATACAAAAGATGCCAAGCTATAACAAATACAAAATACTAAACAAATAAATTTTGAAAATTTTATTTGTCTTTACTTGATCACAGAAAAGTAACAAAAAAATATCACAATTAAAAATCAAAATCATAAATTTTGTAAAACAGAAAAATTTTATTATTTTAATTAAAATTTAATCAAAAAAATCAATTAACTGAAAAAATCTCTAATATTTAAACAAATTTTTGAAAATCCCAAAAAAAAAAAACACAAAAGGAAAATAATTGAAATACATACTTGTTGGATTGCTCACAGGCGTCATCATTATCATCATCATCATCTGGCGAATGATCATTATACAAAAATCCTCAAACAGAGAAATAAATCAAAACAAAAATTTCTCAAAGTTAAAGAAAAATCCAAAAAAAATCTTAATATCAAAAATCTAAAACAAAAATTTATACTCATCAACTCTCCTTTGAACAACTGAAGAAAAACCAAGTGAGAGTTTTCTTTCTTGTATGTGAAAGTAAAAGTTCAAACGTATAAGTAGAGGAATCACCAAAAGAATTAAAAGTAAAAATGATTCTTTAAGTGCAAAAAGATCAATATCTAAAAATTTCATCAATATTTTGATTGAACACTGCCAGTTGTTGGAGTTAAATATATTGAAATATTTTCCTAAATTTCAAGGTGATTATTAAATAATAGATAACACATACAAAAGTTTAATTGTTTGCCATAAATTTCTAATCAAAAAAAAATTAAATCAATATAAATATATAATAAAAAAAATAATTTAATGGGCCTAATGTTTATCTAATAGACCCAACAAAATTTAATTGCTTTAAATCAAGGAATACATTCCTTTTTAAAATTGAGGTGCAGTGGTTCCAAAACAGTGTTTTTAATAAGAGTCACCACTCATCTAGAAAGACATATGGCAAATCCGAAAAACACTAAAATAAGAACAAAATTTTAAAACTATCAAAATCATGTACTTGTGTTTATGAAAAAATTTACCATATATTGATCCTTTAGAATATATAATGGATACAATTTTTGATTGCTCTCTTCGTGAATGGTAGGTCTTTATTTGCACCCATCTCGAATTTTTATAAATTTTTTAAAATAATAGGTTTTTTAAAAGTTCATAAAAATCACAAACACATCCATTAAGGTATCAAGTTTCAGTATGGGCTCAAAGTTTGCTTTGTCAAAATGAATTAGAGTGATATAAATAACGGCAAGTAAAAAACGACTCACATTTTGTAGCGTCCGTCACAGAATTAAAGGTTTTTTAAACTTGACTAGTGCAATTTTTCTTTTTTCTCCAATTGAACTTGGTTCGTAAAGAGAACTTATAGTATGCTTTACATTATCCTGAAAATATATAGATGCTTATATAGCATTTTACAGAATAATATGTATAGGAAAGTGTGTAGCGTCCGTCACAGTATATATTTTTTACAAAATAATATTTATTAAATACAATATTTACGAACTTGTATCTGTCTTATTCATAAAGCAATAACACTGTCTATATACAGCTTAAATTTATGATATTAGGTGTTAAAAAAATGTACAGTGGGGCAAATTTTATATTTTTTTCGGATTTTTTGGGACGAAAAATAACCCAGTAAAACTTTTCATTACCAAATAATGAGTTAAACAGTTAAACTATTGAACACGAACTACTTACTCATTCGCTGTTTAAGTCATTACATTAACATGGGGATGTCATTGGAGGCAAGTACTTACTAATTGCAGAAAAGTAATGACTTGGGTAAGCAATTTGAAAGCAACAACAACAACAGCAACAACTTTTATGTTGTTGTTTTATTAAAAACATATATTTTTTAACGAAATACAAAATTTTTTTTATGATCCCATGGGGGCTCGAACCCAGACCCCCCGACTGCTAGGCAGAGACTCTTCCACTGAGCTACTTCATATGTTGAAAACTTAGCAGCTTATAATTAATATAAACAATTTTTATTTTTAGATCCAAAATCATGTGAAAATAACTTTGTTTTTCCCTGCTTTTTTTTGCTTTGTTGTAATTTTTGGAAAAATATTTTTATACGATTTTTTGTAATTATTTTAAAACTTTTTAAAAAATATTTTAAAACTTAAACAATTTAAATCTTCTTTTTTGTATAAGTTTTTAAATAAGATTGACTCTTACTTACTAAAATGTTACAACCTGTTAAGGCCAAAGTCTGAGCATATTTTAGAATTCCATGGATTTCGATCTTGTGCGAATATTCTCCAATTTTATAGGCCAAGCTTTGAAAAATGTTCCTCTACTTGGTCTTTCTATCGAAGTTTCGGACATCCTCCTCTAATATTAGGTAGTGGGACATTTCAATTCTAATTTTATCCTCTTCATTGTATTTTTTTTCAAGAGAGGGTTACTAGCCCGTAATCCTAACCCATTTTTATCGATCTTATGGGACAACTCTCGGAACATGTTAACTCATAATATTAATGGGTGTTAAACTAGCTCTCCGGGTAATATCATGAGGAGGTGTGTGTCCACAGTTGAGATGAAGGATGACCCAGATAAGTTGGGCTTACCAAGTTAAGACCAATTAGAATCGTGTTTGGTATTCAACATCCCCTACATAATCAAAATTGACTCATGATGGTATTTTTTCATTAACGTGAGTTAGTTTTACAAAGTTTTTTTACAGAAGATAATATTTAAGTTCTTAAAATTCAAAAATCATTTAAAAAGACTCTTTTAATAAAAAAAAAAAAACTAAAAAAAATTGTTGCCCTTGGTGGGATTTGAACCGGGGCCATTCAGTTTAAATTACCATCTTAATTACAAATAAGTACTTCTGTAATAACTTATTATTTATTCGGATGGTATGATGTAGTCGTTACAAGGTAACCAGTTATCAGAGTACTTGCCATTACCAAAGTTTTGCTGGGTAAGATATAAAAAGTGAAAAACTTTAAAAAAATGTATGTAGCCGTTTTGTGAAATATCAAATTGTGCCCAAAAATCGCATTTTAACCGCGAACATGAAAAGAAAGGAGATGAAATTCGGGCACAAATAAAACCATTATTTTCACTGATTAACGAATTCTTAAACAAAATATGAAATATGATTTTTTTTTTCTAATAAAAAACATTCAAGTAAACACTGTATCGTCCGTCACATAGCGTCCGCAACAGTTCATTTATGGATTTTTAGTGAAACTGGAAACTTTAAAATATTTTATGAAAGCTGTTTTGTAATCCTCTGATTTTCCTCTATCTTTAATATATTTACAATTTTTTTATTACTATGATCGCTTTGATGAAAATTTCAGAAACACCTGCTGAAAAAAAGTCACTTCCATTTTTTGTAGCATCCGTCAGCGAATATCTTTTTCCTCCAAAAGAAGTATGTAAATTAACAAATGCCATTCGATAGCACAATCGCGGGGCTAATATTATCGGAAATTTGTGCAAAGATATCTAGTGCAGAACGTCAATGGGATACATTTAAGTACAACAAAATCCGTACAAATGTATCGTCCGTCACGCAGGATTTGCCCATATTTAAAAACTTATTGTTTATTTATATGAATTTACCAATAATCAGGTATGTGATGGAAAACGATCGTTTTCAAATCGATCGATTTTTGATAATTACCGGTTATTTCCCCATCATCAGTCAAAAGGATTAAAGATCAAATTTTGTTTTTTTTTTTTGGGGAAAAAACCGAAAATTATCTCAAAAATATATCTGAAATCGATCGATTTGGAAACGATCGTTTTCCATCACATACCTCAATGTTTTTTTAATAACTGAAATAGAAAACAACTAAGAGTGTTATATTTGGCTGTGCTGAATCTTTTATACCCACCATCAAGTTGTGTTAAATTTAGAAATATATCTCATATATCTGCAAGGGTGTAGCTAATTCAAAATCTGGACCAAAACTAAAAAATCGCTAAGCTAATTGGTATTGTTGGTAAAACCTTTGGACTAAATTCGGTTGCCGTAGCTTTATAGTTTAACATTTAAAAATATTTTAGTGGTTTCCCCAGCATAGTTTTACATTAATAAATTGTTAAATACTTTTCGTTGCGCTTAATATGTAGTTAGACTAAACACATTAATAGTAATACGGCAGGTCCACATATTTCGTTAGGAGTTCCTAATGCATTCATCATATATAAAGTCTGAGCTGAACATTGATGCCCATCTAATTTCATAGGTGCAATCTTAATATAATGAATGCACCTCCAAATCTTTTTGATTGTAGTTACAAAAAGGGGATGTTTTATATATATATAAGAATTATAGCCAAATATTGACCAAATGTAACAAAATTTTACATACTGGCTGGTATTATTCTCATAGTTTCTTATTTAATAGCTTTTAAATGGCCTTTGCTAAAATTTTTGGTTTCCGTGAGTGTTTTTTATATGAAAGTTAGAGTCAAATATGGATTGATTCCTATTAAATTTGATAAACTGATCAAAAATTGCATAAAACTTAACTATTTTAAATTTAATCGTCATGGCTATTACAATTGTATTCAATTTATCAGCATTAATGTGTTTCCCGGGGCGGGGTTATATGGGAGCTCTAACTAAATTTGAACCGATTTTGTACATTTTCAACACACATATTTTTCAAGATATCCAAAATACTATTGTAAAATTTTGTCCCTCTAGCTCTTTTCGTTAAGGCGCTTTCGTGCTTTTATATGACGGACAGACGGACATAAATCCCCTTTTCTTTTTGAATTTTTGTGTTTTCGTTAGTTTTTTATATGGGAGCTAGATCAAATGGTGACCAATTGCGACAAAATTTTGCACACTGGCTGGCATTGATATAAGACTTTCTTTGTGCCAAATTAAGTGGTTTTACTTTTAGATTCATTTAAGTGTATTTTAGGTAAAATTTAGGCTGTTTTCGTAAGTTTTTTCTATGGAAAATTTTATACACTGCCTGGGGCTAATGTAAAACTTCTATATACCAAATTTTATCATCATTGCTGCTATACTTTGCCGTTTATTAACAAATAAGCGATTAGCCTTATACGGGAGCTATGGTCAAATGTGAACCGATTTTTTCCAATTAATACCAAAATTTTCTCAGAGATGAAGAATATTTTTACTAAGTTTCAGTGAGCTAGCTCCTTTCGTTTAGGCGTTATCGTGATCTCAACAGACGGACAGACAGACAGAAAGAAAGAAAGAAAGAAAGAAAGACAAACAGACAGACAGAAAGACAGACAGACAGACAGACAAACAGACAGAAAGACAGACAGACAGACAGACAGACAGAACGATAGACAGACAGACAGACAGACAGACAGACAGACAGACAGACAGACAGACAGACAGACAGACGGACAGACAGACAGACAGACAGACAGACAGACAGACAGACAGAAATACATTGATAAACTTTTCCACTGGCAATTTTTGTTCATTCGGAGGACCATTAGTAATTGAAATTGTTCAAAATCGGTATATTATTTAGGCTTCCTCCCAAAGGTCTCACTTCCCACAATTGAGACTTTGGCCAAAAATTCTATGAAATTATGTTTTTTTGTTACGCACAGTATTTATACCCTTCACCACCATAGGTGGAAAGGGTATTATAAGTTTATGCTGATGTATGTAACGCATAGAAATATTTGTGTTAGACCCATCTTTTAATATACCAATAAGCTTAGAATCACTTTCTGAGTCGATTTAGCGATGTCCGTCCGTCCGTCTGGCTGGTTGGCTGGACCCAGATGTAAACCTTGTAATCAAACTACAGGTCGCAATTCTAAAGATACTTTGATGAAATTTGGCACAGATCATTTGTTTGATAATGGGACTATGGCTATTGAAATTCGTCGAAATCGGTTCATTATTTATGGTACCTCCCATAGGTCCCACTTCCCGGAATTGATGTATTGGCCACAAAAATCAATATTTTTTCACGAAATTTAAATTATATATGGCTTATGTATATGTAAATCACTTCACCAAATTTCGTTGAAATCGGTTCACATTTGATCATAGCTCCCATACAAACTCTTTTCTAAAAAGGCACTAAATGGGACTAAAAGCCTCGTAAGTCCGAAGATTATGAAAATCTTAAGTTTATTTTTTGCATACATAATTTTTGTAACAACTGTAATTAATATGCCAAATTTCGAGATCATTGGTCTACATTTGACCCTAGCTCTCATATAAGTCCAAATGATGGAAACAGCTTAAATGTATTAGTTTGGAGAATATGTTTGTATGATGGTAAAATTTAGCAAATATTTGTCTGTAATTAGTAAAAAGAACACTTTTGACCTTAGTGGTGAAGGGTATCGTATGGTCGGGATTGACCGACTATAGCAATTTCTTGCTAAAATCAATCCACATTTAAACATAGTGCCGATATAAGGCCTAATGAAAAAAGTTTTGTAACCTGATAAAGTTTAACAAATATATGAATTTATACACAACAAAAAGAAATGTGACTTCAGTGGTAAAGGTATCATATGGTAGGACTTGACCGACAATAGTACTTTCTTACTTAAGTAATTCACGTATAGGAGATACATGCAAATAAAGCAATATATTTACATAGTTATTTCAATATATACGAATAACATTTTCATTATATTTACCTTACACCACGATTGGTAGGAAAGATTATTAAGTTTGTGCTGATGTATATAATGAATAGAATAATAATGTTATAAGTATCAACTTAGCTATCCATGCAAACTTGTAGTCAATGTATATATCAATTATATACCCATCAAAACTTTGGTAATGGCAAGTACTCTGATAACTGGTTACCTTGTAACGACTACAACATACCATCCGAATAAATAATAAGTTATTACAGAAGTACTTATTTGTAATTTAGATGGTAATTTAAACTGAATGGCCCCGGTTCAAATCCCACCAAGGGCAACAATTTTTTTTAGTTTTTTTTTATTAAAAGAGTCTTTTTAAATGATTTTTGAATTTTAAGAACTTAAATATTATATTCTGTAAACAAAATTTGTAAAACTAACTCACGTTAATGAAAAAATACCATCATGAGTCAATTTTGATTATCTAGGGGATGTTGAATACCAAACACGATTCTAATTGGTCTTAACTTGGTAAGCCCAACTTATCTGGGTCATCCTTCATCTCAACTGTGGACACACACCTCCTCATGGTATCACCCGGGGAGATAGTTTAACACCCATTAATATTGTGAGTTGTCCCATAAGATCGATAAAAATGGGTTAGGATTACGGGCTAGTAACCCTCTCTTGAAAAAAAATACAATGAAGAGGATAAAATTAGAATTGAAATGTCCCACTACCTAATGTTAGAGAAGGATGTCCGAAACTTCGATAGAAAGACCAAGTAGAGGAACATTTTTCAAAGCTTGGCCTATAAAATTGGAGAATATTCGCACAAGATCGAAATCCATGGAATTCTAAAATATGCTCGGACTTTAACCTTAACAGGTTGTAACATTTAAGTAAGTAAGAGTCAATCTTATGTAAAAACTTATACAAAAAAGAAGATTTAAATTGTTTAAGTTTTTAAATAATTTTAAAAAAGTTTTAAAATAATTACAAAAAATCGTATAAAAATATTTTTTCAAAAATTACAGCAAATCAAAAAAAAGCAGTGAAAAACAAAGTTATTTTCACATGATTTTGGATCTAAAAATAAAAATTGTTTATATTAATTATAAGCTGCTAAGTTTTCAACATATGAAGTAGCTCAGTGGAAGAGTCTCTGCCTAGCAGTCGGAGGGTCTGGGTTCGAGCCCCCATGGGATCATTAAAAAAATGTTGTATTTCGTTTAAAAATATATTTTTTTAATAAAACAACAACAAAAAAGTTGTTGCTGTTGTTGTTGTTGCTTTTAAATTGCTTACCCAAGTCATTACTTTTCTGCAATTGGTAAGTACTTGCCTCCAATGACATCCTCATGTTAATGTAATGACTTAAACAGCGAATGAGTAAGTAGTTTGTGTTCAATAGTTTAACTGTTTAACTCATTATTTGGTAATGAAAAGTTTTACTGGGTATATAACACTTCTTCACAAAATAAAACTGTTTGTCTTACAAGATATCGACACTATATATATATATTTTTTTTTTTCGTTTTATTTATTTAACCAATTAAAAGGTTTTTTTTTAAATTATTTTTTTTTTTCAAAAAATAATTGTCGTGATGTAAATATTATTCAAAAAGAATGACTATTCGCATTTGATCCCAAATCTGTTACATTTATTTATTAATGTAACAGACCAATTTATTGATAAAAAGCCAAAAATTGTTTGCGGAGAAACCTAAATTCCTCGACGCGTTTCGATGGTTGGTTAGACCATCTCTTCAGGAGGATTATCCCCAATGTAGACAGATCGAAAATCTCGCATTAATACTTATTTACAAACAAAACTTTTAGAATTATGTTCATAAACTATAAGTAAAAGCGTAGATCATCGACTGGACAAAAACACAAAAATTTTCAGTTTTCATCTTCCTTCACTTCCCACATTCTTGCTGCAGCATGATTTATCGAATGTCAATATAAAAAAGTCTTCAGGGCCGGATGGTATTCCAGCACTGGTCTTGAAGCAGTGCTCTTCAACGCTAGCTCGTCCATTAGTAAACCTTTTCAGTACCTTATACCATACCGGTGAATTTCCTACGCTAATGCAACGCCAATCCTTAAAAAGGGTGAGGCTAATAACCCTGAAAATTACCGACCAATAACGATTTGTTCAGCACTTTCCAAAGTAATGGAGAGTATGGTAAATAACCATTTGGTTAAACATTTAGAGCCTTGCAAATTAATAAGCGACCGCCAGTATTGATTTCGTAGGGGGTGCTCTACGGGGGACTTACTAGCGTTCCTATCAGAAAAATAGTGCCGTTCCAATCACCATTTTGTCGAAAGTAATGTTATGGCTCTAGATATTTCTAAGGCGTTCGGTGCGCTTTTATCAAAACTTTTTGCTTTCGGTGTCGATTTATATCGATCTTCCTCAGGGATCGCACTATAAGAGTTTTTGTAGATGGGATCTCATCAAACGAGTTCAAGATCAATTCAGGGGGTACCGCAAGGCTCTGTACTTTTTTCTATTCTATTTCTTATATTCATTAATGACCTTCTATGTCAAACTTCTAATCCTATCTATCCTTTTGTAGATGATAGTAACATTTGCCATTCGTATTCATTTAATCATAGACCGGATCTTCCACAGATTGTGGCTATGAGACAAAACATGAATGAATCATTAAATCGCGATCTCGAAACCGTTTCACAATGGGGTCGTGTGAATAGAGTCGACTTCAATGTACGCAAGAATCAGTGCTGTATGCTTACGCATAAAGGCACGGCAGATCATGTTACTTTATCTGTATCCATGGATGATGTAAATATACAGGAACCACATGCTCTTGATGTTCTGGGCATGAGAATTCAATGTGATGTCCGTTGGACAAAGCACTTCTTTCAAGTGACGAAAGAAGCATAAAAGTGCCTAGGTTTTCTAAAACGGTGTAAGATGTACTTCACTTCAACTGATCTCCTTAAAATTTACACCGACTATATCGGACCAAAAATGGAATACAACTCCCACGTATGGGTCGTTGCTTCAAAGTCTATTTTGAAGCTTCTCGACCGCGTACAACTCTGTTGGTTCACTGGAGTACCGCCGCAATGTGGCGGTACCACATGCAACCACATGCTTTTGTGGTTGATTGTCCAGTAGACCAAACAACACACTTTAGCCGTACAGTACATGTGTGGAACTCACTTCCTTCAGAAGTTTTTCCTGACAGTTGCAATATAGAAAATTTCAAATCAAATGTCCACAAACACTACTCCCTCTTTCCTCCTTCCCACAACCTATTTTCCTGGTTCCAACACAATGCATAGCATAAGTAGGGGTCATCCTCTGAGTGCTGGTCCTAAATAAAAAAAAGATACTATTACAGATTCGGGTGGATATCTATTGTAACGTCGCCGATCAACAGAAAATGGTGGGCGATTATTTCCTCTGCGAAACACAAATACTGATGTTGACATTGACAACCGATGTTGATATTGATGACCTTATTTGCCACTATTGTCTAAAGGGTACATAACAATGTCGAGTTCTGCAATTCTATAAATACATATGCACGTACATTCATATAGGTGGTGATATTACAGATTTTTCACTTCGAAATATCTACGAGAACGATGAAAAGCAAGGTACCAAATGGGTCGTTAAATTAGTCATTCCCAATACATGAATGATATCCCGCTGTTTGGTTAGGTTAGGCAGTCACTTGGGTCCAAGATGAGGTCCCTTTGTAATTCCTGCAATGGAGAGAAAAAAGTGAAATTCCTAATCTACCGTATAAAAGAGGCTTAGTTAGAGCCAGCCGGATGCATCAATAAAAGAGCATATTTTAAAAATGTTGATGTTTGAGATCTTTGATGGATCGTTCAAAAATTGGAATCCCAGATGGTGGGTCCTAATATCAGCAAGGGCTGGGCAGTGACAGAGGAGATGAGTGATGGCTTCTTCCTCCTCAGCGTTCTGCAGTTGCTTTGAAGATTAAGTCTTCCAGCATTTGAACCTAATACACATTGTCCTCTGAGTACTGAGATAAGGGTGCATAGTCTATGGCGCGGAAAGCTGACCAAGACTGCAGAACGCTTACTGTCGTAAGTTGGCCATGTAAGTCTAGAGATCGAACAGGTCGTTTCTGTGGACCAGTTGGTCTGTGCGGACCTAAAAAGAAACTGCTTGATGAGCAGTTTGCATGCTGATAGCGGTATACCTATGAATTGGTCAATATTCTCCTGACCAAGGAGAGCACCACCTTTTGCTAGATTGTCTGCAGTACCCAAAAAAGTTCAATGTTAGAATGTCTCGCTATCTCATTTAGGGATGCCCGACATTCACGGATAAGTACGGATGTCGTACCGATATCGTATAGACCGATGATAAAGAATTAATGGCTGCAAAATTATCTGTAAAGAAGCGAATATCGTTAGAGTATATTCGGTGGTAAGTTAGCCACTTGCTCGCCCTATAGATAGCTGAGATTTCAGCTTGAAGAATACTGCATTGTTTTGGGAGCTTGAATATCCCGCTGTTAATTATTTAGCAATACATGTAGAAAATGGTCAACAGCCCCAAAAACCACAATACTTACCGAATACTTTACACGTAAATCATAGAATTCTAGGAAAATAAATTATTATGTTATAGACTTTTTTTAACAGATATTGTGCACTTTGCTTAGGATGATGCCGTTCATCCTAAGTAAAGTGATTGCTTCTATTTATCTTCTTCTTCTTCTGTTATCCTTGACTCCCAGTGGAGCATAAGGCCTCAACCATCCTTTTATATCGGACTCTATTCCGAGATGTTAGGCATACATCGTCCATGAATAGTTTGCTGCTTGTAACTCCGCATCAATTGATCTTCTCCACGTTCTAGCAGGTGCGCCAACACGGCGGCCGCTTCCTTGTGGATTCCAACGGAGCGCTTATCTAGCAATGCTGGTATTTGGCCTTCGGAGTGTGTGGCCTATCCACCGTCATTTCCGTTGACATACCTCTGTGGAAGCGGGGGTTTGGTTTGTCGTATTAAGTAGATCCTCATTTCTTATGCGATTCGGCCACCATATATTAAGAATTTGCCTTAATCGATGGCATTTGTGCGTTTCCATGTTTCGCAGCCGTAATACAAGATGGTCTTGACATTCGAGTTGTATATTCGTAACTTCGTTGTTGTTGATATTTGCCGAGATTTCCAAATAGCTCGAAGAATGCCAAATGCAGATTTTGCCTTATTAATACGCGATTTAATGTCCTCGTCTGCGCCACCTTTTGTAGTTACTAAACTACCCAGGTAATTAAAGGTATCTACACGCCCAATAACCTCGTTATTCACATTGATGTGTGTCAACGGGTTTGCGCCATAGCCTCCGGGCATAAACTTTGTCTTGGAAATATTAATTTCAAGACCAGCTATACGAGATTCAGCAGTAATAGCGTTAGTATTCTCTTGAAGGTGGCCAGAGCTTTGGCTTAGAAGACATTTCTATTTATAACTGGTACTAATTAGCAAAACAGATAAGTACACTCAGAATATTATGTAAGTAAAATTAACTTAAAATGTAATTTGAAATGAATGAATATTCATTTAACAACCGGTCAACTGATTTTTCATTCAAATTCAATAAATATTTCATTTAAATTTAACTGACAAATATTTAAACTACATTTTCAGTTTTAAAAACGGAATATTCAGTTGTTTTCAAAAAAATTACTGACAAAAATTTAAACTACATTTTTAGTATAAAAAACGGAAATTTTCATTTATTTTTAAAAAATTTAATGGTCAAAAACTACATAAAATTTCCGTAAAACGGACAATTTTCATTTGTTTTTATAATTAACGTAACATAAAAGACGAAACCATCCTTTAAGGCATCGAAAAACCAAACAGACAAAACAAAGTTTGTTGTTTGCTTAGGCCATACCCCGTGATAGGCGGCCAGTATTACAAAAAGTTTCTTCAGTAAGCAAACCTAAGATACTTAAGGAAAAACAATAATTAAACAAATACGAATTATATTTGATACAATAATTGAAAAAATTTATAAAAACTAAACAACTGATATTTTCAAATGTTACGGATTTTCAGTATTTTTTTTGTAGGTTGTTTTTTAAACAAATGTATAAATATGTTAAAAATCAATTTTCATATAAATTTAAATGAATATTCATTTGAAAATAACATAAACGTAAATTTCCTAAACAACATACAATCAGTTACTGTAATAATTTCCTGAGTGTATTAAAAAAACTAATGACAAATGTAATTGAAGCTATAATGTTAAAGGGAAAGTATAAGGGAGACTTCCATATGCTTTGTCAATGAATGAAAATTTTTCTTTGCGTGGCAAAACAACGCTTACCGGGCTCAGCTAGTGAAAATTATAAAAATGGAATTTTAATATTCTGTCATTTTTCCACTCATCAAATTAATACTAGGCCAATGTGAATATTCTTATTTTAATAACTTTAAACAAACAGTTTATATTTAGACTCACAATGAAATTTATTTTAAGAATTCCAAAAATAAATTTTAAACAAAATACGTAAGAAAAAGTAATGGAGTGGAAAAAAATAGCAGCAAAATTATTTGTTATTTACGTTAAAAATACAATAAATACAATAAACACGTCATAATATTAATCGAACGAGACTAAAAATAAAAATTCAAATTTAAAATCAAAGTGTTACTAATGGACCAATTAAATGGAAAAAAATAAGAAATACCACAATTTATTTTAAATGGAAATGATACATAAAGTATATTTTTAAAATTTTATAAAAGAAAGCAAAATTTGTATTAACATTTTGAAAGCAGTTTTATTGAAGACGAGCGAGAAGATAGAAGTAGAGTTTATTAAAACAGTTTAAATTTTAATAGAACAATTAAAAGAAATTTATTACTGCATTTAAAAACATACATATAATCGAAAGGCCTTAAAATCTGTGATCAAGGTCTTGAAAAAAAATCAATAAAAATTTTTAATTTATTTAGTAAAACCATAAATCGTTAAAATTTATTTATACTCATAATTTTTGCTTATGAAAACAATAATAAAAATATTTAAAAGAAAAATTTGAATTAAAAGAATTTTATTGATTCCAAAAAAAATCTAAAATTGGTATCTTATACTGGCCGCGACCGAGTGCTTGTGAGTGTGAATTAAATTAATTATTACAGACCAAAAATTTATGTTATTAATTTAAAGAATTAAAGAAAATATTAAGAAAATTTACGATCTTGTTATGATTGAGAAAACATCTTTGATTTTCCCAAAATCAGTTTCCAAAAAAAAAATCCTGCATGTTTATTTTTTCAGTTGAAATTATTTTCTTAAATTTGTTAAAACCAACTGTTTTAGTGTTTTTTTTTTCATAAAATTCTTGTATAAAATTCTTTAACAAAAAAATTGGCAGAATTTTTTATCACTTTTGTTTATTTATTAAGAATTTTTTTTAATTAAAATTTTTTTTAATAAATATAAAAAATATTTTATAAGAATATTTTTGTTGAAATATTAATGGATTTATCTTGTTAAATTTATTAGTAAGCATTTAAGAAATTACATAAAAAATATATCTATTTCTTCGAATAAAATCAAAATTTTTAATAAAATGGATTAAATGCGTAGACAAAAAGAAATAGAATCCATTAAATAATTCAATTATGTTAGATTTAGTGTCATATTATTTATGTTTGACATATAAAAAGTTTATTTTGCCAAAAAAAAAAATAGAAATCTTAATTGATTCAAAATATTTTGAACTAAAAAAACTAAGAAAAGCTATAGTCGGTCAAGGCTGACTACTTGATACCCTTCACTTTAAGAGTTTAACTTAAGTCTTAGAGACATAGTCACATGCGCTACTTTTTTAAATTTCGAGATTTTCGTAGTCTTTTTTTGTCATTTCTGTCTGATCACCTGATATGGGAGCTACGGATAATTGTGAATCGATTGCTACCAAATTTCGGTTATTGGTTTAGTACCTGGTTGACCGAGCCTTACTCGGGGCTTTATGATAAGCATTTTGAGGCAAGTTTTAAAGTTTTTATATATTTTATTTTATACAGTTACAGTTTAACTCATTTGAAGTATTTTTTTAAATTGGTCATACCAACAGAAACCTCCGTCGTCTCATGCGCAAAAACTTTGCTAAAGATTATAGTCTGATTAAATGCACAGTTTACGATTTAATTCATTTTGAGTAGTTTTCAGTCGCGCCACCTGAAGTCGTTCATACCAATTAAGAAACCTTCATCTGCTTATGCGTAACAACTTTGCTTATGATCATAACATGATCAAATGCACAGTTTACGATTTAATTCACTTTGAGTAATTTTCAGTGGCGCCACCTATCAGACTTTGGTCATTCCAATTAATAAACTTTCGTCGGCTTATCCGCAATAACTTTGCTAAAGATTATAGCATGATTAAATGTACAGTTTACGATTAAATTGACTTTGAGTACATTTCAGTGGCGCCATCTGTCGAAATTTCTTCATACCAACTAAGAAACCTTAGTCGGCTCATGTGCAATAACATTGCTAATGATTATAGCATGATTAAATGTACAGCTTACGATTTAATTGACTTTGAGTAATTTTCAGTAGCGCCACCTGTCGGAAATTATTCACACCAATTTCAAAGCCTTCGCCGGCTTATGCGCTACAACCCTGCAAAAGATCATAGCATGATCAAATGTACAGTTTACGATTTAATTATTTTTAGTAATTTTCAATGGCGCCATCTGTCGGAAATTATCAACTTAAAAACCTTCGTCGGCTTATCAGCAACATCTTCGCTAAAGGGCATAACATGATCAAATTCACAATTTACTATTCTATAAATAACATACATACAGACAAACATTCATTTGTTTAAAATGTATTACTAATTTTTGACCCTTTTTATCCCCTAATTTCAAAAAGTTTCATGTGCATATTTTGTACTTCTTTGGTACCAATTGAATTCGATACATTTTATTAAAACGCAGTTAACATAATGTTCCTATTTATATTACTTTTAAGATGTTAAGTTATCAGTTTATTCCTTTTTTATTCATTTTGGCCCCAAAATCAAAAAAGTACCAAATACGTGTTTAATGTTTCTTTTACATCTATTGATTGCAGTACAAAGTTTCTTTCTATATTGTTTAGTTTAAAATTAAAAAGGTACCAAAAAAACTATTTTCAGCCTTTTTTACCCCCTATCGGACGTAGTAGTAAAAAAGTATTATAAAAAGCTTATTTTCATAGTTGTTTAAAACATAATTTCAATTTTGTTTCTATACCTTTTACTTTAGGAGATATAGCGTTTTCGATTTTTTCCCCTTTTTACCCGATTTTACCCTCTTAGAGGCAAAGGTTCTAAAAGTCCCTTCTTCTTCGACCTATACATCAAAAAAGATACCCACTGTCCAAATTTTATCAAAATCGTTAGAACTGTTTTCAAGATTGCTCGTTTAAAAATATAAAATAAAATTTTGCCAAACAAAAAAAATCTTAATTAATTCAAAATATTTTGAATTGAAAAAAGTAAAAAAGCTGTAGTCGGTCAAGCCCGACTATATAATACCCTTCACTACTACCAAAAATTGAAGAGTTTTCCTTAAGTCTTACAGACATACATACTCGTATAGTCGTAAGAGCTATTTTTAAAATTTCGAGATTTTTGTAGTTTTTTATCATTTCTGGCCCATCACTTGATATGAGAGCTACGGTCGATTGTGAATCGATTGTTACCAAATTTCGGTTATCGGTTTATATTAATAAAGTGAAAAGTTTTAGTAATTCAATGCAATAATCTTAAGATTTTATAAGTGTTTTTATTTTTTCTGGATATTTAAAATACTTTTGAGAAAGTTTCTTTCTTAAGAGGTATGGTCAAATATGGGCCGATACATACATACATAAACATTATTTTTACTGAATATTATTAAAATATAATTAAACTTGTGGCTGTGATGAGCCAAAAACTCTGTTCCGGCAAGGCAATTCTATGGGAGGTACACGAAATGGTAATTTGATTTTTTCTTTAAAGTATAGGAATCGTCCTTGAGCCTACGAGTCTATACCAAATTTCATCAATTTATATTTCAATTTATGACCTGTTCTTTAATAACAAGCTTATGTGAACATTTAGCAGACCAGACCAATATTTTTATACCTTACAAGTATCAGCACAAACCCAATATATTCTTTCCACCTTTAGTGTTTAACCCTTATGTGTATACCAAGGTACCCCGGTACCTTTAGCACTTTCATCTTAACTTTTTTAATGGAAACAGATGGTTCACAAACCTCAAACTTCTTGAGAACTCCTAACTATTGAAATAGTTTAAATTATTATTACTTTTAAGCTAAAAAATTATATTGTATAGGCGCTGTGGTCCAATTTATATCTTATATACGTAACCGTACGGCAAGGTACCCGGGTACCTTCATACATTATATATGAAAAAACTGTAATAAAAAGTAAAATATTATTGACAGATAACTAAAGCAAAATTAGACAGATTAGTTATAAATATTTTATATATGAATATTTATGTAGAAACAAGATTTACACTATTTTCTTTGTTTTATACATAGTTTCGAATTTTTTTTTAATTTTATTCTTGACCCTGGTTATAAAAGGGCTAGTGACATCAAATTTCAACCAATATTCTAAAATATATATTTTTATCCGTTGTAACAATCATAATTTCAGTTCTGCTTATAAAAACTGCTAATATATAACAATTTACGTGCTTTTTTATAACTTTGATGAAAAATTATGTTTTTGTCGAAATCCTTTGAATTTAAGTCGCAGGTACGACTAAGCCGTTAAAGATATTTCTCTAGTTCTTTCTTTGTGGTAATCTGTAGGGGGTTCTAACTATAACGGGAACTTTTTTTTACTTTTTTCGAGTTCGTTTAACAATCTATTTTAAAAAACCAAAAAGGAGTTTTTAAAACGGTATGAACAAAATACTTTTTTTCGTCCTGTGCAAAAGTGACATATCGTTAGCCCATTGCATCAAAAATGGGTATTTAAGTATCCTAAAGCCTTAAAAAAGTAAAATTAGTCAAACTTTTTAAAGTTTTTTAAAAATAATAATTTTTTTATAGCATATGCTCAGTAGAGTCTTCAAGGACATAGGATATTTTATAAAACCTTTGATAATTAGAAAAATCTTCAACCGATTTTAAGGTTATATATCATGTATTTGGATTATTGGAGTCAAATGTAGAAAAATTGGAGGCTACATCTTCCTGTAGTACGAAACTTAATTTACTTAATACAAATATATGGTATACATATATATTCGCCATGACTTGTATCCTTACAACCGCCACGTTGAATTCACCTTGAGATTTACTATTTACTATAAATGAACGTGCATTGTAACTCTCAGAGTTATTTTCCGATATCACTCATTTATTTTCTCCAAAAGTGTTTGTTTACAATAATTTTTCCATATAGGTACCCGGGTACCTTGCCATTCTCTTAAAGGTGTTTTTTTTTGCCATACACATAAGGGTTAAGAGTAAAAAAATGTTATGAATTCAAATATGCACCCAATCCGGTTTTTACACAGACAAAATAATTTAGTTAGGGAATTCCCAATTTATGCGTATATATCAATCTTTGTTGATATATACGCACATACATATCGTTACTTTAATATAATTTTTAAAAAAGTTATTATATCATTAATTTCTTTAGAGACTTTAGTAAAAAACTGCGTTTAAACATTTTCTCTATCTTCAAAACTTAAGATTTTGTTTAGTTTATTATTATTATTTGTTAGGGCTTTTCTATATTTAAGTAACGTTATATACTAAATTTCATTTTTTCAACTATTTTTTTTAGACTTTCTTCTCAAATGAAACACTTTTGTAAAAACTTGTAAAGCGACATAATAGGGGTTATTGGCCTTGGTGAGGACATTCAGAAACCATTTTCAAAGATTTCGAAATATGTGAAAATTTTTAGATATTCGGAAAAAACTGTTTTCGGTTAAGTCGTCGTTTTTTGTACTAATTATTATATCCTTCACCAATAGATGAAAGGGTATTATAAGTTTGTACACCCGTATGTAATTTTTTTATTAGTGATCAAAGACCCCATAAAAATTTTACCGATCGACTCAGAATCGGGAGGTGAATCGATTTCGCGACGTCCGTCTGTCTGTCTGTCCGTCCGTCAGTCTGTCTGTTGAAAGAAATTTTGTTTACATTTTGTAAGTATTGTTTCAGCGATATCTCAGATGTTTATGGACCGATTGTGACCGATTTCATAGCGTACTTTGTGGGAGGATTTCCTAAAATCTGATATGTAAACTTCACAAATCTGATTATGATCCGATGTACCGATGGACTCAGAATCGGCAGCAGAATCAATTTCGCGTCTGTCTGTATGTCTGTCCGTCCGTCTGTCTACCTGTTTGTCCGTTTATCTGTTGTAGTCAAGTTTTTGGAAGTCCTGTTTTGTCGATATTTCAGATGTTTCTTTTGATAAAATTTAATAGCGTTCTACGCAAGGTATTACCTAAATTCTAATGCATTCGGTAATTTGTGGTAGATATAATTTAGTGTTTAAGCGATATTTCAGGTGTTATGATCGACAATAATGAAATTCAGGGTGGGACGATATCCTAACAAAAATCTGATTTTGGCAGACAGACACACTGCATTTATCTTAATTTTGTGCCTGACTTTTGAACATTATGATAATATTTGAGAATGTTTAATATATCAAATTATAGGTAACCTTCCTAGGAACTACGAAAAATGCAGCTAAGTACATGATTTGTGTTGAAAACCTACATACATGTATATATGTATCTTACATATAAACGAACCTTTAAATTTTTTAATTGCAATTGGGAAAAATCCTTTCACATTAAAAGTTTCAGAACTAATTCTAAAATTAATACTACTGACTTCCAAATATATTGGTCTATATTGCTTCCAAAAATCATCTTAATATCTTGCTTAGTTTTAGAGTTTTTACAAAAAATTACAAAGTGATATTCAAAAATTACATAAATTTTTTGTTGTTGCACTTTTTTTGACAAAAGTCTTAAATTGGTTTAAGACTTTTGTCTTAATTGAGAAAAATGTTTAACTTTATTCAAAAGTATATAAAATTCCTTTTCCATAACATGTTTTTTTTTTGTTTTGTTTTAACAATTGTTTTGCTCAACTTTTGAATTTGAAAAGCCATAAAATCTTAATCGAAGCGAAATTCAAAATTTCGAAGAAGAAGGAACTTTTGGAACCTTTGCCTCTAAGAGGGTAAAAATGGGTAAAAAATCGAAAACGTTATATCTCCTAAAGTAATAGGTAAAAAGTTTTTCACAGCTATGAAAATAAGCGGACAGGTGTTTGGTACTTTTTTGAAACTATGTCCGATAGGGGGTAAAAAAGGGTGAAAATAGTTTTTTTTGTACGTTTTTGACCCACTCTTATTTTTTAAACTAAAGAATATAGAAAGAAACTTTGTACTGCAGTCAATAGATGTGAGGAAATATTGAACACGTATTTGGTACTTTTTTGATTTTGTGACCAAAATGGGTAAAAAGGGGATAAACTGATAACTTAACATCTCAAAAAGTAATATGAATAGGAAAATAATGTTAACTGCGTGTTAATAAAATGTACCGAATTCAATTGGGGATAAAAAAATTAGTAATGTTATAACTTTAAAACAAATGACTGTTTGTCTGTATGTATGTTCTTTATAGAATAATAAACTGTGAATTGGATCATGTTATGCTCTTTAGCAAAGATGTTGCGCATAAGCCGGCGAAGGTTTTTAAGTTGGTAAGCCTTATTTCCGACAGGTGGCGCCACTGAAAATTACTTAAAATTAAATAAATCGTAAACTGTACATTTGATCATGCTATGATCTTTTGCAAAGTTGTAGCGCATGAGCCGGCGAAGGCTTTTTAATTTGTGTGTACAATTTCCGACAGGTGGCGCTACTGAAAATTACTCAAAGTCAATTTAATCGTAAGCTGTACATTTAATCATGCTATAATCATTAGCAATGTTGTTGCACATGAGCCGACGAAGATTTCTTAGTTGGTATGAAGAAATTTCGACAGATGGCGCCACTGAAATTTACTCAAAGTCAATTTAATCATAAACTGTACATTTAATCATGCTATAATCTTTATTTATTTAATTTATTATTTGGAATGGCCAAAGTCCGACAGATGGCGCCACTGAAAATTACTCAAAGTGAATTAAATTGTAAACTGTGCATTTGATCATGTTATGATCGTAAGCAAAGTTGTTACGCATAAGCAGATGAAGGTTTCTTAATTGACTTAACGACTTCAGGTGGTGCCACTGAAAACTACTTAAAATGAATTAAATCGTAAACTGTGCATTTGATCAGACTATAATCTTGAGTCGACGGAGGTTTCTGTTGGTATGGCCAATTTCCAAATAAACTCAAAATGAGTTAAACAGTAACTTTGTAAAATAAAATATATAAAAACTTTAAAATTTGCCTCAAAATGCTTATCATAAAGCCCCGAGCAAGGCTGGTTCAACCAGGTACTTAGCTTAATATAATCAGCCGTTTTGGAGTTATATTAACATTATTTGCAAAAAAAAACAGTTTTTCAGAAAAAATGTATCTCGGAAACTAAAGCTAACTCGTAAAAACCAATGCCGTTTTCGGATTAAGCAGACCGCAGCCATCTAGATTTGCTCAACAAATCTCATTCCGCAAAATTGTGTTGACCTGTGTATTAAATAAAACACAAGTAAGAAAACATCAAGGCCGAACATATGATCCTCTTTTGAGGTCCAATGGTCAACAAAGTAAAGAGTTTTTTCTTAATGCAAATATGTCTGTCTTATATTTATTTGTTAATTTTCATACAAACATTTTTTATATTTTGAAATAAATTTGTGTCATTTGATATTATATAGAAGCTAAGTTTGTATCGGGTTGTCTCGAACTTGAACAGTTTGACATAAATTTGTATAAAAATTTATAGAATTACCATTATCATCAGCATTAAGGGTAATTTTGTGATTTATATGGTATATATTCTGAGTTTGAATGAAAAATTAATTGTCCAGCTTTAAAATCAATTTAATCGTATGAGTGATAAGTATTTCGTATAATACTCATACGCCCCAAAGAATTTCATATTTTCTTTGACTTAAATACAAGGTCATATGGAATTTAAACTTTAAAAAACTTAAACAAATACCATTTGAAAGTAAAAGAACTGAATAATTTCTTTTTAGCAGCAAAAAAACATGAAAAGACATCTTTTCAAGTTAATTAAAACAAAACAAAGCATTTTTCTTGTTTGTTTTTCAATTTAAACAAACAACAAGACATAAGACGGAAAATGAACAAAACTGAAACCAAGCATCAAGAGCCCAAAAATTAAAAATTTCAAAAAACGAATCAAAAGAAAAAGCATTAAACAAATACAAGTCTCGTACAAATTAATAATTGAAATGAAAAGTGTTTGTTTGATTTAACTGGAATCCAAGAGGGAGGTGGAAGGGGTTTCATTATTTACTTACGGAAACGAATGTAATGACTACTAGGCCTTACTTCCTTTTTTAGTACTTTTTTAATAATTGCTTTTTAATAATTTGAGTACATAGAAGAATGGTAGGAGTAGGACTGCATACATATTTCATTTAAAAATCTTATTTTTTATATTTTTTGTATTTTTTCATTCTGCTCGATTTATTGTCTGTCTGTATAGATTCAATTTGTATAAGAAAAATTTTCCTTTTCTGTAGAAAAACAATTGCACAAGTTTGTACGTGTTTCGTCACATGTAACAATTTCCAATGTACACAAGAATTGTTTAAACAATTTCAATTGTTTGATTTTATTTTTACAGAAATGTGCAGATAAAAATTTCATACAACTCGAGAGAAGTTTTTCCAGAGATCTATAAGAAAAATCAAATATTGAAAGATAATAATTGAAATATGAAGAGATGAACAGAAAAATTGAAAATTGTAATGAAATTCCTGACAGTATCTTTAGACTTAAATTCAAAAAATATTTAGTTAAATAAATAGTAAAGTCAATCAAGTCCACTTTTCAAAAAAATTGAGTTAATGATAGGAAAAGGTTCTGCAATTGTGGATCTTACTATGAGAAAAATAGTTAATTTTAAATTTACACAACTTACTAAAATATTGACAGTCAAACATTTTATATTTAACGATTTGATACAAATTTTAATATATTTAATAATTTAATAATTTTTCAAAAATTTACTTTTTATCGGAAATTTTTCAAAAAATTTACTTTTTATAGGAAATTTTTCAAAAATTACTTTTATAGGAAATTTTTCCAAAATTTACTTTTTATAGGAAATTTTTCAAAAATTCACTTTTTATAGGAAATTTTTCAAAAATTTACTTTTTATAGGAAATTTTTCAAAAATTACTTTTATAGGAAATTTTTCCAAAATTTACTTTTTATAGGAAATTTTTCAAAAATTCACTTTTTATAGGAAATTTTTCAAAAATTTCCTTTTTATAGTTAATTTTTCAAAAATTTGCTTTTTATAGGAAATTTTTCAAAAATTTACTTTTTATAGGAAATTTTTCAAAAATTACTTTTTATAGGAAATTTTTCAAAAATTTACTTTTTATAGGAAATTTTCCAAAAATTTACTTTTTATAGGAAATTTTCCAAAAATTTACTTTTTATAGGAAATTTTTCAAAATTTACTTTTTAAAGAAATTTTTTCAAAAATTTACTTTTTATAGGAAATTTTTCAAAAATTTGCTTTTTATAGGAAATTTTTCAAAAATTTACTTTTTAAAGGAAATTTTTCAAAAATTTACTTTTTATAGGAAATTTTTCAAAAATTTACTTTTTAAAAATTTACTTTTTATAGGAAATTTTTCAAAAATTTACTTTTTATAGGAAATTTTTCAAAACTTCACTTTTTATAGTAAATTTTTCAAAAATTTACTTTTTATAGGAAATTTTTCAAAAATTTACTTTTTATAGGAAATTTTTCAAAAATTTACTTTTTATAGGAAATTTTTCAAAAATTTACTTTTTATAGGAAATTTTTCAAAAATTTACTTTTTATAGGAAATTTTTCAAAAATTTACTTTTTATAGGAAATTTTTCAAAAATTTACTTTTATAGGAAATTTTTCAAAAATTTACTTTTTATAGGAAATTTTTCAAAAATTTACTTTTTATAGGAAATTTTTCAAAAATTTACTTTTTATAGGAAATTTTTCAAAAATTTACTTTTTATAGGAAATTTTTCAAAAATTTACTTTTTATAGGAAATTTTTCAAAAATTTACTTTTTATAGGAAATTTTTCAAAAATTTACTTTTTATAGGTAATTTTTCGAAAATTTACTTTTTATAGGAAATTTTTCAAAAATCTACTTTTTATAAGAAATTTTTAAAAAATTTACTTTTGATAGGAAATTTTTAAAAATTTACTTTTTATAGGAAATTTTAAAAAATTTACTTTTTATAGGAAATTTTTTAAAAATTTACTTTTTATAGGAAATTTTTCAAAAATTTACTTTTTATAGGAAATTTTTCAAAAATTTACTTTTTATAGGAAATTTTTCAAAAATTTACTTTTTATAGGAAATTTTTTAAAAATTTACTTTTTATAGGAAATTTTTCAAAAATTTACTTTTTATAGGAAATTTTTCAAAAATTTACTTTTTATAGGAAATTTTTCAAAAATTTACTTTTTATAGGAAATTTTTCAAAAATTTACTTTTTATAGGAAATTTTTCAAAAATTTACTTTTTATAGGAAATTTTTCAGAAATTTACTTTCTTTAGGAAATTTTTCAAAAATTTACTTTTTATAGGAAATTTTTCAAAAATTTACTTTTTATAGGAAATTTTTCAAAAATTTACTTTTTATAGGAAATTTTTCAAAAATTTACTTTTTATAGGAAATTTTTCAAAAATTTACTTTTTATAGGTAATTTTTCGAAAATTTACTTTTTATAGGAAATTTTTCAAAAATCTACTTTTTATAAGAAATTTTTAAAAAATTTACTTTTGATAGGAAATTTTTAAAAATTTACTTTTTATAGGAAATTTTAAAAAATTTACTTTTTATAGGAAATTTTTTAAAAATTTACTTTTTATAGGAAATTTTTCAAAAATTTACTTTTTATAGGAAATTTTTCAAAAATTTACTTTTTATAGGAAATTTTTCAAAAATTTACTTTGTAAAGGAAATTTTTCAAAAATTTACTTTTTATAGGAAATTTTTCAAAAATTTACTTTTTATAGGAAATTTTTCAAAAATTTACTTTTTATAGGAAATTTTTCAAAAATTTACTTTTTATAGGAAATTTTTCAAAAATTTACTTTTTATAGGAAATTTTTCAAAAATTTACTTTTTATAGGAAATTTTTCAAAAATTTACTTTTTATAGGAAATTTTTCAAAAATTTACTTTTTATAGGAAATTTTTCAAAAATTTACTTTTTATAGGAAATTTTTCAAAAATTTACTTTTTATAGGAAATTTTTCAAAAATTTACTTTTTATAGGAAATTTTCTAAAAATTTACTTTTTATAGGAAATTTTTAAAAAATTTACTTTTTAGAGGAAATTTTTCAAAAAATTACTTTTTATAGGAAATTTTTGAAAAATTTACTTTTTATAGGAAATTTTTCAAAAATTTACTTTTTATAGGAAATTTTTAAAAAATTTACTTTTTAGAGGAAATTTTTAAAAAATTTACTTTTTAGAGGAAATTTTTAAAAAATTTACTTTTTATAGGAAATTTTTCAAAAAATTACATTTTATAGGAAATTTTTCAAAAATTTAATTTTTATAGGTAATTTTTCAAAAATTTACTTTTATAGGAAATTTTTCAAAAATTTACTTTTTATAGGAAATTTTTCAAAAATTGTCTTTTTATAGGAAATTTTTCAAAAATTTACTTTTTATAAGAAATTTTTCAAAAATTTACTTCTTATAGGAAATTTTTCAAAAATTTACATTTTTACAGGAAATTTTTCAAAAATTTACTTTTTATCGGAAACTTTTCAAAAATTTACTTTTTATCGGAAATTTTTCAAAAATTTACTTTTTATAGGAAATTTTTCAAAAATTTACTTTTTATATGTAATTTTTCGAAAATTTATTTTTTGGGAATTTTGTTATGAAAAATATTTTGCAAAATTTGTCATTTTATTTGTTTTGAAAGTGGAATAAGTCCTTTACATTTTTCAATTCAAAAGTAAACATTTTTTCATACAAAACCAAAAATTTAAATTTTATTTGTATTGAAAAAAGTTTAAGTCCAATACATTTTTCAATTCAAAAAATTGATATTTTAAAATATTTGTTTTGCAAGTGTTATAAGTTCATTCAATCCGCTAAAAACCCATTTCCAAATGGTATTTATTAATTTATTTTTATGAAAGAAAAAAATTGATAGGTTCTGATCAAAACCTAAGATTTAATTTACTAAAATTGGTCACCTATATTTTTAAAAACACTAAAACGCAAAAATTCTATTCTTTATATCTCAATTTAAAAAAATGGACTTAATCCACTTTCAAAATAAGGCCTTCAATTCATATAAAATTTTTAAAAATATCATCAATCCAGTTTTATTTATAAAACGAAAGTTTCACCCAAAACCTAATATTTTTATACCCACCATCAAAAAGAATGGGGGGTATATTGAGATTGTCATTCCGTTTGTAATTTCCTTAATATTGGTTCAAAAATCAAAAACGATATATATTCTGAATCCTTATGAAATTCTAAGACGATTGAGCTATGTCCGTCTGTCTGTCTGTCTGTCTGTCTGTTGAAATCACGATAACGTCTAAACGAAAACAGCTAGCTTACTGAAACTTAGCAGAAACATTCTTTTTCTATGAGAAAATTTTGGTATTGAAATTGGGCAAAATCGGTTAGCATTTGGCCATAGCTCCCGTATAACCTCGTCTAGGCTAATCGCTTATTTGCTAATAAATGACAAATTATGACAGTTATGATGACAAAATTTGGTATCTAAAAGTTTTAGATAAGCACTAGGCAGCATATAAAATTTCATCGAAATCGGTTCACATTTAGCCATAGCTCCCATACAAAAAACTTACGAAAACAGGCTAAATTTCACCCAAAATACACTTAAATGCCAATAAATCTAAAAGTATAACAGATATAACCACTAAATTTGGCACAAGAAAGTCTTATATCAATGCCAGCCAGTGTGAAAAATTTTGTCACAATCGGTCACTATTTGACCTAGCTCCCATATAAAAAAACTTATGGAAACAGAAAAATACATAAAGAAAAGGTTGTTTATGTCCGTCTGTCCGTCAGATAAAAGCACGATAGCGCCTTAACGAAAAGAGCTAGAGGGACAAAATTTTACAAAAGTATTTTGGATATCTTGAAAAAGATGTGTGTTAAAAATGGACAAAATCGGTTCAAATATAGTTAGAGCTCCCATATAACCCCGCCCCGGGAAACACATTAATGCTGATAAATTGAATACAATTGTAATAGCTATGACGATTAAATTTAAAATAGGGAAGTTTTATGCAATTTTTGATCAGTTTATCAAATTTTATAGGGATCAGTCCATATTTGACTTTAGCTTTCATGTGAAAAACACTCACGGAAACCAAAAATTTTAGCAAAGGCCAGTTAAAAGCTATTAAATTAGAAACTATGATAGCTATGGTCACTAAATTTTGCAAGAATAAGCTCTATATATATACCAGCCAGTGTGTAAAATTTTGTTATAATCGGTCAACATTTGGCTATAATTCTTATATATATAACATCCCCTTTTTATATCTACAATCATAAAGATTTGGAGGTACATTCATTATATTAAGATTGCACCTATGAAATTATATAGGCATCAATCAATGTTCAGCCCAGACTTTATATATGATGAATGCATTAGGAACTCATAACGAAATATATGGACCTGTCGTATTACTATTAACGTGTTTAGCCTAACTACATATTAATCACAACGAAAAGTATTTAACAACTTATTAATGTAAAACTATACCTGGTTATGAGACCGAATTTTGATCAAAGTAAATACTGGGGAAACCACTAAAATATTTTTGAATGTTGAACTATAAAGCTACGGAAACCTAATTTAGTCCAAAGGTTTTACCAACAATACCAAATAGCTTAGCGATTTTTCCAGTTTTGGTGCAGATTTTGAATTAGCTGCACCCTTGTAGATATATGATATATATTTCTAAATTTAACACAACTTGATGGTGGGTATATAAGATTCGGCACAGCCGAATATAACACTCTTACTTGTTTAAATTAATATCAATTATAAAACCTATACTTATTTTTTTCTCAAACAACAAATCTTTCACTATGTGACCTACCTTAATCTGCTTATCATATCCCCAAAAATACTAACACAATTTTGTTATGACTTTTTTTTCGATTTCCCTAAACAAAAAAACGACAAATTGTTTTTTAAGTAGTTTTTATACGCGTTTTTATACGCATCGCGCAATTTTATGCTCATGACATCTGTGTGTAGGTTTTATTTTGAATATTTTAAAAAATATTCATAAATTCAAATATTCAAAAACACTGACGAAAACATATAGATTTCCTCTTATATTTTGGCAAATTTGCCATTTATTTTTTTTTTTATATTATTGAAAACAATATTTAACGCTTAATTGTGCACATCCGTTTGTTTTTAGATTTTTGAAAGAATTTTGATCTTAAAGGTGCTTCCGTTCAATTGTCCGTCGTTTTCTTTTGTTAGACGAATACTTGTCGCAATTTTTTTTTTTTTTTTTTTTTGTTGAATTATACCCAACACAATAATATAGGTATATTGGGTTTATGCTGATGATTGTGTTAGAATAAGATCTAGTTTTATGTCCACAATTAAAAAGAATGGGGGTATATTGAAATTGTCATTCCGTTTGTAATTTCTGATCTATGTCCGTCTGTCTGCCGCCTGTCTGTCTATTGAAATCACGATAACGCCTAAGCGAAAAGAGCTAGGTCACTGAAACTTGGCAAGGATATTCTTCATTTCTGGGAAAATTTTGGTATTAATATAGGATTGGTTCACATTTGACCAAAGCTTCCATACAAAATCGTCTAAGCTAATTACTTATTTGCTAATAAATGAAATATTACACAGTACGACAGTGGTAAGTACACATGAGAAATGTTAACAGAATATGAAAAAAGGCTTCAAATAAAGAAATACTTGTCTCGGTGTTTTGCTGTAGCACGTCAAAATGTTAAGAAAATCGATTTTAAAAATTCGAAGGACCGTATAGGTTCACTTGTAACGTAATACTATCGTATTATAAAAAGTTCTATAAAAATAGAATAGGTGAACCGATTTAAATGCTTGAGCCAGTCTTGAATTAAATTTAGATTTGTTTTTATTAAACAATATTATTACAAAATTCTAAAAAGCAATTAACAAAATGAATTTATTAATAAAAATAAATAATATAATTTTCAAAAATTTCTCTTATATTTTTTACAGATTTGTCAAATACTAAAGTGCAGATAATACAAAAAATCTTATTGGGCATCAAATACAAAATCTTGAGATAAATGAACGATTTCATGCCAAATGACAGTCAAACAAAACAGCTGAGAAAAAAAAAACATAAAATTTATATATAAATAAATACCTCCAAAATAAAAACAATAACAAAAATATAAAAAAATAGAAAGAAAAAATAATAATGTTTTATTAATGAGAAATCAAAAGATATTAAAAAAATCATAAATTAATAAAAAAATAACAAGAAAAATCATAACAAATAATCAAAAGATCAAAATAAACAAAAAGAAAACGGAAAGACGGACGAATGAATTTCCCATTTAAAGTCACACATGCACGACTGGAAAAGAAAATCTAGCCGAATTAGCCACAAGAGAAAATCTGAGAGTTTCTCTCTTTGTTAAGTAGAATTTCATTTTATTTGGGAGATCAAAATCTTTAAAAACGGCTGAGAGATGATGTTTACACGCGCCCAAGTGCGCAAACAAAAATCAAATGGAAGCAGTGGCTCCGGCAACACTGGTCAACGAGCACGACCCAATCGCAGTCAACAGCAGAAACAGCAGGAGCAACAACAATATGCCTACGATGTAAGTACAAAATCTCTTACACTCTCTTTCTTCAGCACTCGCAACAAATTTGATCTTATTTTTAGAATCGCTACAAACCATCAAACTACCCAAGTGGTAGCAGCAGTAACTCAACGGTTGTGGGGTTGGGCAGCAGCAATTGCAGCACTAACACCAGCAGCAGCAGTGCTGTACGCATGAGAGAGCGCGAAAGAGACTGCAACTCGAGTACAGCTGATCGTAGCAGTGGCTATTACAGCGATCACTACAGTAGTAATGCCTCTCTTGTGCCCCATCACAGTCGCTATTCTAGCTATGAATTACCCCGCCAACACTCAAAAGAAGATTCATATTCACCGCATCGTCCCTATTCGGAAATACCTATACGCAATACCACATTTGTGGATCGTAGGACTAGACCGCGCAGCATTACAAATCGTCGAGGTGCCATTAAACATCAAAAGTATAAATTTGATGGGATTATAAGTTAAATAGTCTAAAATTTTGTTAATTCCGTTTCAGAACCCATGAAATTAATGGCCATCGTTTTGTGGCGAAGTTCTTTCGACAGCCGACCTTTTGTGCCTTTTGTAATTTGTTCCTTTGGGGATTCGGGAAACAGGGTTATCAATGTATAAGTGAGTAAACACACAAGTATTATTATCTATATTATTATTAGTACATATTAGTATAAGTATTAACATAAGTTTGTATAGGTTTAATATTAGTTGTAGTACTTTTTTTGTTTTATAGACAATTTTTCAAAAATTTCTTATTTTTATAGGAAGTTTTTCAAAAATTTCTTATTTTTATAAGAAAATTTTTCAAAAATTTCTTATTTTTATAAGAAAATTTTTAAACAATTTCTTATTTTTATGGAAATTTTCCAAAAATTTCTTATTTTTATAGGAAATGTTTCAACATTTTTTTTATTTTTAGAGGAAATTCTTCAAAAATTTCTTATTTTTAGAGAAAATTTTTCAAAAATTTCTTATTTTTACAGGAAATTGTTCAAAAATTTCTTATTTTTATAGGAAATTTTTCAAAAATTTCTTATTTTTATAGGAAATTTTTCAAAAATTTCTTATTTTTATAGGAAATTTTTCAAAAATTTCTTATTTTTATAGGAAATTTTTTCAAAATTTTTCTATTTTTATAGGAAATTTTTAAAAGAATTCTTTTTTTATAGGAAAGTTTTCAAAATTTCTTATTTTTGTAGAAAATTTTTCAAAAATGTCTTAGTTTAATAGGAAATTTTTCAAAAATTTCTTATTTTTATAGTAAATTTTTCAAAAATTTCTAACTTTTCTAGGAAATTTTTCAAAAATTTCTTATTTTTTTTGGAAATTTTTCAAATGTTTCTTATTTTTAGAGGAAATTTCTTAAAAATTTCTTATTTTTATAGGAAATTTTTCAAAAATTTCGTATTTCTATAGGAAATTTTTCAAAAATTTCTTATTTTTATAGGATATTTTTCAAAAATTTCTCATTTTTATAGGAAATTTTTCAAAAATTTCTTAATTTTATAGGAAATTTTTCAAAAATTTCTTATTTTTATAGGAAATTTTTCAAAAATTTCTTATTTTTATAGGAAATTTTTCAAAAATTTCTTATTTTTATAAAATTTTTCAAAAATTTCTTATTTTTATAGGAAAATTTTCAAAAATTTCTTATTCTTATAGGAAATTTTTCAAAAATTTCTTATTTTTATAGGAAATTTTTCAAAAATTTCTCATTTTTATAGGAAATTTTTCAAAAATTTCTTATTTTTATAGGAAATTTTTGAAAAATCTCTTAACTTTATAGGAAATGTTTCAACATTTTTTATTTTTAGAGGAAATTCTTCAAAAATTTCTTATTTTTAGAGAAAATTTTTCAAAAATTTCTTATTTTTACAGGAAATTTTTCAAAAATTTCTTATTTTTATAGGAAATTTTTCAAAAATTTCTTATTTTTATAGGAAATTTTTCAAAAATTTCTTATTTTTATAGGAAATTTTTTCAAAATTTTTCTATTTTTCTAGGAAATTTTTAAAACAATTCTTTTTTATAGGAAAGTTTTCAAAAATTTCTTATTTTTATAGGAAATTTTTCAAAAATTTCTTATTTTTATAGGAAATTTTTCAAAAATTTCTTATTTTTATAGTAAATTTTTCAAAAATTTCTTACTTTTATAGGAAAATTTTCAAAAATTTCTTATTTTTATAGGAAATTTTTCAAAAATTTCTTATTTTTTTAGGAAATTTTTCAAATGTTTCTTATTTTTAGAGGAAATTTCTTATTTTTATAGGAAAATTTTCAAAAGTTTCTTATTTCTATAGGAAATTTTTCAAAAATTTCTTAATTTTATAGGAAATTTTTCAAAAATTTCTTATTTTTATAGGAAATTTTTTGAAAATTTCTTATTTTTATAGGAAATTTTTCAAAAATTTCTTATTTTTATAGGAAATTTTTCAAAAATTTCTTATTTTATAGGAAATTGTTCAAAAATTTCTTATTTTTATAGGAAATTTTTCAAAAATTTCTTATTTTTATAGAAAATCTTTTTAAAAATTTCTTATTTGTATAGGATATTTTATAGGATATTTCAAAAATGTCTTATTTTAATTTTTCAAAATTTTCTTATTTTTATAGGAAATTTTTCAAAAATTTCTTATTTTTATAGGAAATTTTTTAAAAATTTCTTATTTTTGTAGGAAATTTTTTAAAAATTTCTTAGTTTTATAGGAAATTTTTAAAAATTTTTAATTTTTATAGGAAATTTTTCAAAAATTTCCAATTTTTTTAGGAAAATTTTCAAAAATTTCCTATTTTTAAAAAATTTCCTATTTTGAAAGGAATTTTTAAAAAAATGTATTATTTTTATAGGGAAATTTTGAAATTTTTTTTTTTTTATAGGAAATTTTTCAAAAATTTCCTATTTTTATAGGAAAATTTTCCAAAATTTCTTACTTTTGTAAGAAATTTTTATTTTTATAAGAAATTTTTCAGAAATTTCTCCTTTTTATAGGAAATTTTTCAAAAATTTCTTATTTTTATAGGAAAATTTTCAAAAAGTTCTTATTTTTATAGAGATTTTTTAAAAAATTTCTTATTTCTATAGGAAATTTTTCAAAAATTTCTTATTTTTATAGAAAATTTTTCAAAAATTTCTTATTTTTATAGAAAATTTTTAAAAAATTTCTTATTTTATAGGAAATTCTTCTAAAATTTCTTATTTTTATAGAAAATTTTTCAAAAATTTATTTTTTTTATACAAAATTTTTCAAAAAATGCTTATTTTTATAGAAAATTTTCAAAAATTTCTTATTTTTATACAAAATTTTCAAAAATTTCTTGTTTTATAGGAAATTTTTCAAAAATTTCTTATTGTTATAGGAAATCTTGTTAAAAATTTCTTATATTTATAGGAAATCATTTTAAAAATTTCTTATATTTATATATATATATTTTTAAAAAGTTTTTAGATTTATAGGATATTTTCAAAAAATTCTTATTTTTAAAGGGAATTTTTTTAAAAATTTCTTATTGTTATAGAAATTTTTCAAAAATTTATAATTTTTATAGGAAATTTTTCAAAAATTTCTTATTTTTATAGGAAATTTTCCAAAAATTGCCTGTTTTTGTAGGAAATTTTTCAAAAATTTCATATTTTTATATGAAATTTAAAAAAAAAATTTTTTTGTTATAGGAAAATTTTCTAAAAATCTTGTTTTTATAGGAAGTTTTTGCTAAAATTTTTGTTTTTATAGAAAATTTTTCTAAAATATCTTGTTTCTATAGGAAATATTTCAAAAATTTCTTATTTTTATAAGAAATTTTTCAAAAATTTCTACCATGAACATTCCATTCAATGATTGTTGAACGTTGCTGATGGTAATTTCTGTTAAAAAATTTACGTTTAAAAAATTTTTTTATAAAAAAATACTCATTTAAATTTTTTATATAAAAATATTTAAATAATCAAATCTTCTATAGAAAAAATGTTATTTAGAAAAGTTTAGTATAAAAAGATTTTTGTATTGAAAAGTTTTCTAAAGAAAAGATTTTATATCAAAAAATTTTCCATTGAAGAATTATTCTTGAATTCCTGATGTTGTAATGGCTATTAATTTCACTGTTGTCTAGACTACTTCTTGATTGTTATCTCGACTATTTCCTGGAATATTGGCTACAAAACGTTTCGATTATTGTTTAGTAGATTGTCTTGGTAATTGTCCCTACTATTGTCTCGACTAGTCAAATATTTAGAATCCCCTATTCACATCCGTATCTTACTTTACACGGCTAAAATATATTCAGTTAAGTTTGTCTCGACATATTCTGGGAGTTCCACACTTTAGTGAATTGGTTAAAGACTTACCGGCTTTTGAACATTTTCAATTTGCGGTTGTTGGAGAGTTGAATCTTAACAATTTGGAGTTTAAAGGAAGAAATCGAGACCCATTTCTAGGAAAAGAAAGTATTGCTTGATCAAGGTAATAAATCGTCTAATGAACCTATCAAAAAAATGTTAAAATTAAATAAATAAGTACTTGAGTTGGTTTAGCATTTACCATATTATCCAGATCTGGTCATATAAAATCATAAAGACTAATTTGAGGCTTTAGGCAATTCTAATATTAAAATGATATCGAAAATATTGCATTTTTAAATACATTTGTTTCTATATTAGCCTACTAACTTTTCAGCCCAAGTGTTATAGGTATATTTTAGTTTAAATAAGATGTTTCTGCTACCTATAATTTAAAATCTATTTCTATTTCCCAGCTTGTCAGACGGTAGTTCATAAAAAATGTCACGAAAAGCTATTGGGTAAATGCTCTGGTTCGGCGTTTGATTCCGCAAGTACAATTGTGAGTATTCTTAATTTTTCAATCATAATTCTAAAAGTAATTAAAATCTATAATTAACAGCTGCTGCGTGAAAGATTCAAAATTGATATGCCACATCGTTTCAAGCCTCATACATTTATGTCACCGACTTTCTGTGATCATTGTGGTTCGATAATGGGTGGATTTTTTATACAAGGACTGAAATGTGAAGGTGAGTATTTGATTTCCAAAAAATTTTATTTTATAAAAATTGAGTGGGTTTTTGAAATTTGAAACTATAAAAATATTTACTTAAAAGAAACGGTTAAAAAATTGCTTTTTCAAAGGAAATTCAAATTCTTTGTTTAGTTGGCAATGCGAATTATATTTGTTTTTAGCTAAGACAACAACCCTTACAAGCACCTAGCGGTGATTCTGATAACTATTTTAGTTGGGTAATAAACCAAATGTTGAAAAATATAGAAAAGTTGTCGGTAGGATGAATTTTCTATAGAAAATTTGTCTGTGGGAGAAGTTTTCTATAGAAAAGTTGTCGGTAGGAGGAGTTTTCTATAGAAAAGTTGTCGGTGGGAGGAGTTTTCTGTGGAAAAGTCGTCGGTGGGATGAGTTTTCTGTAAAAAAGTTGTCGGTGGGATAAGTTTTCTATAGAAAAGTTGTTGGTGGGATGACTTTTCTACAGAAAAGTTATCGGTGGGATGACTTTTCTATAGAAAAGTTATCGGTGGGATGACTTTTCTACAGAAAAGTTATCGGTGGGATGACTTTTCTATAGAAAAGTTATCGGTGGGATGACTTTTCTATAGAAAAGTTATCGGTGGGATGACTTTTCTACAGAAAAGTTATCGGTGGGATGACTTTTCTACAGAAAAGTTATCGGTGGGATGACTTTTCTATAGAAAAGTTATCGGTGGGATGACTTTTCTATAGAAAAGTTATCGGTGGGATGACTTTTCTATTGGAAAGGTATCGGTGGGATGACTTTTCTATAGAAAAGTTATCGGTGGGATGACTTTTCTATAGAAAAGTTATCGGTGGGATGACTTTTTTATAGAAAAGATATCGGTGGGATGACTTTTCTATAGAAAAGTTATCGGTGGGATGACTTTTCTATAGAAAAGTTATCGGTGGGATGACTTTTCTATAGAAAAGTTATCGGTGGGATGACTTTTCTATAGAAAAGTTATCGGTGGGATGACTTTTCTATAGAAAAGTTATCGGTGGGATGACTTTTCTATAGAAAAGTTATCGGTGGGATGACTTTTCTATAGAAAAGTTATCGGTGGGATGACTTTTCTATAGAAAAGTTATCGGTGGGATGACTTTTCTATAGAAAATTTATCGGTGGGATGACTTTTCTATAGAAAAGTTATCGGTGGGATGACTTTTCTATAGAAAAGTTATCGGTGGGATGACTTTTCTATAGCAAGGTTATCGGTGGGATGACTTTTCTATAGAAAAGTTATCGGTGGGATGACTTTTCTATAGAAAAGTTATCGGTGGGATGACTTTTCTATAGAAAAGTTATCGGTGGGATGACTTTTCTATAGAAAAGTTATCGGTGGGATGACTTTTCTATAGAAAAGTTATCGGTGGGATGACTTTTCTATAGAAAAGTTATCGGTGGGATGACTTTTCTATAGAAAAGTTATCGGTGGGATGACTTTTCTATAGAAAAGTTATCGGTAGGATGACTTTTCTATAGAAAAGATATCGGTGGGATGACTTTTCTATAGAAAAGTTATCGGTGGGATGACTTTTCTATAGAAAAGTTATCGGTGGGATGACTTTTCTATAGAAAAGTTATCGATGGGATGACTTTTCTATAGAAAAGTTATGGTGGATAAAATTTGTAGGAATATTTTAAAATAGAAAATTTGTCTATGAAAAGGTATTTTGTGAAAAGTTAATTTGTAAAACATTCTTTCAATTGATAACTAACACGTGTTTATGTTATAACATCGCATGCAATCGAAATTTTCCAATTAAAAAATCCCCTTTTAAATTAACCCATGACGTATGAGTAACAAATAATTAAGTACAAATGAAAAGAAATCAATTTTAGCCAAAAGTATTTAATAGAAAATTGTGTTAGAAAAATAAAAAAACACTTGATTGATTAAGACGATTTTTCTATAATATAAAAAATCTTCAAATAAACGGAAATAGCAACAATTATATAGAATATAATTTTAAATAAATAAAAAAATTAATTGTAAAAATCATTAAATAATTTCCTGATGTTATTGTTGTTTCTATACAAAAATTAAATTTAAATAAATTTTTTTATATATAAAAATTTCGCAAATGACACACAAAAGACTGTTTTTTCTTTGCCTTCATTAACTGCCAAAAAAAATTGGAATATTCATAAAGAAAAAATTTATAAGAAATTATCATTAAATTAATATAAAAAGTAATAAAGAACGAAAAAAACCACATATACGAAATTTTTATTTTTAACACACGCAATCTACAAAAGAAAATTGTTCAGATAAAAACTTAAACTGCACATTTATGCGTCTACTAGCAAAATGTATAAAAAAATTTCTTACCAAAAAGTTCAATGACTTGACAAAAATCTGTTTTTAAGAACATTTTTTGATATTTTTGCATTTTTGTTTTTAAAACAAAAATGTTTTATTTGACAAATTTAGATTCAAAAACTAAAATCATCACCGTAACTTCTTAATTAACACCTACATTGCATCAAAAAACTATACTAAACACAACAGAAATACCCCCTTAGTTCCAAGAAGTTCAATGTCTCCAAGAGAAATGATATCGCTTCTTAAACTAATTAAAGCTTGATAAATAAAAAGTTAAAGTAACTCCCATTGGTGACAAAAGAAGCATTCATAACTTTCGGATACAGTTCTTGAACTAAAGAATTTTAAACTACTGGGTTCCTATTGACTATACATTTTGTCTCCATTCCTCCGTTTGGCATACTTGTATGAACGTCTGTCACTTTTCTTGTATATTTTTGAAATATTCGCTTATTTGTATAACAATAATTCTAAAATTGTTTATGGTCTATATATTTATTTAGATGAATTTTTAATGGTTCCATTTGTTTCAGTAGCACACAAATGAATCATATTTGCAGAAAAACGCATTTTGACTTGCAAACAGATGTCAGAGGGAACAGACTCTTTCTTTTAGCCGGAAAGTTTTCTATAGAAACGTTGACTATAGGCAAAGTTTTCTATAGAAAAGTTGATGAAAGGCAAAGTTTTCTATAGAAAAGTTGACGAAAGGCAAAGTTTTCTATAGAAAAGTTGACGAAAGGCAAAGTTTTCTATAGAAAAGTTGACGAAAGGCAAAGTTTTCTATAGAAAAGTTGACGAAAGGCAAAGTTTTCTATAGAAAAGTTGACGAAAGGCAAAGTTTTCTATAGAAAAGTTGACGAAAGGCAAAGTTTTCTATAGAAAAGTTGACGAAAGGCAAAGTTTTCTATAGAAAAGTTGACGATAGGCAAAGTTTTCTATAGAAAAGTTGACGAAAGACAAAGTTTTCTATAGAAAAGTTGACGAAAGGCAAAGTTTTCTATAGAAAAGTAGACGAAAGGCAAAGTTTTCTATAGAAAAGTTGACGAAAGGCAAAGTTTTCTATAGAAAAGTTGACGAAAGTCAAAGTTTTCTATAGAAAAGTTGACGAAAGGCAAAGTTTTCTATAGAAAAGTTGACGAAAGGCAAAGTTTTCTATAGAAAAGTTGACGAAAGGCAAAGTTTTCTATAGAAAAGTTGACGAAAGGCAAAGTTTTCTATAGAAAAGTTGACGAAAGGCAAAGTTTTCTATAGAAAAGTTGATGAAAGCAAAGTTTTCTATAGAAAAGTTGACGAAAGGCAAAGTTTTCTATAGAAAAGTTGACGAAAGGTAAAGTTTTCTATAGAAAAGTTGACGAAAGGTAAAGTTTTCGAAAAATTTCCTATAAATAGTCAATTTTCGAAAAATTTTCTATAAATATTAAATTTTCAAAAAAATTCCCTATAAAATAGTCAATTTTCAAAAAATTTCCTATAAATAGTCAATTTTCGAAAAATTTCCTATAAATAGTCAATTTTCAAAAAATTTCCTATAAATAGTCAATTTTCGAAAAATTTTCTATAAATAGTAAATTTTCAGAAAATTTCCTAAAATAGTCAATTTTCGAAAAATTTCCTATAAGTAGTCAATTTTTGAAAAATTTCCTATAAATAGTCAATTTTCGAAAATTTTCCTATAAATAGTCAATTTTTGAAATATTTCCTATAAATAGTAAATTTTCGAAAAATTTCCTATAAATAGTCAATTTTTGAAAATTTTCCTATAAATAGTCAACTTTAAAAAAATTTCCTATAAATAGTCAATTTTCGAAAAATTTCCTATAAATAGTCAATTTTCGAAAAAATTTCCTAAAAATAGTCAATTTTTGAAAAATTTCCTTTAAATAGTCAATTTTTGAAAAATTTCCTTTAAATAGTCAATTTTCGAAAAATTTCCTATAAATAGTCAATTTGCGAAAAATTTTCTATAAATAGTAAATTTTCGAAAAATTTCATATAAATTGCAAATTTTCGAAAAATTTCCTATAAATAGTCAATTTTCGAAAAAATTTCCTACATATAGTCAATTTTGGAAAAATTTCCTATTAATAGTCAATTTTCGAAAAATTTCCTATAAATAGTCAATTTTCGAAAAATTTCCTATAAATAGTCGAAAAATTTCTTATAAATAGTAAATTTTCGGAAAATTTCCTATAAATAGTCAGTTTTCGAAAAATTTTCTATAAATAGCCAATTTTCGAAAAATTTCCTATAAATAGACAATTTTCAAAAAAATTCCCTATAAATAGTCAATTTTTTAAAAATTTAATATAAAGATTAAATTTTCGAAAAATTTCCTATAAATAGTCAATTTTCAAAAAATTTCCTATAAATAGTCAATTTTCGAAAAATTTCCTATAAATAGAAAATTTTTAAAAAATTTTCTATTAATAGTAAATTTTCGAAAAATTTTCTATAAATAGTAAATTTTCAGAAAATTTCCTAAAATAGTCAATTTTCGAAAAATTTCCTATAAGTAGTCAATTTTTGAAAAATTTCCTATAGTCAATTTTTGAAAAATTTACAAAAATTTGTCAATTTTCTAAAAATTTCCTATAAATAGTCAATTTTCGAAATATTTCCTATAAATAGTAAATTTTCGAAAAATTTGCTATAAATAGTCAATTTTCGAAAAATTTCCTTTAAATAGTATTTGTTCCAAAAATTTCCTATAAATAGTCAATTTACGAAAAATTTCCTATATATAGTAAATTTTCGACAAATTGCCTATAAAGAGTCAATTTTCGAAAAATTTCCTATAAATAGTTAATTTTCGAAAAATTTCCTATAAATAGTCAATTTTCGAAAAATTTCCTATAAATAGTCAATATTCGAAAAATTTCCTATAAGTAGTCAATTTTCGAAAAATTTCCTATAAAGAGTAAATTTTCGAAAAATTTCCTATAAATAGTCAATTTTCAAAAAATTTCCTATATATATTCAATTTTCGAAAAATTTCCCATGAATAGTCAATTTTCGAAAAATTTCCTATAAATAGTCAATTTTCGAAAATACTTAGTAAATACTTAGTAAATTTTCGAAAAATTTCCTATAAATAGTCAATTTTCGAAAAATCTCCTATAAATAGTCAATTTTCAAAAAATTTCCTATAAATAGTCAATTTTCGAAAAATTTCCTACAAATAGAAAATTTTCGAAAAGTTTCCTATCAATAGTCTATTTTCGAGAAATTTCCTATAAATAGTCAATTTTCGGAAATTTTCCTATAAATAGTCAATTTTTGAAAAATTTCCTATAAATAGTCAACTTTCGAAAAATTTCCTATAAATAGTCAATTTTCGAAAAATTTCCTATAAATAGAAAATTTTCGAAAAATTTTCTATAAATCGACAACTTTTCTTTAGAAAGTTTTATAGAAAGTTCTTAACTTTTTTATAAAATAAAACGTTTAGAATCCCTGCCTTTTTGTTTAATGTTTATTTTTATGACGAATTGGTTGAATTGGAAATATATTCGTCATAATACCAATATTGCCTTTTTTAAAAGATTAACACATGTTAGATACAGTAAATCAAAATTTATTTTTAAAATTCTATGGATTTACTCTATTTGCTTTTGTTTTAAGAAAACAAGTAAGAAAATTTTTTAGTCGGTCAAGCCGAATTATATGATACCCTTCAGCACGGAGGTCTAATATTTACCAATTGTCAAAAAATTTTAACGAGTTTCATATTAATGCTTAGAGTAAATTATTTGCAAAATTTTCCGGGATCTCAGTCCTATGAGATATATCCAAAATTACTGACCAAATAGAGATGATCTCACTATGAGATAGTAAAATTTGTTATGAATATATTTTCAAAATTATGACTTAGGTATATAAGTCGGACGGACGTCTTTCTACTCAGGAAAGCATTCTTAGTCGATTTTGGGTATCAGTCTAATATTTTTATGTATAACCATCATCAGCACTAACCTTATACCAATATACCAATTCCCGTCATAGCTGATAGGTATAAATATCGATATTTCATTTGAAAAGTAAAAAAGGGGAAAATATACTATAGAAAAGCTGATTGTGAACTTTGAGGTCATTTAATAATATTCATTCTTTAGAACTCGACAGATAATGATATGAACGTGTATATTTTTTTACATATAAAATATTGATAAAATATCTATTGCTTGGAATAGAACCTAAAAGAAATGTTGCTGATTTGGTTGGATTATATAATTTAGCAACAATTTTCGTTTTTCTTTACAATTTAAATCTTTTCCATTTTTTCCCAAATTCTACAAAACTCTAGCATTTGTGGTCTTAGCCAAAAAATATTAATCATATTCATATAAAAATAATTCAACCTCTTGCAAAAGTTATTAATCCTAATCAAAAACAATTTGTGCATTCTCATTCTCACAGCACTTCCCACAAAATCTCATAAATATTAAGCTAAACTATTTCTTTTTATCTTGTCTTTTTTTTTGCTATAATAAAACAACATTTTTTTCTAACAAAAAAAAGATATACTAAAAATAAAATAACAACAAAATAATTTAGAAAAAATAACTAAATGCCTGTATTTTTACAGACCACTTAAATTGACGTAAATTGTCACAAAAATATCGTAAAATGCAAATTTATTTATTTGCTAGAAGAAATAAACACTTTTTTCAAAAACAAAATTATACAAAAAATAAATGAAAACTTATATGTTTTTATTTTCGAATTAATCGCTTTTGTATCTAAAATAAATTTGAAAATAAAAATTTATGATAAATAAATAAAAAATTGAGAAATTTAAATTAATTTTGTTCTAAAGCAAATAAAAATTCTACCAAAAATATGCTACAGTTTTCAAAGGCACAAACATTCATACCTTAACATACTCCTATGTGTAGAATATGTAACGGTTAAAATGTATGTGTGCTTGATTTGCATCTCTGTCTGTCTGTCTGTGGCTGAGTTTGTGTGGGGTATCTTTTTTTATTTGTTTATATATAAATTACACATCAACTAAATAAATAAACAAATCAATTGTTTAACAGATTTATAACAACAATAACAACAACAACAAAATTTTAATATTGTGCCAAAAAATCATTTATCATTAAATGTAAAAATAACAACTAAAACAACAACAATGACAACGAGATCACATTTTATTTCGAGAGGAAAAAATTATGAAAAATATGAAATTTAAATTAACTAAGGGGTGATGAAAACCGATTCAGATTTAGGCTATAATTGATTGTTTGTGTTCCTATAATAAATATTTATAGATAAAATTAATCAAAGATTTTGTCTATAGATGATTTTTGATATTATAAAAAGACATAAACGCACCTGTGTCTTAGCTTTCTCTCATTGGATAACCGTCTCCGTTGGTTGTTTCCGAATTGGAGCAAAAGCGTTATAGTCTCTTTTTTATGGGACTTTTCAAAACGACCATACTTCAAATCAATGTATGGAAATACAACATATTTACATTACAGAGTCTTTGGAAAAAGTGTCATAAAATAATATTCTATTGCCATTTCATGATGGAAAGATATACGAACCAACAACGAGTTGAAATTATTGAAAATTACTACCGAAATTCGGACTCAGTGTCCTCAATGTTAAGAGAATTATCTTCACATAATATGCATTATTGGTCAGGCAGCCATTCACAAGTATTCCATGAGTCAACATTGCATCCCGAAAAAATTACGGTTTGTTGCGGTTTCTGGCGTACTTCTTCGATATGTTACCGTGAATGGAAATCGGAACCGTTCACTGATAACGGAATATTTTTGGCCCCAATTGGATGATATGGACTTGAACATGTGGTTGCAACAAGCCACACATTGAATGCCACAATCAATTTATTGAAAACCAAGTTTGGAGAACGTGTTATCTCACGAAATGGTCCAGTCGTTTGGCCGCCTCGATCGTGCGATTTGACACCGTTAGACTATTTCCTATGGGACTATGTCAAGACTATGGTCTATGTCAACAAGCCAACGACGATTTATGAACTTCGTACGAATATAGAACATGAAATTGCAGTGGTATCGGCCAATCTATGCTTAAAACCGTCAAAAATTGGGTTCAGCATCTGGACTTCTGCAAGCGTGCCTGTGGTGGCCATGCAAAAGAAATTGAGTTCCATAAATAATGGCATCAAACGTGCTTTTACAGGAATAAAGAATTTCATTGATATCCAAATCGTTATGATTTTACTTTTGTAGCGCTCTTTTTGAAAAACTAAGGGAAAACTGTTATATGAAAGTATTGTTTATAGTAACTATTATACAAAAATATTCTCTATATAATAACTGTTATACAAAAGTATTCTCTATAGGAAAACTTTTATACAAAAATATTCTCTATAGAATAATCAACTGTTATGCTAAGATTTTAAAGGGAAACTCTTATACAAAAATTTAATATTTTTATAGAAAACTGTTATAAAATATTTCCTTTATTTATAACAAAATTATCAATTTTTATTGGAAATTATATAATTTTCTATTTTTATCAGAAATTTTTCCCTTTTTTAGGAAATTTTGAAAATTTTCCATTTTAATAAAAATTATTAATTTTTAAAATTTTCTATAAAATGGAAAATTATCCATTTTATAGAAAATTTTGAAAATTCTGTATTTTTCCAGAAAATTTTTAAATAGGAAATTTTGCTATTTTTCATTTAAATAAGAATTTTTGAAAATGTTCTATTTTAAAGGAAATTTTGAAAATTTTTCTATTTTATAGGAAATTTTGAAAATTTTTTCTTTTATAGGAAATTTTGAAAAATTTTAATTTTTATAGGAAATATCCTTTTTTATAGGATATTTAGAAAATGTTCCATTTTTTTAGGAAATTTAAAAAATTTTCCACTTTTATAGAGAATTTTAAAAATGTTTAATTTTTATAGGAAATTTTTAAAATTTTCCATTTTAAAAGCACATTTTACAATTTTTCCATTTTTATAGAAAATTTTTAAAATGTTTGATTTTTATAGGAAATTTAAAAAAAAAATGTATCTTTATAGGAAATTTGTAAAATTTTTATCTTTTTTATGAGTTTTGAAAATTTTACTCTTTCATAGGAAAAAAATTTTAGAGAAAAAAAAATCCTATGGAAAATTTCGAAAAATTCCTTTTTATAAAGAAAATTTTTAAAAAGCCAATCGCCGAGGATCATAAAGTTGAGTGATATTTTTAAAAAATTCTTTGTTGCAATTATTTAAAAAAAAATCCAATTTTAAAATTTTCCATTTTTATAGGAAATTTTAAAAATTTTCCATTTTTATAGGAATTTTTGAATATTTTTGATTTTCATATCAAATTTTGAAAATGTTCCATTTATATAGGAAATTTTGGAAATTTTTTCTATTTTATAGAAATTTTGAAAATTTTCTATTTTATAGGAAATTTTTAATTTTTCCATTTTTATTGGAAATTTAGAAAATTTTCCTTTTTTATAGGAAATTTAGAAAATGTTCCATTTTTATAGGAAATTTAAAAAATTTTCCACTTTTATAGAGAATTTTAAATATGTTTAGTTCTTATAGGAAATTTTGAAAATTTTCCATTTTTATAGGAAATTTTGAAAATTTTCCATTTTTATAGGAAATTTTTAAAATTTTCCATTTTAATAGCACATTTTACAAATTTTCCTTTTTTATAGAAAATTTTAAGAATGTTTGATTTTAAAGAAAATTTTTAAAATGTTCAATTTTTATAGGAAATTTTTAAAAATGTTTATCTTTATAAGAAATTTGTAAAATTTTTCATTTTTTTATGAGTTTTGAAAATTTTACTCTTCCATAGAAAAACATTTTTAGATAAGATTGAAAAAAATATCCATTTTAATAGGAAATTTCGAAAAATTCCTTTAAAAAAAAAATTAAAATGTCCTATGACAAAATCGAAGTGCGCTTAATGTGAGAAGTCAAACCCCAAGGATCATAAAGTTGAGTGATATTTTTAAAAAATTCTTTGTTGGAATTATTTTTTTAAAAATAACCCATTTTTATAAGAAATATTAAAATTTTCCATTTTTTATTGGAATTTTTGAAAATTTTCCATTTTTACAGGAAATTTAAAAATTTTTCCATTTTAATAGGAAATTTTGAAAAATTTCCTTTTTTATAGGAATTTTTGAATATTTTTGATTTTTATACCAAATTTTAAAAATATTCTATTTATATGGGAAATTTTAAAAATTTTGTCGGATATTTTTAAAATTTTCCATTTTTAAAATTTTTTATCTTTATAGGACAATTTAAAAATTTTTGATTTTTATAGGACAATTTGAAAATTTTTGATTTTAATAAGGAATTTTGAAAATTTTGAATTTTCAAATAAAATTTTTAATTTTTATAAAATTTCCCATTATAAGAAAAAGTTTAGAAAATTATTTATATATATATATATATGTATATATATATATATATATATATATATATATATATATATATATATATATGTATATATATATATATATATATATTATATATATATATATATATATATATATATATATATATATATATATATATATATATATATATATGTATATATATATATATATATATATATATATTGTATATATATATATATGTATATATAAAATTCCCTGGAACAAGGGGTACCTTATTTATTTATTTTTATAGGAAATTTTAAAAATTGGAAGGCATCCATGTAGGGTTGTAGGCCTAAGTGAGATCATACAAAAACCATTTTCAAAGATTTCGAAACACGTGCAAAATTTCGAGATATTCGCAAAAAAAACTGTTTTCGAGTAGGTCGTAGTACTTTAGTACCTCCTACTCTCACATTTGCAGAGCGATTTTAAAATTTTAAAAAATTTTGAAAAGTTAAGGGGTTAAGATTTTACACGCTGTACGGTATAGGGCCTTTATTTTAAGAAATTAAGTAAGTTTTTATCAAAAGTTTCGTTTCTTTCTTTTATTTTCTCGAAATCTTTAAAGTTTAAAAGCAATTATTTCAACTTTTTTCTATTAAAATATTTTTTCTTTTAAGCAGTCTTTTAAAGCTAGTTCTATATAAAAAAAGAAGGTGCCATTATCTATTGATATCGGTTTACATCTACAAAAGTTATTTAAATTTTTCCAAATAAAAAATTTTTCGATTTTAAACGAAATACTTTTTTAATGAATTTCTAGTAAAAATGTTTGCATGCATAGTACGACACAAACAGACAGACAGACAGACAGACAGACAGACAGAAAATTTCTATAGAAAACTAATTTTTGATACAAAAATTTCTAAAGTTCAACCGGGCATCGCACTTAATTTTCAAGCCCAGAAATATCCAAGGCTTCAGATATAACAATCTTTGTTCTACTGGGTCTTGCAGGCACTTAAATCGACCATATTCAGATGGAGATTATTTGATTTTTGCTAATATCTTTGTCCAAAGAACATTTTAAGCATTAAAGTTTTTTAAACCTTAAAAAAAAGTCAATTCTTAAATTACAGAGATTCTAAATCTTTACAATTTTATGTATGCACATACCAGAGCTGTAAACGAATGATTCTTTTTTGAATGATTCTGTGAATCATTCAAGGAACTTTTTATGATGATTTGAATTAATTCATTTTACCAAAATTATAAATTGAATTAATATGTGATTGAATTCAAAACACAAGTAAACATTTTTAAATTCATTCCTTTCCCATAAATATGAATTGAATTAAAAAATAAATCAATTCATTACGATATAAAAATTGTTGAATGCATTAATTTTATCAAAATAATGAATTGAATTGAAATTTGAATGAATTCATTAAAGATTTATAGAGTGAATTGCAAATTCATTTTTTTCATTCATATGTTGCAGTGTATGGACATTTTTGACCCAAAAACCTGTTCAATAAAAAACCAAAAAAGAAATTTAAGCAATCATAATTTTTTAACTCAATATTGATTGCAAAAAATTGTAGTTAAAATTTCTAAAAAAAAAATAAATTAAAAAAATAATCTTTGTTAAGTATACATTTGTATAACGCGGTAGGTTATAAACATAGCTAAAGATGCGGTTATAAAATACCCCTGAAGAAAATATTTCCACCTTTTTTAATTTTTCTATCATCGGTAAGACATTTTTGAATTTTGTATGCTCATTGTTATTTAAATACATATACGAGTATATAAGAACGTGTAACTTTACAAAGAATTGTAATTTTTGTTACGTTTTAGAATTGCCCAAACAGTTAAGTGGAACAGGATCGCACTCGGAAGTAGAATTCTTAGCATACTTAGCTGATACCTCAAAATCTCTAAGTATGCTGAATAAATATCCGTTAGTTAAAAGAGCGTTTCTTAGGTATAATGCCCCATTGCCATCGTCCGCTGCTGTTGAAAGATTATTCTCGTACGCCACAATGTTAAATGCGCCTAAGCGTGGCACACTCTCAGATGAAAACCTTGAAAAATTGCTGCTGCTTAAAGTAAATGATTTCTTTTCTTCTTCTTTTATGTTTTAAGCAGAGAATAAATTCTTAAATTATTTTGTTTTTAGCCCCGATACCCAGTTTTCTTTTAATTTTGTTATCTATATGGTCATTTCCATGAAATGGTCAACCGTTAGTTAAAAAATCAAAACGCTCGCATAATATTTTTAACAACAGAAAATTGAAAAGAAACTATTAAGATTTTACTATGTAAACAAATTTTCAGCCTATCAGAATCTTAAATGCAAAAAAATGGTATGTAAAACGAAAGGCTCTTTAATTCAATTTAAAAGCTTTAACATCCATTATTTGTCATTGCTGCTGACGAAAATAATATATATGTAATATTGCAGTTTGGTATGTAAGTAACTGATACAACAACAAATGAATATAAAAATGTGAGATGAGAGCAAACTGTGCATCAATAACGGAATATTTAAATGTTTTTTTCGGCAACATTCCTTTGTCACGTGCGTAAGGCAAAAGAACCACATAATGCCACTAGTTGCTCATTATCAGTTGAAGTGTCTTGTTGTTTAGTTTCTAAAGCAAGTGTTTTGTTTGCTTAAATAAATTATTGAAATTAATAGCCTTCTACAAAAAGTATTTTTTTTTTTTGGATTTTTGAACTTTGTCACGTGCGTAATAGTAAGTACGAAAAATTTGATTTGATTAATTTTATTTTAATTTAAGACAAGTAAGAAAGTGCTATAGTCGGTCAAGTCCGACCATACGATACCCTTCACCACTAAGATCAAAGGTGTTCTTCTTCCTGTATAAAGGCTAATATTTGCTAAATTTTGCCATCATAGAAACATTTTCTCAAAACTTATATATTTAAGCTGTTTTTGCCAGTTTGGCTTACATGGGGCCTAGGGTCAAATATGGACCGATTACCTTGAAATTTAGAAAATTGATTACGGCTTTTACAAAAATTATGTATGCAAAAAATGAACTCAGAATTCTTATTATCTTCAGATTTACGAGTGTTTTAGTGATTTTTGCTTCATTTAGTGCGTTTTGACAGAAGAGTTTGTATGGGAGCTATGGTTAAATGTGGACCGATTTCAACGAAGTTTTGTACAGTGATTCAGTTTTACATAAGGAGTATTTGCTTCAAATTTCATGGAAAAATATTGATATTTGTGGCCAAAATATCAATTCCGGGAAGTGGGACCTATGGGAGGTACCATAAATAATGGACCGATTTCAATAGCCATGGTCCCAATATCAAAACAATGATCTGTGCCAATTTTTTTCTTAAAAACTTCTGAAAATATATGTTAAATTACTAAAATATGTATGAAGGTAAAAAGTGTCACGTGCGTAATGTAACGTGCGTAATGAACAAATTTGTTTTTTCTTAGCCAACCAATGCATACTTGTTTCTGAACAAAACATGATTATAAAGGTCCATTAATAGCCTTTATAAAAACATTTTTTCCGAAAAAAAAATCTCTTTTACAATATTCCTTACGGCTTTAAAAGGCACTTACTTTTTTTGTCACGTGCATAAGTCAACTTTGAATGCATGGAACTTGGGTACTCAGTGCTCAATTTTTTAATATATATACTTTTTAGAAAGAACTCATCACATATAATGTACGATTCTAAAATTCATTCAAAAATTCTAATCCATTTTTATTTCCACAATATTCAAAGACAATAAAACGTGTACAAATGTCACGTACATAACCATGGAAGTACCCATATGTACTTATCTATATGCATATGTATTTTTCAATAAAGATAAAATATTAATGATTAAACAAGTGGTATTTAATGTGTTTCTTTTATAGAATTGCAATTTATCGGTCGTTTCCATTTTTCATAATTCAAAAAAAGGTAGTTAAAAATAATATAATATTAATTATTAAACATTCTAAAAATAATAAGAATGAATAAAAAGAATTATAATTCTTCTTCAAAGCCGTAAAAGAATTAAGTTACATTTTAATTCAATTAATTTTTGTATCGAATTGAATGCATTCAAAATGTTTTGTTCATAATGAATTCATTCATATTTTAATTCAATCTTTACTTTGGAAAATGAATGAATTCAATTTTTTTTAATTCGTTTACGAATTCATTCAAAGTTCAATTCAATTCAAATTTTTACGAAAATGAATGAATTCAATTTTTATAATTCACAATGAATTTAAAAGCGAAATTGAATCATTCAATTACAGCTCTGGCACATACATATATCATTATTATCACTCTCAGTTCGAAACTAATATTTAAAATGTTGCATGCAACTTAATGAATTTATGATTAATATTAAAAGGTATAACCACTTAACCATGGATGATTGTACAAAAGGCCTCAAGAGCTATTATAATGCAAAAATATTATAATTTGATTAAATAAATTAACATGACAATAATTGGTCAAACATAAACAATTAATTGATGGCTCACGTCATACAAAATTACATACTAGAAACATATTTTAAGGCAAAACAAAAAAATTCCTAGTACTATAAAATTTGACATATAAAAAAAAAATTTTCAGAATAACAAAAGAATATATAAATTTTGAGAAAGAAAAACAACAAACCCCAACCTACCTGCACAAAAAATTCTTGTTAAGATAATTTAGATTTTCTCGAGATTATATATGACATGAAAAAGCTTTTCAGAAAAAATTATGATGTTACTGAGGATCTAAGAAAATCTCATTTTGAAAGAGTTTAAAATATTCTTCAAATTCGAAAATTTTTGATTTAAGAATTTCTCTGAAATTAAAATTTTTCAAGAAAAACTAAATTTTGTTTGAAAATTTTTGAGAAAAATTTTCAAAATTCTCGAATATAATTTTCAAATATTTTTTCTCTTTAAACTCTTTTTCAAAATTTCCTAAAAATTGTTTGTTTTAAAATGAGAACTGAAATGAACTAAAATAATTTTCGCAATGTAAACGAAAAAAATTTTTCTATATTTTCTTTTTATTTTTGCCCATTTTTCAATTTAAATGTCGTGTGGCGTTTTGAGATCTTGGCGATGTATAAGTGAAAATCTTAAGTGATCTTTTCTGATAATACTCACACTCTCAATAGAGCGATTTTGGCGATCCAAAGTGAAACTCAAATGAAAATAAGAAAAAAATATTTCGAACATTTTGCAGTTGATATGAAAAATTTTTTTGGGAAAAATTTTGCTACTGGCAAAAATTTGTCTCAGTTATTGCGGTGGATTCTTAAATGACGGTTCGTTTTCGGAAATATTAAAAAGCAGTTGAAAAAGTTCTAATAAAAAATCAAAGAAATTAAAATATTAGAAAGAAAATATTTAATATAAAATATAAAAGAAAACGAATTTACTGAAATAAAAAAGTAATGAAAAAATTGAAAATCAAAAATTTTAATGATCTTAAAAGTCAAATAAATTTCAAAAAAGAAAAAGTGTTTAAAGTTATTCTAAAGTCCCAAAAGAAATCTTCTAGAACTTCTTATTTATACTAAACTTAACTCTTACGTCATACATATTTTTTTTTTTTTTTTTCTAAGTGTTTAAGAAATTTAAAAATTTTGAAATTCATGCACCTGAATTTAAGTTATTCAAAACATCTTATTCCAATTTAAACCGCAAATCATAAAAATATACAAAAAATTTATAACAAAAAAATTTATAAAAAAAAATAAAATTTATTAATAATTTGTCTTGAAGCACAAGTTTAACACAAATTCAATGTCATTTTGAATTTGAAATCGTATTTTCTTTTTGAGAAAAACAAAATCTCGTATGAAATTGAATTTATTTCGATTTTTGGTTGTCATCATAAATAATTATTATCTGATTGGCATGTGATTTTGGTCTTTCGTCGAACAAATACTTTATAAAAAATAAAGAAAATATTTTCGAAAAAATTATCTTAAGCGAACTTTAACCTTTACGAATATAAAATGAAATTTGCGAAAACAGACACTCAAAAAAGTGGACTTCGTAATAAGGGAAGTAAGAAAAAATGTCTTTATCTTGTATGTGCAAATTGAAAACTTCAAAATGTGCAAATATCATCTGGTATTTTAAAACATTTAATCTTTGGATAGCACAGTGGGTTATATCGCAAAATAAATGAGAAATTTTGGTGCTCGGAAAAGTTTGTTTATACATAAGCTGATGGTCGTTGGCTCCAAAATTTAAATTTCGGGAATTCTGCTTATATGGAAGCTATAGGTGAAAGTAAATACCGTTTCTAGTTTACGTTGTATAATTTTAATATAGGCCCCATCGTGTTTTCAACAGACGGACAGACAGACAAACAGACAAACAGACAGACAGACAAACAGACAAACAGACAGACAGACAGACAGACAGACAGACAGACAAACAGACAGACAAACAGACAGACAGACAGACAGACAGACAGACAGACAGACAGACAGACAGACAGATAGATAGATAGACAGACAGACAGACAGATAGACAGACAGACAGACAGACAGACAGACAGACAGACAGACAGACAAACAAACAGACAGACAAACACACAAACAGTCAGAAAGACAGATAGACGGACAGAAAAACAAACAAACAGACAGACAGACATCGTTTAAGAATACAAAATTTTTCGAAATTTAAAAAATAAAAATTTTAAAAAATTGATGTAAAAAATTTTTCGATGTAAAAAATTCTATAGAAAATTGTGAAAAGTTTTTGTAGAAAATTTTTATAAAAAATTTTATACAAAATTTTTTGTCATAAAAATTTCTATAGAAAATTTTTCTTTATAAAAATTTCTAAAGAACATTTTTCATTTTAAACATTTTTTGTGTAAAAAATTTCTATCGAAAACTTTTCGGTATAAAAAATTTCTATAGAAACTTTTTCTGTAAAAAAATTACTGTAGAAAATTTTTTGGTAAAAAAATTTCTATAGAAAATTTTTCTGTAAAAAAGAATGTTATAGGAAATTTTTCGTTAAAAAAAATTTAATTGAAAATTTATTCGGTAAAAAAAATCTATAGAAAGTTTTTTAATACAAACATTTCTATTAAAAATTTTGTCGACACAAAATTTTCTATAAAACACTTTTCGTTATACAATTTTTTTATACGAATTTTTGATATTAAAATTTCTATAGTAAATTTTTCGATATAAAAATTTCCAAAAAAATTTCGTATAAAAATTTTTTGAACTAAAAATTTCTATAAAAAACTTTGTGATACAAAATTTCTATAGAAAATTTTTTGATATAAAAAACTTTAATAGAAAATTTTTAGGTATAAAAAATTTCTATACAAAATTTTTTGGTATAAAAGATTTCTACAGAAAATTTTTCTGTATAAAAATTTTCTATAGAAAATTTTTCAATAAAATATTACTAAAAAAAATGTTGATATAAAAATTTCTATAAAAAATTTTTCGATATAAAAATGTCAATAGAAAATTTGTCTATATAAAAATTTCTATATAAAATTTTTTGATAACAAAATTTCTATTTAAAATTTTTTGATAACAAAATTTCTATTTAAAATTTTTTGATAACAAAATTTCTATAGTAGATTTTTTGATAACAAAATTTCTATAGAAAATTTATTGATACACAAATTTTTATAGAAAATTTTTCGATAGAAAAATTTTTATAGCAAATTTTTCATACAAACATTTTTATAGCAAATTTTTCATACAAACATTTTTTAGATAATTTTTCGATAAAAAATTTTCTAAAGAAAATTTTCAGTATCAAAAACTTCTACAAAAAAAAATTCTATAGAAAATTTGTATACAAAATTTAATAAAAAAAAATTTAAAGAAACATTTTCGGCTTAAAAATTTCTATAGAAAATTTTTCATATTAAAAATTTTTCTGTATGAAAGATTTCTGAAGAAAAGTTTTCAATACAAAAAATTTTATAGAAATTTTTTTTGATTTTGTAGAAAAATATTTTAGATATAAAAATTTGTAAATAAAATTTTTTAATGCAAAAATTTTTATAAATAATTTTTCAATATTAAAAACATACTATAGAAAATTTTTCTATATTTAAAATGTCGACAGAAAATTTTTCTGTAAAAAAAAAATTCTATAGAAAATTTTTCGGTAAAAAATTTTCTATAAAATATTATTCGATATAAAAATTTTCCATAAAAAAACATTTTTCATATAAATATTTCTATAGAAAAACCTTTGATACTAACAAATTTATAGAAAATTTTTTTATATAAAAAATTTTTTGGTAAAAAAATTTCTAAAGAAAAATTTTAGATATAAAAAATTTCAATAGAAAATTTTTTAATATAAAATCTTCTATAGAAAATTCTTTAATATAAAAATTTTCATTAGAAAAAATTTTCTACAAAAAATTTGTCGATATAAAAATTTTATACCAGCAATTTTCCGAAATAAAAATTTCTACAAAAAAATTTTTGATATAAAAATTTACTATACATACAATTTTTATAAAAATTTGTTTGGTATAAAAAATTTTCATACAAAATTTTTCAATATAAAAATTTATAAAAAAAAAATTCAATATGAATTCCTTTGAAAAATTTTTCGATATAAAAATTTTTATAGAAAGTTTTTCGATATTAAAAATCTTTTGGGAATTTTTTCGGTATAAAAATTTTTTTGGTATAAACACTTTTAAAGAAAATTTTCCATACAAAAATTTATATAGAAAATTTTTCGATACAAAAATTTCTATGGAAAAATTTTCAATAAAAAAAATTTTATTGAAATATTTGTCTTTTTTAAAATTTCTATAGAAAATTTACCTACAAAAATTTTTATAGAAAATTTTTCGATATAAAAATTTCTATTTAAAATTTTCAAAACACAAAAATTTCCAAAGAAAATTTTCAGCTAAAAAAATTTCTTAAAAAATTTGTTCGTTATGAAAATTACATAGGAAATTTTTTGTTATAAAAATTATTATAGAAAGTTTTTCGTTATAAATAATTCTACAGAAAATTTTAGATATAAAAAATTTTTTTTTTCTATAGGAAATTTTTTGATTTCAAAAATACAAAAAATTTCTGTCGAAAATTTTTCGATTCAAAAATTTATGTGGAAAATATTTCGATATAAAAAATTTCGTTATAAAAAAATTTTTACAGAAAAATTTTCCAAAAAATTTTTATGCAAAATTTTTTGATATAAAAATATTTCGAAATTCGTATGGAAAACTTTTCGATATGAAATTCGTATGGAAAATTTTTCATAACAAAAAATTTTTATACAAACATTTTCTAAATAAAAAATTTATTAAGAAAATTTTTCGAATTTTTCATTTAAAAAATTGTTCAATGTAAAAAATTTCTATGCAAAAGTTTTCGATACACAAGTTTTTTGATATAAAATTTTTCGATACAAAAGTTTTGCGAAATACAAATTTGTATAAAAAAATTTTCGATATAAAAAGTTTTTATCAAAAAAATTTTTGATACATTAATTTGTATTGAAAATTTTTCTAAAAAATTTATTCTATAAAAAGAATTTTTCGGTATACAAATTCAATTTTTTGCTGTTTTGAGTTAATCATTGTAATAGATTAATTTTTTGTATCCTCTTTGATTCCAACAACTAATCTCTAACTCAAAGCAGATTTATAAGGGTTTTCCAGGGAAATATTACTATGAACTTATATAGAAAATAAAAATTTTAAATTACATTTTCTCGAAAAAAAAAATTAACATCAAAGGCAGAATAAAATACAATTAATCAACAAAATTTTTTATATACGAATTTTTTAATATAAAATATCTATAAAAAATTTTGGTTACAAAAAATTTCTATGGAAAATTTTTTAGTATAAAAATTTCTATAACAAAGATATTAAAATTTCGTATAGAAAATATTTTGATACTTAAAACTTCTATGAAAAGTTTTAGTTATTATACCCTTCACCACCATAGGTGGAAAGGGTATTATAAGTTTGTGCTGATGTTTGTAACGCATAGAAATATTTAGAATCACTTTCTGAGTCGATTTAGCGATGTCCGTCCGTCCGTCCGCCTGGCTGGCTGGACCCCCATGTAAACCTTGTAATCAAACTACAGGTCGCAATTCTAAAGATAATTTGATGAAATTTCGCACAGATCACTTTTTTGATAATGAGACCATTGCTATTGAAATTGGTCAAAATCAGTCCATTATTTATGGTACCTCCCATAGGTCCCACTTCCAGGAATTGCTATATTGGCCACGAATATCAATATTTTTTCATGAAATTTAAAACAAATACTGCTTATATCAACTAAAATCACTGTACCAAATTATGTTGAAATCGGTCTACATTTGACCATAGCTCCCATACAAACTCTTCTTTAAAAACGCACTAAATGAGACAAAAAATCACTAAAACGCTCGTAAATCTAAAGATAATGGAAATTTTGAGTCTATTTTCTGCATACATTATTTTTGTAACAACTGTAATCAATCTGCCAAATTTCGAGATAATCGGTCCACATGTGACCCTAGCTCTCATATAAGTCCAAATGACGGAAACAGGTTGAATATATAAGTTTTGAGAAAATGTTTGTATGATGGCAAAATTTAGCAAATATTTGTCTTTACACAGGAAAAATAACACCTTTGACCTTAGTGGTGAAGGGTATCGTATGGTCGGCTTGACCGACTATAGAGTTTCTTACTAGTTTTTTAATAACTTAATTAATTTTAATCACTTGCAGCAAAAGACGAAAAGTTCAAAAGGTTATTTGGGGGATTCAAAAGACACTCTTACATGTCATATTATCAAAGTGATTTATTGTTTTATTTATTTTTCCAACTTATTTAAATATGTATAGATAATTTTACATCCATATACTATAAAAAACACACACACATATAGAAACCATATAATTTTCTTTCGAAAATATTCTTTATTAATGTTTTCAACAAAAAAATATATGTATGTCTTTTCTTTTCCTGCTACTCATTCTCATGACTAATCTGTCAAATATCGAAAATATTCTTGGCAACGATACGCCGTCATGTTATTTTTCTCTGATGTAAACAATGTTGCAATCTACTACTCACATCTGTTGTAAATTTTACATTGACATTTTATTCGTTTGTAATGAAACAGAGGAAAATGAACAAATGAAAGAAAATGTAATCAGCCGGTGTAAATACACGATCATACTAAAGTTGTTTATCACCTGTATAGAAATTATGTAAAATTCGTGTTATGAAAAATTATAGATAAATTAAAAATTTTAAAAACCAAAAATGAAAATTGATTTTTGAAAGAAATAATTAGTTTGGTTGTGGATTACGAGATTATTATGAGATATTTTACTTCATATTCAACTGCCTAAAATAAGTGTATTTAGCATCTGACTAAACTCTTTCTATAACACATTTTTTTTAAACAAAAAACAATTAAATTAAAAAAATTTCTATAAAAAATTTTTACATCCAAACAAATTAAAAAAAAAATTAACAAAAAATTTTAATATCTAAAAGTTTTCAATAAAAAATTATATCAAATCCTTCGGTACAAAAATTTCAATAGAAAATTTTTCGATACAAAAATTTCTACTGAAAATTTCTCGCTATAAAATTTCTGTTGAAAATTTTTCGGTATAAAAATTTTTGTAGAAAATTTTTTGATCCAAAAATTTCTACAGAAAATTTTTTGATACAAAAATTTCCATAGAAAAATTTTCGATACTAAAATTTCTATACAAAATGTTTGATATGAGAATTTTTATAGATTTTTTTTTGTTACAGAAAAAAACCAAATTTTGCGATATAAAAATGTTTGAAATAAAAATTTCTTTAGAAAATTGTTCGATACAAAACATTTCTATAGTAAATTTTTCGGTATGAATATTTCTAAAGAAAATTTTTTGATACCAAAAATTTTTATAGAAAATTTTTCGCTATAAATATTTCTATAGACAATCAATATAAAAATTTCTATAGAAAATTTTTCGATATTCAAAATTTCTGTAAAAATGTATCGGTATTAAAATTTCTAAAGAAAATTTTTCTATACAAAAATTTTCATTTAAAAATTTTTTAATATAAAAAATTTCTATAGAAAATTTTTTGATATAAACGAATTTTTTAAGATTTTGCAAAAGAATATAAGATTTAAGAATATAACAATATAAGATACAAAATTCAATAGAAATTTTTTTGATGTAAAAAATTCTATAGAAAATTTTCCGATTCTTTTAAAATGCAAAAAATTTCAATTGAACTTTTTTCGATACAAAAATTTCTATTGAAAATTTTTAGATATTAAAAATTTCTATAGAAAATTTTTTGGTATAAAAATTTCTATAGAAAATTTTTCGATATAAAAATTTCTAAAGAAAATTTTTTGATACCATAAAAATTTCCATAGAAAATCAATATAAAAATTTCTTAAAAAAAAATATTTCGATACAAAAAATTGTATTAAAAAATATTTGATACAAAATTTTTTATAAAAAAAATTATCGATATAAAAATTTCTACATAAAATTTTTGATATAAATTTTGCGAAAAATTTCAATAAAAAATTATTAGATACAAAAATTTCTATTGAAAATTTATCGATATTAAAAATTTCTGTAGAAAATTTTAAGGTATAAAAATTTCTATAGATAATTTTTTGATAAAAAAATTTCTATATAAAATTTTTCGATATAGAAATTTTTAATGAAAATTCTTAGATATACAAATTTCTATAGAAAATGTTTCCCTATAAAAATATCAATAGAAAGAAAATTTTTCGATATTAAAAATTTTCGTAAAAAATTTTTCGGTATACAAAAATTTCAATAAAATTTTTTTTAATAAAAATTTCTATAGAAAATCCAAATATAAATTTTTATAAAAAAATTTTGTATAGAAAAATTTCTATTAACAAATTTTCGATATAAAAATTTCTATAAAAAAAATTTCGATATAAAATTTCTATAGAAAGTTTGTAATACAAATTTTGCAAAAAATTTCAATAGAAAATTTTTCAGTACAAAAATTTTAATAAAAAATTTTTTAGTACAAAAATTTTAATAGAAAGTTTTTAAAATTTCTATAGAAAATTTTTTGATATAAAAATTTCTAAGGAAAGTTTTTTTATAGACAATAAAAAAATGTTCGATATAACAATTTTTTAAAATAAAAATTTCTTTAGAAAATTGTTTGATACAAAACATTTCTATAGTAAGTTTTTCGGTGTGAAAATTTCTGCATAAAATTTTTTGATATAAAAATTTCTAAAGAAAATTTTTTGATTCCTAAAATTTTTATAGAAAATATTTTCGCTATAAAAATTTGAACAGAAAATCGATTTAAAAATTTCTATAGAAAAATGTTTGATATACAAATTTTTCGATATTAAAAATGTCTGTAGAACATTTTTTGGTATTAAAATTTCTATAGAAAATTTTTGGATTTAAAAATTAAAAAAAAAATTTCGGCACATAAATTTCAATGAAAAATTTTTCGATATAAAAATTTGGAATTTTTTTTATAGAAAATAAACCAAATTTTTCGATACAAAAATTTTTTGAAATAAAAATTTCTTAAGAAAATTGTTTGATATAAAACATTTCTGTAGTAAATTTTTCGTGTAAAAATTTCTACATACAATTTTTCGATATAAAAATTTTTAAAGAAAAATTTTTGATAACAAAAATTTTTAAAGGAAATTCTTCAATATTAAAATTTCTAAAGAAAATTTGTTGATACCAAAAATTTTTATAGAAAATTTTTCGCTATATATTTCTAAAGCAAATCGATATAAAAATTTCTATAAAAATATTTTCGAAAAAAAAATTTTTACAGAAAATTTTTTGATATATAAAAATTCTTTCCAATTTTGCGAAATTTCTATATAGAAATTTCTATAAATATTTTTTCGATATAAAAATTTCTATAGAACATTTTTCGACGTAAAAATTTCTATAGAGAAAATTTCTTCAGAAAATTTTTCGATACAATAAAATTCTTTAAAAATTTGCGATAGAAAAAATTTCTAGAAAAAAAATTTAATATAAAATTCTACTATAGAAATTTTTCGGTATAAGAATTTTCATAGAAATTTGTTTCGGTATAAAATATTTTCATACAAAATTTTTAGAAACAAAAATTTCTGTAGAAAATTTTTAAAATTTCTATGGACAATTTCTTGATATAACAAATTCCTATATAAACTTGAAAAATTTACTAATCCAAAAATTTCTAACAAAAAAAAATTTATTGAAAATATTCGGTATAAAAATTTCTATAGAAAATATTACGATACAAAAATTTCGATAGGAAATTTTTCTTTATAAAAATTTCTATGCAAAATTTTTTGATCAAAAGCGAGTAAATGAGATTAAAAGTATAGAATATAAGTAGATCAATATTTATAAACCGTAGAGCTAACTAAGATTAGAGCCAAATCGACGCATTCGATATCAATCGAAAACTCAGACTTTTAATCAAATATTGTGTAACATACCTTAGGGATTTTAAAAATAATTTATTAAGCAATAGATTTAATAAAATTTGATTTCTAAGCATAACCATTTATTTGTTAAAAAAAATAATTCTAATGAAATTATTTTACCATAAGGGAAATTTGGACATTTACGTTGCAAACTTTATATGTTTAAATTTTTTAGATTATCCTAAAAGTATGCTACACAAATGTTTTTGAAACATTTTGATCGATATCGATTGAATAATAATAATAGATCGAATGAATAATAATAATAATAATAATAATAATAATAGATTAAGATCAGGTTATAATAGACTTCAGAAGTTTGAGTATAATCCAGAGCTAAGAAAGGGCTACCATATTCTATGATTTATTTTAAAAGTCTGGCTCTCAAAATATAAAGTTGTAGTAGTCAAGATAGTGCACAGAAGGCAGGGATATATAAAATAAAGAAGAACAGATTAAATTTTAAAAATTTCGACAAAATTTATGACCAAATGCCAAAATGACCAAAATCACTTAAGACCTTGAAATTCACCTAATTCACTTCGATAGACAAAGAAATTGGAAATTAAAAATATTTTTTTTAATTAAAATTCATACAAAACATCAATCATTCATGCTAATTAATTAGTATTTCAACGCCTCAATAATTAATTCGAATGTTAAAAAATATATTTCCTAATTATTTTATATAATTTCGGTGTTTTAAGAAAATTCGGTGCCATCTCATTGTAATTTCAATAAATTTTAATTTTAGACAATTTTTCCAAATAAAATTTATTAGCTTTCAAAATCATTAAAATTTTGAAAAATCATGTGAAATAAAACCAATTAAGAAAATTTTTACACTCGACGAATTTATGTTTAAAGGAAATATTCACCAAAAAGAAGAAATATTAAAGCGGAACCACATAATTCTTTGAGCAGACCTTCAAAAAGAATTTTTTTGAAATTTCGAAATAAAAAAGAAAATTTTTATAACAAATTCAAGATATTCAAAATATATAATATTGCATAATTTTTTTTTCATTTTTTCGAGGTGAAAAACAACTTAAACAAATTACTAATAAAATACAATAAATAAATTTATTTAAAATAACAAAAACATCCAAAAGAAAAACGCGATCAAAATTTTAAGAAAAAAAAAACGTGTGTGTCGGTCGAATATACAAACAACGTAAAAGTAAAAATTTTGAAAAAAAATCCGAAAAAATTATCTCCGAGTATTAAGTGAAAACTAAAAGTGTTTGTTTGTGTATTTAGAAAATTGTCTACGTAATTCCAATAAAAATAATTTCAGTTTTTCTCTTAAAAATCTTTTGATTTTCTTTTTTGCTATTTGTGATTATTTTTGCTTGAGTTAAGCCAAAAATCCAAAAATAAAGTGTCAACAACCATAAAAATAATATAAATAAATTTTAAATTAAAAGAATTAGTGTTGAAAGGAAAATTTACAAAATTTTCTTTACATCTTTGCAAATTTAAAAGAATGTTTTAAAATAACACTGTGCTACAGAATTGAAAAGAATTATATACAGGAATTCTAATACAAAAACGTTGCTGAGTACTGGACTACAAATTATCTTATAGTTCTTCGCAGATCTTAACATTTAAAGCTTTCAAAGAACTTTCGAAGGTCTGAAAAACAAAGTAATCGAAAATACCGATAGCTTCTGAAAACCAAGATGCTACACCACAACTAGTACCCAAATCTCACAAAAAGCTTTCTAAAGCTTTAGCTCAAACTCGAAAAACTTATTTTGAATGTCAAGTTAAATGTTTCAGATCCACAAATTGTTTGTTTACATCTTAAAGAACACATCAAAAGCTTTCAAAGATATTTAAATGTAAAAAAGCTGTGCCCTTTGAAGGTCATAAGAATCAAAAGCTTTCGAAGCTGCTTCAATGTAAATATCACAAAACGATAGCTTTTGAAAGCCAAGACTAGAAAACCATATCTAGTACCTAAAGCAGACTAAAAAGGCTTTCTAAAGCTTTACCTCAGACTCCAAAAACATATTTTTAATGTCAAGTTAAATCTTTCATATCCACAAATTGTTTGTTTACATCTTAAAGAACACATCAGAAGCTTTCAAAGATATTTCAATGTAAAAAAGCTGTGAAGGTCATAAAAATCAAAAGCTTTCGAAGATCTTTCAAAGCATAAAAGTGATTTAATCAATATTTTCTAAAGCAGAGCCGTCCAGCCCTACAACACAATGTGCGAACTTTTACAAAAGAGCTTTTGAGCTTTCACACCGACAAACTATGTGTGAGCGAGATGCAAGTATGTTTGTCCCGCTTACACTTCCATAAAATTTTCTTTGCACAGTTAGTGCTGCCAGATAAAAATTTGCTCGATTATATAAAGAATGCGCGAATATATGAATAAATCTGGCAACGCTGACCGTAAAAGCTTTCAAAGCTGTTTACCACAAATTTAAATAATGTATGCGTTTTTGGATAGGTCTGTTGTAAAGAGTAAGATGCTATTAGTTTGTATTATTGTGACAGTTCTGCAGTCAGTCTCACTTCACCTATGAAGTCCATTGTGTTATCATGAAAGCTAGTAAAACTTTGTAATAAAAACCTGGCTCCCACAAATTTGACAATGTCTTGTCATAACACAGACACAAGTAAGGATATATCATGTTATGGTTGTGGCAATAATCTGTGAGAACATTTCCTATACTCCCTGTCGCAGTAGGAACTTGCAGGTGACTGGTTGCTTTTGTTATAGGTTGAGTGTAGCTGTAGCCTTCTTAGCCCTAATGAGCTACTTGTGCAAAAGAGATTCCAGTGACTCACAAGGAGTTAAATTTAACTGGTATTATTTAGTACCTGCTGAAGAAGGTCTCTTCTCCTCTTAATTGTTTTAAGCTCCGTTGAAGCTTACGGTATTTGGTAAATGTTTTGTTTAGGTCTTCGGACTTCTAAATCTGTTTGAAAGCTATTAATTTTGCAAGCTCTTTGGCAAGTTTGTTGAGTTTCTAGGCTCTCTAATGGATATCTCTTAATGTACTAAGAAATTTGTTAAAGAGCTTTAGACAGATTTAGAAGTCTAAAGAGCTAAACAAAAAATGATTATTACTAAAGAGTGCCAAGTTTTAGCAGAGCTTTAAAAAATTATGAGGCAAAGTTTATACTAGCACCAAAAGCTTATAAATTCAGCTTCCAGGATAAAGGTGTGGAACAATCAAGCTCTTTAAAAATAAACACCAAAAGCTTTCAAAGGCATCAAAGAAATAATAAAAAGTATTTTTTTCTTTTTCAAAAAAAAAAAAATTAGAAGACAGAGCTAACCAAAATATTTTCATACTTAAAAGTCCGAGACACCCAAAGCTTTCTCAGAGCTTTCAAAAACTAAAAGGCGAAATAACAATAAGAACCGAAAGCTAACAAAGAGCTTCTTTGCAAAGCTTTTAACTTCTATATCAGCCTCCAAATTTAGCCTCTAAAATGTATGTAGGTGTGGAAAAAGTTTCTAAGTTGCTATGACCAATTTTCGACAGGGGACGCCACTGAAAATTACTCAATATGAATTAAGTCGTGAACCGTGCATTTGATCATGCTATGATCTTTAGAAAAGTTGTTGCGCATGAGTCGACAAAGGTTTCTTAATTGGTATAAACAGATTCCCACAGGTGACGCCACTGAAAATTATTCAACATGAATTAAATCGTAAACTGTGTATCTGATCAAGCTATAATATAATAATTTAACAAAGTTGTTGCACCTGAGTCAACGGAGGTTAATATGTTGGTTTGACTAATTTCCGATAGATGGCGCCACTGAAAATTACTAAAAGTTAATTGGATCGTAAATCATGCATTTAATAATGTAATAATCTTAAGCAAAGTTGTTGTGCATGAGCCGACAAAGGTTTCTTAGCTGTTGCGACTAATTTTCACCAGATAGCGCCACTGGCAATTAATTTTAGTTAGTAGAGCAGCAATGCACCCAGGCTGGTTCTGAATAAAAAATACTTTTCAGTCAAAAATCTTAAAAATATTTTCAATAGAAGTATTATCTTCTTGAAGGTACTTTTATGCAATAGAAAGTTGAATTGTTAGACTCTGGAAAATCTTTTAAACCTCAATTTGTGGAAAATTTTGGGAAATTAGTTTAAATATCCAAGTTATGGCTAAATGAGCTTTTTATAAATTCTCATGTCTGATGAAATGAAATAAAAATTGGTTCAAAATTTTGTAAATCTCATTAAATTAAATCATATTTTTATTTCATAAAATTTAATCGTTATTTTTATGTACATGGATTTTTTTAATCGAATTTCATATACTTCCTAATGAATGTTTAAGAAAGAGCTTTTACTGCCAAGTGAACAATAAGAAGCTGGCAGAATATGATAATTTATTTAAAAAAGCTCATTTGTTCGAAAAAGCTCGCCTCTTTAAATTAAATAAGTTTTAATGGAATCTATTTTATGTTCATCTTCTATAACTATAGGCATTTTTATGCAGAGGAAACAAAAAGAGTTAGTCTTAGAATAATCCCCGAATTCTTAATATATAAAAAATTTTGCGAAATTACTTACACTATATAAAAGATGACTTAAATCACTTAAGTCTTTGAAGCTCAACTACTTCTATTTAAAAAATCAAGTAGTACTTAGATTGAAACTTTGCAATTCTCATTGACTTTTTACTTTATTTTTGTGCACGCATATGATATTAAAAGTTTATTTCATGAACTTCTTAATGAATGTAATACGAAGAGCTTTTACTGCCCCGCGAGGAACTTAAAGTGGACAGAATATGAACCTTTTTGACATAAGCATGTCATTTTAAAGCAGACCTGTCCAAAAACACATACATTTATATTTGCATTTGTAGTAAACGGCCTTGAAAGCTGTTGCCAGATTTACATTTTTCTTAATATATTCGAGAATTCTTCATATAATCGAGCAAAAAATTATAATCTGGCAGCACCAAATTTGAAAAGACCACCGACTGTACAAAAATAACTTTACGTAAGTGTAAGTGGGACAATGAGGCCCTATGCTCCACTGGAAGTCAAGGATAACAGAAGTGAGCGGGACAAACATAGTCTCGCTTATACATAGTCTGTCGCTGTGTAAGCTCAAAAGCTCTTTTGTAAAAGTTCACACATTGTGTTGTAGAGCTGGACGGCTCCGATTTAAAGCAATGCAATCGTAATGAACCCAGTTTAAAATCGAATTTCAGAATTTTTTATAATTTGAAAACTAAAGTTCTTTTTCAAAATAACTAAATTTTTGACACTTAATTCAAAGCTTTATGAAAAACTTTTTTCACTACATTTGCCATTAAAAGTTTACAAAGCTAAGTAGTCGTGAAACACTAATTATATATTTTTTTATACTATGGATCCAACAAATAATTGTTTATACATAGAAATTACTATATAAGAATCCCTAACTAATTTTCCTGTAGCACAGTGTTAAATTTTATTCAAAATGTTTACTTTAGCCATTAAAACAATTCGCGATTATTGTTTAAAGAAATGTTGAAACCAAAGAAATATAAACAACAACAACGAAAAATAATATTTATTAATAAATTATGAAATCAAAATAAAAGTTTAAACAATTAAATAAAACAACAACAATAAAAATAAAAAGTTTTAAAAACTATAACGAAACTAAAGCAAAAAAACCAAAATCAACATGCCTTTGTACAGCGATTCGAATTATTACTATAGCGGCGGTAGCAGCCAGCTATATTCACCCTACTATCCAGGATCCGCCTCAGCTACACCCTCTTACAACCCTTATTCTTCTACATACAATCGTGCTATAACGGGTTCTTATGTTGTACCCATTTCAACGCCACGCACTTCTGGTTATACCTCTAGTCATGGCTTGTCAACGTCTCGTTATCAACCCAAACTTTCGACCATAACAGAGACTTCACCTTTGATAAGTGCCGCCAGACATACTACGCTCATGCCCTTGACTCGTATACAATCGCCCAAGTACACCAGCTATACAACACCCAGTACCGTTCATACGCCCAAATATACACCACCCAGACCCATACTCATAAACACAGCCGATATTGATGTTTCGGCCAATAGATATCGCAAACGTAAAGAAGAGATTTTGGGGCAAGCTCAAAGAGAAATTGAGTACAATTCACCCTCTTCCTCTATAAAGAGAAGAAATAGCTCAGAGCGTAAATCGAAAGATCAGCAAGAGGAGGAAGAAAGAAAACGTAAAGAACAGTTGGCATTATCCCAACAAATGCCCGAACCCTCCAAGGCCCCTAGTCCAGAGAAACATGTTAATCGTTCCACGATTAAGCGTAATCGTGCTGTGGTACGTTTGTCCACCATAAGATCGCGCAGCAAAGATCGAAATAGAAACAAAAAAGAAGACTCTTCTTCTCCAGAACCAGAAAAGAAATTTAAAGATTTGCCCATTTACCAGCCCCCGGAAGAAACTAACTTAAAATGGCGTCAAAAATTGGCTGATGATTTGGCTGCCATACCCACATATCCCAATAAAAAGTCTCCGGGAGATGTTTTACGCGAAAAATATTTAATACAGGACAATAAAAGCGATGAAGACTATGCGGCTCAATGTAGAGCTCAAAGAATGGCCACAGGTTTGCCCAAAGAGACCATCGAACAGGTTATAGTGGAGCTAGATCCCTTACATCATACCGTCAGACGTTTGAGCATACCCCAGTGTCCCACTTTTCATGATATATGTAAAGACATATCCTCGGATAAAATAGACGATGACCTTAATGCCGGAGAGCTAAGAAGACGGGCCTCCATCATACATGGCCAAGAGCAAGAATTACTAAATGAATTGCAAAAGTCAGGCTCTGGAACTTTTCAAATGATTACCATGGAACGTCGTGGTAGTCACGACAGTACCGATGAAGTTCCTCACAAAAGGCACTCGAAGAGGGCCTCGAAGAAGGGCAAGAAGATAAGAACCAAAATAACAGCCATTGTTGAGGTAGAAAATGCTCCGCCCTTGGGTGCTATCATGCAGGAGAAGGATGAGGGATTCGATTCAAGCAAGTCTTTAAAACCTAAATTTACTGTAAATGTGGAATCGGTGGAGGAGCATCATGAGATTCATAAAGTCATTAAGCTGCCCAAAAGAAAAAGTGTTAAAAGATCGGCCGCCAAGATTAAGGAGCAGGAGTTACCCGAGGGTTTTATGACACCTTTGCCAAAGCCTCAAAGTTCGCCTAAGAAGAAAATAGTTAAGCCAGAGGTTTTTACCTTTGATGAAAAGTCAGTGGAACAGGCAAAGCAGGAAGAATTGGATGGCAAAGCGGCCAACAAATCCCTGACATCTTCTGTTTCTTTGGATATAGCAGAAAAGCCCAAATTAGCTAAAACTTTGGAAAAATCGAATTCTATAAACATTGAACTAAAAACTCCCTTATCTCCTAAGGCTCTAGTTAAAGAAGATACTCCTCCCTTAACACCAAAAAACAAAACTGATTCTCCTAAGCCTTTGGACAAATCCAGCTCAATAAATTTTGAACTCAAGACACCAACAACTCCCAAAACGCCTTTGGCTAAAGAACCTGAAACACCCAAAACTTTAAAGCCAGTAGATCCTAAGCCTTTGCTCGCTAAAGAGCCTGAAACACCGAAAGCTTTAAGAGATCTTCCAATACCAGATGAATCTAAATCTCTACTTTTTAAAGACTCTCCAAAGACCAAAACTTCCAAAGAGCTTTCGAAAACTGAAGAGAATAAGCCTTCATTTAAGACTTTGAAAACTTCTATATCTGTGGACAGTGCCCCCAAACCCCATATCCAAGATAAAGGTGTCGAGAAATCCAGCTCCTTAATAATAGACCTGAACAAAAAGGAGGAGAAAAAAGAGCCAATTACACCCAAAGCTTCCAAAGATCTTTCCAAAACTGAAGACTCCAAATCTTCACCCAAGACTCCGAAAACGTTCGCTTCAGTAGAATCCAAAAAAGAAGAAGACAAGAAGACTTTGAAAACCTCAATGTCAATGGAGACGGAAACAAAGCCTAAATTAAGTAAAACTCTGGAAAAGTCTAACTCAGTTAATATAGAACTGAAAAGTCCTTCCACACCTAAAACTCCCATATCCGAAACCATTAAAGAGGAAACCTGGGAAGACTCTAAAGACATAAAGAAGAATATAAGAAAATCGGAGAGTGGAGAAGATTTCTGGTCTCAAATTGGCACCCCGGAAAGTCCAATATCACCAAAAGCTCCAAAAGTGTTTTCAAAACCGGAGGAAGCAAAAGCTTCGCCTAAGCCGCCGAAAGCTTTAACCTCAGTAGACTCGAAAAAAGTGGAAGAAAAGAAGACCTTGAAAAGCTCAATATCCCTAGAAGCAGAAACAAAGCCAAAATTAGCCAAGACCCTGGAAAAATCTAACTCGGTTAACATAGAACTCAAAAGTCCTTCAACTCCCAAAACTCCAATCACCGAAACCATAAGGGAAGAGCCCTTGGAGGTCAAAACGGCCATACCCAAGGACCTTAAAAATAATATTAGGAAATCGGAGAGTGGAGAAGATTTCTGGGCACAAATAGGTACTCCAGCAAGTCCAATAACACCAAAAACTCCCAAAGAGTTTCCAAAACCAGAGGAACCAAAAGCTTCGAAACTTTCTACTCCCGTGGAACCCAAGAAAGTAGAGGAGAAGAAGATTTTGAAATCATCAATATCAGTAGAGGCGGAATCTAAGCCTAAATTAGCCAAGACTCTGGAAAAATCGAATTCAATAAATGTAGAACTCAAGAGTCCCACCACTCCTAAAACTCCCATAAAAGAAACTATTAAAGAGGAACCCTTGGAAATCAAAACAGCCATCCCCAAGGACCTTAAGAAGAATATCATGAAATCGGATAGTGGCGAAGATTTCTGGGCTCAAATAGGCTCACGAGAAAGTCTTTATATGAATAAGCGCAAAAAGGATTTGGTCGAGACTCAATGGGAGAAAAGGCAAGAACTTTTGGAAACCACTAAGAAAGAGGATGTAAAGAATATAGAAGAAATAAAATCGGTGGTTACATCACAAAAGATTGAAGCTCTGAAAAAGGCAGACCGGGAGGAAAAAGAATCCAAGGGAGTAGTGGGTAGGTCTAGTTCCACTGAAACGGCTTTCAAAAAGAAATCTCCGGAGAAAGACAAAAAGAGAGATACCGATTTGAAAACAAATGATAAATTGGAGGGAGCCAAGACTCCCTTAGTTACAAAACTATCTAAGGAAGCAACAACATCATCTTCATCATTGTCAGCATCATCACCATTATCATCTCCAATCACAAAAACTGCTGTAGAAACAACTACAGTCACTAAAACGTCTACGCCAAAAATAAGCGGGCAAACGGCCAAGTCACCTGAACACCAAGAGCCAGGGGAGCAAAACAAATTCTTCCCAACAACAACAGCAACAGCAACAAAAATAGAAGCCAACAAAAACGATAATAACAAAAATGAAATAGCCATTAATAAAACAAATGAAAAACAGCAATTGGCAAAAACATTAACTTTGCCTACGGAAAATACAAAAATTACTACAACTACGTCAGCAAACAGCAGCGTAGCAGCAGAGGCAACCGCCACCACAAAACAACCGGAAACAAAACAAATCAACAAACCCTCAACGGCTGCAACAGACAAAACTAAAGCCGTTACTAAGACAAAATCTCAGGACTTGGATTCAAAAATAACGGCGGCAAAAAAATCAACAGCAGCACCAGCAGTGAGTGACAAGAAGTCACCCTCTAAATCCAAAGCCAAGACTTCACCCAATGCTATTAACGCTGATCAATTCATAGCCAAGGCACCAGCCAAAACAAATGGTTCACCGGTGAAAACACCGACAACGTCATCGAAAAATGCACCCACTAAAAAGACGCCTGATCAAAAGAAAACTACATTAACGACCTCTACAAATGAGCAAACAAAAACTGCTGCTGCTGCTGGCAACGCCGCCAGCAAATTAACATCGGCAGCAGCTACAACCACAAGCCAAAAGACAGGAGCAGCAACAATAACAACAAATACGAAAAGTGATGACAACAACCAACAAATTTGCAACAAAAGCCATACAGAGATAAATGCAAACAACAAAAGCAACACAGAAGAAGAGAAGAAAAATGAAGACAGCGGCACTAGCAATAGCAACACATGCGGCAGCAATTTATCAAAGTTCGCAACAGTATCGAATTTGGCACAGTGTTTACACGACGTTGACGCCGATCTAGCCGATTATTTGCCATCGTCCGCGGACATAAGTGAGAACGAAGAAGATTTCAATACAGACGATAGTGATTTCGATTATTCCAGTATAGACGGTTGGGAAAATTTAACTCCCAGCATGAAGAAAAAAGTGAAGCAACGTCGTCGCAAAGAGAAACAGGCCGAACAGGCCCGTTTCGATCCGCAAAAGAAAGTTAAAATCGATACAACGCGTAAATTGTATGTGAAAGAGGAGGCACCGCGCTATCCTTTAGTCGCGACACCGCGTCCCTTGTGGAAACGTGAAAAAATTGTATATCCCGACGAAGATTCCGACGATGAAAGTGATAGTGAAGAAAGCGGCTCCACTGAGGAGACCGAAGATAGTGATGAATGCACCACCTCCGAAGAGTATGAGGATGAATTGAGTCCCATGACTTCGGCTGTGGGTGGTGTAAAAAGTGGTAGTGGGGGTGTTGGTGATGCTGGTGTTGTAAGCGGTAGTCCAGACCCTAATAAGGAAAATTCAGCAATTATACGCATGAGTACCTGTAGCAATGATTCGGGCTTTGAGGGTGGTACAGCACCTTCGAGTCCTAAAAAAATGTTAGGTGAGTTTTTAACTAGAAAAATACATTTTTTTTATGCAGATAAATAGTGATCACTTTATTTCTTTACTTAAATTACAACAAAAAACAGAAGAATCATTTAAAATTGTTTTTTTTGAATTTAATGCGTCGTTTCATATTCTATTAAAAGTAAAAAGATCATCATTTTATTTTGAAAATATTTAGTAAATAAACATAAACGTTCGGACAGACAGATATACTGAGGGATAAATTACACTGGGAAACAAAATATTATCACCTTGCTTTTATACACATGTCAAGCTTATAGTGTAGTCAGACTAGATCCATAAACAAAACTATTATAAAAAAACTATTTATTACAATAATAAATAATTGTAATAAATTGGGATTCTTAGTGCAATACACTACAGTAAAACTTTTTAATTAAATGTTTGATGTCCCAAATTTTGATAAACCTTTTTAATAAAACTAAATTACACTAAACCCAATAACTAAAGAACTAAAGTGTGCTACCGTACCCAAGACTACCATTTCTGAAACCACGAAATAAAGGGAAACCCTTCAGTAGATCTTGAGAAGTTTAAAACATTTTATAAAATCGGATAGTGAAGAAGATTTCTGACCTTAAATAATTATAGTAAATTTTTCGAAAATTTATAGGAAATTTTTCGAAAATTTACTATTTATAGGAAATTTTTCGAAAATTTACTATTTATAGGAAATTTTTCGAAAATTTACTATTTATAGGAAATTTTTCGAAAATTTACTATTTATAGGAAATTTTTCGAAAATTTACTATTTATAGGAAATTTTTCGAAAATTTATTATTTATAGGAAATTTTTCGAAAATTTACTATTTATAGGAAATTTTTCGAAAACTTACTATTTATAGGACATTTTTCGAAAATTTACAATTTATAGAAAATTTTTCGAAAATTCACTATTTATAAGAAATTTTTCGAAAATTTACTATTTATAGGAAATTTTTCGAAAATTTACTATTTATAGGAAATTTTTCGAAAATTTACTATTTATAGGAAATTTTTCGAAAATTTACTATTTATAGGAAATTTTTCGAAAATTTACTTTTTATAGTAAATTTTTCGAAAATTGACTTCTTATAGGAAATTTTTCGAAAATTGACTATTTATAGGAAATTTTTCCAAAATCTACTATTTATAGAAAATTTTTCCAAAATTTACTATTTATAGGAAATTTTTCGAAAATTGACTATTTATAGTAAATTTTTCGCAAATTGACTATTTATAGGAAATTTTTCGAAAATTGACTATTTATAGGAAATTTTTCGAAAATTGACTATTTATAGGAAATTTTTCGAAAATTGACTATTTATAGGAAATTTTTCGAAAATTGACTATTTATAGGTAATTTTTCGAAAATTGACTATTTATAGGTAATTTTTCGAAAATTGACTATTTATAGGTAATTTTTCGAAAATTGACTATTTATAGGAAATTTTTCGAAAATTGACTATTTATAGGAAATTTTTCCAAAATCTACTATTTATAGAAAATTTTTCCAAAATTTACTATTTATAGGAAATTTTTCGAAAATTGACTATTTATAGGAAATTTTTCGAAAATTGACTATTTATAGGAAATTTTTCGAAAATTGACTATTTATAGGAAATTTTTCGAAAATTTACTTTTTATAGGAAATTTTTCGAAAATTGACTATTTATAGGAATTTTTTTGAAAATTGACTATTTACAGGAATTTTTTTGAATATTGACTATTTATAGGAATTTTTTTGAAAATTGACTATTTATATTAAATTTTTCGAAAATTGACTTTTTATAGTAAATTTTTCGAAAATTTACTTTTTATAGTAAATTTTTCGAAAATGGACTATTTATAGTAAATTTTTTGAAAATTGACTATTTATTGGAAATTTTTTTGAAAATTTACTATTTATAAGAAATTTTTCGAAAATTTACTTTTTATAGGAATTCTTTCGAAAATTGACATTTTATAGAAAAATGTTCGTCAATTTTAAATTGAATATGACCAACCGATCTATATTTATCTTAAAATGTTTCCCTTACTACTTCATTTCTAAAGAAGGTTATATCTCGAAAACTGAAATAAAAGATATAAAATTTTGTTTAAGAATATCATTGGATATTATGGATTTCCAAATTCCCTTTCATATGAAAAATATTAATATTTTGCACCCCAGTGTTAATTTTTGCTTTGTATATGAAAACATCAAGAGACTGCATGAGTTTTTGGCAAAACAATTGTTTAATTTTTCACTCAAACTGACTTTTTCAGTTAAATTTTTAAAAATAAATAGACAATTTATACAAGGAATTTTTAAATAATTTGTTTATAAATATCAGCAAAATATACAAAATAGAAAATAGGTAAATAAATCAGTTTCTTATAAATATATAACGGAAAATCTATTAACATATATATGACATGAAATACCCATTTGTTTATTTACAATATAAATTTTACATCCAACATAATTCTCGAATTTATCTTAAAAAATTTAATACATCAAAAAAATATGATAATCTTGATATTTTTATCATTCAAATTGTCCTACAATGAAAGTCACACTTTGCTGATTTTTCTTTTTAACCCTGATTGCAAAACCTTCATTTTCATTATAAAAAATGCGTAATTATTTTGTTTATTCGTGAGAAAATTTTGTATGAAAAATACTTATTTATTTTAATTAATCTCCTCCAACTTAATTAAAAATATCGCTCATTTACATAAATAGCGTTATAACTTAAAATTGGCATCCTTGGCTCAAAAGCCTGCTAAGTGTTGTTAAGTTATATTCTGAAAGTATATATATATATATAATCACTGTATGGTAAGAAGGTTGTCAGATCAGCAATTCTACGTGTATGACACAAGACCACTAATTCTAAAATTTGTTATATTATATCAGTTTCCCTAAGTACCTCCCATTTGTAGTAAACACATACCCTTCACCAGTACAGGTTTCAAGGGTATGTATTGGGTTTTTACTGATGTTTTAAATATATAGAAATATTAGTCTTACGGCTATCTTTAAGTATACCAATCTACACAGAATCACTTTCTAATTTAATGATTTAAGCTTGCTAAAAATTCAGTATAAACTTATAAATCAGTGTATCAAATTTTGTTGGAATCGGTCTATATTTCCCATACAAGAGTACCTTTCATATCAGTAGCTTTGACGGAAATGACATAAATATACTTAAATCTCGAAGTTTAAACAAAATTTGCATAGATACATATATAGTCTCTAATGCAAGCTACAGTCGCAGTGACAGTTGGTAAAGCTTGACGCGGTTGCAAAGCTGATTGCAACGTTTGTATGGACATTGTGTATAAGTTGGGTTTAATTGTACAAAATATCAAAACTTTTTTTTATTTTTATACACTTCACCGCCATAGGTCGAAAGGGTATATTGAGTTTGTGCTGATGTGCGCATATAAATATTGGTCTGAGACCCACCTTTTAGTATACCAATCGATTTAGAATCACTTTCTGAGTTGTTTTAACGATGTCCGTCCGGCTGGCTGTCTGGCCGGTTATCCATATAAGCTTGCTATCATTCTACAGGTCTTAACTTTAAAGATCATTTGGTGAAATTTGGCACAGGCTCATATTTTGGTCCAAGGACGATCTAAATACTTTTTGGGCGAAATCGGATTACTATTTCGGGTATCTCCCATAGGGATGCCTTCCCGGAATAGAGTGTTTGACCATACCTCCCATACAAGACACATTCTCAAAAGACGTTTATATACACATAATAAATGCACAAAAACGTTAATAACTCTAAAGATAAATGCATTTGAGTACTTAAACTTTGCACAGATAAATATTTTGTAAATATAAACCAATTTGATAACAATCGGTCCATATATATATATATATATATATAGATAGATATATAGATATATATATATATATATATATATATATATATATATATATATATATATATATATATATATATATATGTATATATATATATATATATATATATATATAAAATTTTTTGTATAGAAACATTTTTTTGTGTAGAAAATTTTTCAACATAAATTTTTTGTTTTAAAGTTTTACTGTAGTTTATTGCACTAAGATCACAATTCATTACAATTATTTATTATTGTAATAAATCATTTTTTGATAAAACCAAAAATTGTTGGTGGGGAAACCTTTTCTCGACGCGTTTCGAGGGTTGGTTAGGCCATCTCATCAGGAGGATTATACCTAATTCTAGACAGAGCTAATTTTTTTGTATAAAAAAAATTCTCCATATAAAATTTTATGAATAGAAAAGTTTTCCAAAAACCTTTTCAATATAGAAAAATTTTCAATATAAGATTTTTGTATACACAAATTTTTAATATACATTTTTTTGTATACAGAAGTTATAAATATGATATTTTTCTTCAAAAAATAATTTTTAATATAAAATGTTTTATATAAAAAAATTTTTAATAAAAGTTTGTGCTATAGAATATATTTGTAATATATTTTTGAGAACTTCGATTTTTTGCCGATTTCTGAAAATTTACTGCCGATAATGCCGATTTTTTTTTTTTTTGGAAAAATATGCTGATTTTTTAGGAAAAATTTCTGGCAGCCCTGGTTTCATAGCTAATGATAGAATTTGTTGATGAGAGTTTGGGTAAAATATGGAGCGTAAAATTATTTTTATGTGGCGGCAGTTCCTGTGTGATCTTTATGGTCGTAGTGCAGGCATAGATTTTTACTTAGACAAATACTGCCTATACAATTGCATATCGTCATCTTAAAGACCAAATAACCTATCTGCAAAATTTTCAAAATTGATTTTTTTTGGATTATTATTTCCTATATCATAACATATATCTGTGCAAAATTTTGAACATCTAATATCACAAATGACCAAATTATTACAGTTTTTGTACCTAGAGGACAGTTACGCACCTAAAAAAGATTAAACTAAATCATCAAAAATCGCGATTAAAGTTTAATTTTGTTGCATAGTGTAATTTGAACAATCATTAAATACTTTAATTTGCTTAAACCAGTTAAGGAAACTTAAATTGTTATTATTTAATATTTATTTTTATAAAAAAAAAAATATTTATTTATACTAATTAGTACTGCAGATAGGTTATTTGGTTTCAGATTTTTGCAATTCTAAATAACCTAAGTTACGTAACATGGGTTGTGTTTAGAAAAACAAAATTTTTTCAGTCGATATATATTTCTGGCTTAATTTTAATATAACTACATAATTTTCGTTTTAATATTGCAAATAGTTCCAATTTTATAACGTTTTTTCCCACTGTAAACTTTTGAAAACGGTAGATAGGTACAAATTAGATTACACTTTTTGGAAACTAGATAATAATAAGGTGTATAATATCTTATGCTTAGTATTCAACGTGCAATCGAATCGAAAACTTATTGCTTTTGGTATCGGTAATAACTTCTCCCAATTTATACCGATCCTACTCAGAAATCGCTCTAAATGAGTCGTTATAGATAAGGTAACATCCAACGAGTTCAAAATAATTTCAGGGGTTTTAACTCCTATTATTTTTCTTATATTTTTTCAAAATATCCTTTAATGTCAAAAATAAATCCTATCTACTCTTCTACAGATAATAGTAATCTTTGCCATTCATAGTCTACCGTGGAATGGAGTCAATACTCTAAATTCGGACCTAAATTCAGTTTCTTAATGGGGCCATAAAAGATGGTTGATTTTAATGCCAAAAAAACCCAATGTTGTATGGTAACCTAACTGATATATGTAAATAAATATGTATAAATAGGTCATGATGTTCTTAATGTTTGTAATGTCTGCTGGACTCAACATATCTTTTAAGTGTCGAAGGATACCTCGGTTTTCTAAAAAAATAAGATGTACACTAGGGCGTCTCGAAAAAATAAAGTTCGCCGTACACCATCGAATATAAAGCATTGCTATGAGGTAGTTTTGAAAAAAAATTTTTTAATTTTTTTCGTTGCACATTGGGGTCGCCAAAATACATTTTTCGTTATATCTTCGGCATTTACAGTCGGATCTCGAAGTGTGATATATCGATGTTTTTGTCCCGAGGAGCCCAACATTTTGCTTTAATAGTCATTATTCTCAGATATCCGGTTCTAGTATTTATCTATCAGACCCCTGTTCCTACCACCCTAATGTACCACCCTAATATCAGAAAATTAAAGCTCTTAAAAAATCGTTAAACTTTTACTAAGGAAGTTTTTCGATTTTTCAAACCGATCTATTACAAACAAGGAATTTCTTATTTTGCCGCACATAGGGATCGCCAAAATACATTTTTCGTTATATCTTCGCCATTTATTGTCGGATCTTAAAGTGTAATATATCGATGTTTTTATCTAACGAAGGCCAATGTTTTGCGATATTAATCATTGACCTTAAATACATTCTTCTACATAGCGCCTACCCAAGATATCTTAACTCATACAACAAGAATTATAAAAATTTTAAATCTTTTAATCAATTATATTTTGAAAAGACTCAAGTTTGCTGTATTTTTGAGGGCTCTCAAGTTCTGAAAAAATGTGGCCCATGCGTTGCTCACCAGTGACAGCCATGGCAGATTAATGTACTACATGAACCAAACGTTCAGTGTTTTGTTAAAGGCATCGATAAGCTGTGAAAATAATTAAGTTTAGTTTTATAATCATTGACCTCAAGTACATTCTTCTAGTACTTTTTTTTGATAATTATCATTGATCTCAGATATCCATTCTAGTATTTATTTAAAATTATGAAAAAATATCATGTACAAATTCACAGTGTAAATACCCAAACAGTCTCTTAGTTTGTCTTGCTATTCGTTTTATCCACGAAATAATTGTTCAAATTTCGTCTGTGTCTGTATAACATTTAATCGTGTTGTGTCTATTTTAATTATAAACTATTAAAAATTAATTTAAATAAACAACAGCCTCCCGAACTCTCCGCTTTTATTTTATCCGCCATTCTGGTTCTTGTGAAATCCAATCTCAAGCAATTCCAATAGATGATATATCTTGGGTTCATCAATTGCCGGACGACGTTCAACAAATGCTTCGTCTGGCCATAGAAAATATCGTTTACTTTTTTCACCCGATCCACAATTTCAGAATTTTTTTGACTGAACTTGAGAACTGCTGGAAGCATTACAGTTTTCCAAAGATGTAATCGAAATATCAGGTAACATAAGGAAAATACTTTCTGTTGATAGTTTTATTTCCTAAACTTAATTATTTTCACAGCTTATCGATGCTTTTAACAAAACGCTGAACGTTTTGTTCATGTAGTACATTAATCTGCCATGGCTGTCACTGGTGAGCAACGCATGGGCCACATTTTTTCAGAACTTGAGAGCCCTCAAAAATACAGCAAACTTGAGTCTTTTCAAAATATAATTGATTAAAAGATTTAAAATTTTTATAATTCTTGTTGTTAAGATAATCTTGGGTAGGTGCTATGTAGAAGAATGTATTTAAGGTCAATGATTAATATCGCAAAACATTGGCCTTCGTTAGATAAAAACATCGATATATTACACTTTAAGATCCGAAAATAAATGGCGAAGATATAACGAAAAATGTATTTTGGCGATCCCTATGTGCGGCAAAATAAGAAATTCCTTGTTTGTAATAGATCGGTTTGAAAAATCGAAAAACTTCCTTAGTAAAAGTTTAACGATTTTTTAAGAGCTTTAATTTTCTGATATTAGGGTGGTAGGAACAGGGGTCTGATAGATAAATACTAGAACCGGATACCTGAGAATAATGGCTATTAAAGAAAAATGTTGGCCTCCTAGGGACAAAAACATCGATATATAACACTTCGAGATCCGACTGTAAATGCCGAAGATATAATGAAAAATGTATTTTGGCGACCCCAATGTGCAACGAAAAAAATTAAAAAATTTTTTTTCGAAACTACCTCATAGCAATGCTTTATATTCGATGGTGTACGGCGAACTTTATTTTTTTCCCATGTAAGTCGAGACGCTCTAATGTACACTCCATCTGGTCTTATTGATACTTATACCACCTACATCCGACTAAAAACGGAATACAATTCTTAAGTCTATTTTGGAATTTCTCGACAGCGTAGAGGAGAGGAAGAAGGTGGTTATCAGTGACACAAGCTTTGACTGTTTTATCTCTTATACAATTGAAAATTGTTTGATGAAATAGTAGATATTGTTTCCGAAATACGAATAACGTAATACTCGTTATACTTCAGTTAGAACTCGTCTAAGTGTGGTCGATTAGTCAATTGATCGAATAACACACTCCAGGGATGATGGTGCATATCATTGGATTTATATACATTTTTTAATTTTTGGGATATTTAAGCGACTTTTAAGATTTGCTCTTGCATGGGAGGTATGATCCAATCAGGCCTGTCGGAAACTAAGCTCCGTACATTGATTTCGGCTACCATAGCCATTATTTTCGCTTATTGAAATACGGCATAGTTAAATCGGCTTAGAAAGTGATTCTAGGTCATTCGGTATATGTTCTAACATTTCTCTTTGTGTTACAAACATAAGCATAAAACCAATATAACCTTTCCAACTGTCGTAGTAACAGAAATAATATAAAAAAAAAATTGTTTCTAAGAATTTTAATTTTTAATAATTTTTACAATCAAAAAATATGTATATCGTAAGATTTCCTAAGAAAATATTGCACCTTTATAAAAATGATTCAAAGTGATTTAGAAAAACAATTAGAAGTTAAATTCAAAATAAATATAAAATGCATTAAAAAGCAATTAAAAACTATTAAAATAATTGTTATGGTCTCTAGGCATTTTGGCTAGTATTTTCAAAAGTTAATTGACCATAATTTGTAAAAATAAAATCTAAAAAAAATTTTAAATTTCAAGCATTACTTAGGCAAATGCACTTTGCCTACGAAATTAAAAATTCAAATAAATTTTTATATAAAAGGAAACACTTCACCGGCGTTCTAGTTTCAAAAGAAATATTTTCACACCTCCACAAATGTTTTAAAAAAAATTTACTCTAAAAATATGAAGAAATGCCGCATTTAACCACTTGATTTCCTAGTTGTCATTTGGGGAATTTCTTTTTTTTTGCAAAATTTTTATAAATTTAATGTGCAAAAAAAGAGAAAATTGTTAGCTATTAGAAGTGCAACGAGTGGACCATTTGTATTAACCCTTTAAATTATGATTTTTAAAATTAAATTGAAATTGAGTTGAAATTATTTTGGATATAACTTTTTTCGTAAAAGTCTGCAAATCTACATCTTATAGCAAATGAAAGCCTTAAGTCTCTACTTTCTAACAATATATAAATCATCTGCATATATCAGCATATTTTGCCTTATATCAATAATGTATGACATAAACATTTTTATATATTTTTTTTTTATATGACAAAATTTAAAAGGTTTTTACATTTTTGGCAAAAGTCTGCAAAACAACATCTTATAGCAAATGAAAGCCTTAGGTCTCTACTTTTTAACAATATATAAATTATTTGCATATATCAGCATATTTTTCTTTAATATGGAAAAATTTAAAAAGATTTAACATTTTGCGAATGAAGTAAGTAGAAATTATAAAAGATTTAGGGAATTATTTTACAAATATTTTTATGGGATCAAGTTCATCACATTATTACAGGTAGTCGTGAAAGTTTTCAGATTTCTTTCATATTTACTAAGAATTCTTCTTGTGTTAGTAAGCTTTTGGTACAAAATGCATAATTTTCTCTAATTAATATTGGAATCATAAGGTAAGATATCTCGGTAGTCTTTCTATATTTCATACGGTCCTCCTGTTCATCCAAGGGTTAATTCAATTCTTACTTATTGCAAAACGGAGCGTATGCGTAATGTGTCAGAAAATATTTACAAAAATCTTGATATGAACAAAGAACAGCCAAAAAATACAAAATTTATTTTACAAAAAAATCTAAGATAAAAATATTAAAGAATTTTTTTAAGCGTAACAAAAAGAAAAAAATATATTGCATTTATTTTTAGAACGATGAACTCATTGCATTTTATGAAAATTTATTGTGGGTAATTTCTTTAAGTTCCTTAAATTTAGGTGATTTTTATACTCTACATCAAAAATTTTTGAAAGTGCTAATAAGATCCAATCTTGATTTAACAACATCAGGTTCAAATTTTATTAAGCCTTTAAGTTTGTATGTTAGCCTTCTGGGGTTAAAGGTGGATGTCTGACAAATATTTTTTTATTGTTACAAACATCAAAGCAAAAGCTTTAAGCTTTTCTATAGAAAATTTTTCGTTAAAAAAATTTTCTATAGAAAATTTTTCGTTAAAAAAATTTTCTATACAAAATTTTTCGTTAAAAAAATTTTCTATAGAAAATTTTTCGTTAAAAAAAATTTCTATAGAAAATTTTTCGTTAAAAAAATTTTCTATAGAAAATTTTTCGTTAAAAAAATTTTCTATAGAAAAATTTTCGTTAAAAAAATTTTCTATAGAAAAATTTTCCTTAAAAAAAAATAATAAATAAATTTTCTATAGAAAATTTTTCGTTAAAAAAATTTTCTATAGAAAATTTTTCGTTAAAAAAATTTTCTATAGAAAATTTTTCGTTAAAAAAATTTTCTATAGAAAATTTTTCGTTAAAAAAATTTTCTATAGAAAATTTTTCGTTAAAAAGATTTTCAATAGAAAATTTTTCGTTAAAAAAATATTCTATAGAAAATTTTTCGTTAAAAAAAATTTTCTATAGAAAATTTTTCGTTAAAAAAATTTTCTATAGAAAATTTTTCGTTAAAAAAATTTTCTATAGAAAATTTTTCGTTAAAAAAATTATCTATAGAAAATTTGTCTTTAGAAAATTTTTCGTTAAAAAAATTTTCTATAGAAAATTTTTCGTTAAAAAGATTTTCAATAGAAAATTTTTCGTTAAAAAAATATTCTATAGAAAATTTTTCGTTAAAAAAAATTTTCTATAGAAAATTTTTCGTTAAAAAAATTTTCTATAGAAAATTTTTCGTTAAAAAAATTTTCTATAGAAAATTTTTCGTTAAAAAAATTTTCTATAGAAAAATGTTCGTTAAAAAAATTTTCGATAGAAAATTTTTCGTTAAAAAAATTTTCTATAGAAAATTTTTCGTTAAAAAAATTTTCTATAGAAAATTTTTCGTTAAAAAAATTTTCTATAGAAAATTTTTCGTTAAAAAAATTTTCTATAGAAAATTTTTCGTTAAAAAAATTTTCTATAGAAAATTTTTCGTTAAAAAAATTTTCTATAGAAAATTTTTCGTTAAAAAAATTTTCTATAGAAAATTTTTCGTTAAAAAAATTTTCTATAGAAAATTTTTCGTTAAAAAAATTTTCTATAGAAAATTTTTCGTTAAAAAAATTTTCTATAGAAAATTTTTCGTTAAAAAAATTTTCTATAGAAAATTTTTCGTTAAAAAAATTTTCTATAGAAAATTTTTCGTTAAAAAAATTTTGTATAGAAAATTTTTCGTTAAAAAAAATTCTCTAGAGAAAATTTTTCGTTCAAAAAAAATTTTCTATAGAAAATTTTTCGTTCAAAAAAATTTTCTATAGAAAATTTTTCGTTCAAAAAAAATTTTCTATAGAAAATTTTTCGTTCAAAAAAAATGTTCTGTTTTCCGTTACAAAAAAAAATTTTCCCATAATACAAATTTTAGTAGAATATAAGCTCTCCTTTGAGATATTAAGCGTGTTCTTATTGTTTACCGTTCTGGAGTTATGGCTCCATATGATAACTTTTTGACCAAAAATTGGGATTTTTCAAACTTTGATCGACGAGCATCACGGGTTAACTTCGTTTAATTGACCTCAATATCTGGAAAGGGGAATCTTTTTGTATGGTCCAGATGAACAAAACTCCTACATCGGATTTACATGGTCACCCTAATGTAGAGTTAAATTTTCAAAATCTTAATACCTTTCGTTATCGTCTCTATAAATTTCCTTTTTCATTTAAAACTCATAAACATTTTTGACACATCTTTTACAGTAGAATTTTCTTTTAGTTTTCCTAATTGAAAAGGCACCATAAAATCTCACAAAAAAAAAAAATAAAAAATTTTACATGAGTTAAAAAATTAAAAAAAAAAATATAGACGCCTGAAGAATATGTATGTGAAATTTTATTCAAATTAAAAGTCGTTGAACTTTTGAACGCAACTGCATAAATAAAAGGAAATAATTTTGAATTTTCCGTTTTATTTCAAATTATTGCCAACAACAAAAAGTTTTTCATTTGACTCATTATTTAAGTTTTTCTTGTTGTTCTTTTTTTCCTAAATTTATATCCATTTGCCTGTTTGTGATTTTTATCTTGAAATAGATTTGAGATTCTATCATTTTCTACAATTTACTCTAACGACAAGGTCAATTTTATTGTTTATTTACTAAATAAAAAAATTTGTTTTAATTTCAAAGATTTGTTTTACACTATTTATCGCTTTTGTTAAAAATAGTTGCCAAAACGGATGTTTTATTGTGTTGAAACGGTAGAAAAAAGAAAACGCTAAATATTTGAATCTATTTTTATTTGAACTTTTTTTCAAAATAAATTTTAATAGAAATCTTGTTTTTTATATTTAAAATATAAGCGTGTTTCAAATGTGTCATTATTAATTGATTCGATTACGTTAAATGTTAAACATTAAAAACATTTAATAAATTTGTTAAAAATTTACAAAGAATCTACATAGAATACATATGCACATATGTATGAAAATCAAAGGAAAGAAAAGCTTTCCTCAAAAGCTTTTCGTGTTTTATAGGAATAATACAACAATTTACGTCACAGTTTGCGAAGAGACATAATAAATTAAATAAATTATCATGATTAGCGAAGACTTCGGTGACAGTTTTCTTAACATTTCTGGTTACGGTTAGGAATATATTGAGACATTTTAATACATTTACAAACTATTTTTATACCCACCATCATTCCGTTTGTAATTTCCTTAATATTGGCTCAAAAATCTGTCTGTCTGTCTGTCTGTTGAAATCACGATAACGCCCAAACGAAAGGAGCTAGCTCACTGAAACTTAAAAACATTCTCCATCTTTGAGAAAATTTTGGTATTGAAATTTTGCAAAATCGGTTAACATTTGACCATAGCTCCCGTATAACCTCGCCTACGCTAATCGCTTATTTGCTAATAAATGACAAACTATAATAGCTATGATGATATGATTGGTATATATAAGTTTTGCATAAGCCCTAGGCAGCATATAAAATTTCATAAAAATCGGTTGACATTTAGTCATAGCTTCCATACAAAAAACTTACGGAAACAGCCAAAATTTCACCTAAAATACGCTTAAATGCCAATAAATCTAAAACTATAACATATATAACCACTAAACAGTGTGCAAAATTTTGTCACAATCGGTCACCATTTGACCATAGCTCCCATATAAAAAAAACTTACGGAAACACAAAAATACAAAAAGAAAAGACGATTTATGTCCATCTTTCCGTCAGAGAAAAGCGCGATAGCTCCTTAACTACAAGAGCTAAGGGGACAAAATTTAACAAAAGTATTTTTGATATGTTATAAAAATTGTGCGCTGAAAATGGGTAAAATCGGTTCACATTTAGTTAAAGCTCCCATATAACACTGCCCCGGAAATCACATTATTCTGATAATTTGAATAAAATTGTAAAATTTATGACTACTAAATTTAGAACAGAGAAGTTTTATGCAACTTTCAGTCAGTATGTCAAATTTTATAGGAATCGGTCAATTTTTGACCATAGCTTTCATATAAAATCCGCTCCAGGTAACCACTAAAATGCCACAAACGCCAGTTAAAAGATATTAATTTATAAACTATATCAGCTATGGCCACTAAATTTTGCACAAATAAATTTTATATTATTACCAGCCAGTATATAAAATTTTGTAACAATCGGTCAACATTTGGCTATAGTTCTTATATATAACATCCCCCTTTTATATCTACAGGTACATTCAGTATATTAAGATTAAATCTACGAAATTAGATAGCTATCAATTAATGTTTGGTCCAGACTTTATACACGGTAGATGCATTAGGAACTCCTAACAAAATAAATGAACCTGTCGTGTTGCTATCAACATGTTTATGGCACAACGAAACTATATATTAATTTAAAACTATATTCGGTTATGGAACAGCATTTTGTCTAAGGTAAATACTTGGGAAACCTCTTAGATACTTTTAAATGTTGAACTATAGTTACTATACCACTGCAACCGATTTTAGTCCAAATATATTACCAACAATATCACATTTGGTCAACATTTTGAATAAGCTGCACTCTCGTACAACTGGATGGTGGGTATACAAGATTCAGCACAGCCGAATATGACACTCTTGTTAATTTTAATTTCAATACAAATTATTGAATAAACGCCTTGACATGGGCTCAAACCCAGGTAGAATATGAAATTTATGCTTAGTAGGCACAGCATATGCATTGCACAGTTAAACAAATTGTCCAAATCTAAATCTCACAACAAAAACAGAACTAAAAATTAGCAGGCAGAGTTACTTTTTACTAAAATTGCTATTTTTGATGTGAAGTTCTGATGTAAAAAAGTTTTCTATTCTTTTTTTTAATTTTTATCAAAAAATTTTCTATAGAAAATTTTTTATCAAAAATTATTCTATAGAAATTTTTTAACGCATAGAAATATTTGTCTTAGATTCATCTTTTAGTATACCAATAGGCTTAGAATCACTTTCTGAGTCGATTTAGCGATGTCCGTCCGTCTGGCTGGACGGCTGGCTGGCATGGGGGTCCACATGTAAATGATGTAATCAAAGTACAGGTCGCAATTCTAAAGAAAATTTAATGAAATTTGGCACAGAGCATTTTTTTAATAGTGGGACCATGGCTAGTGAAATTCGTCATTCATCGGTCCATTATTTATGGTACCTCCCATAGGTCCCAATTCCCGGAATTGATGTATTGCTCACAAAAATCATGAAATTTAGAACAAATACTGCTTATATAAATTTAAATCACTGTACCAAATTTCGTTGAAATCAGTTCACATTTGACCGTAGCTCCCATACAAACACTTTTCTCAAAACAACATTCACTAAAACGCTCTTAAATCCGAAGATAATGGGAATTTTAAGTTTATTTTTTGCACACATAATTTTTATAATAACTGTTTTAAATTTGCCAAATTTCGAAATAATCAGTCCACATTTTACCCTAGCTCTCATATAGGTCCAAATGACGGTAACAGCTTAAATATATAAGTTTTGAGAAAATGTTTGTATGATGGCAAAATTTACAAGATACAAGAAAAAGAACACCTTTGACCCTAATGGTGAAGGGTATCGTATGGTCGAGCTTGACCGAAGATGTAATTAGGATTTTTATGTACCTATGCAATTGCCATGAATTGTTTTCCTACAATTCCGGACGTTTCTTCGTATTGCTTCTCGCAAGCGGCGCATAACTTCAAGATAATAACTCGTTATTGATCGTACGACCATTTGGTAAAAACTCCTGATGCAAAGATTCAAAATTCAGCAGAAAATCGCCGAACACGCAAAACACTTCTAACTTTTATGCCTTTTACAAACAAACTAACTGTGCTTTATAGTTAAAACATTGAACATATTTTAAAGATGAGTGTAAAATATAACAAAATAATAAATCGATAACACAGCACAACAAAATAAAAAAAATTTCATGTGCTCTTAAAACCACTATACAATTTAGATGTATCATGACTACCTTTGTACAAAAATGGTAAAATTTTTAAATTCCATGGCAAGATTTAAAAAAAACAAGTAAGAGTGGTATATTCGGCTTTGCCGAATCTTGGATACCCTTCACCAATGGTGTTCCAAAAGTACTTAATGTAAGTCGTAGCAATATTTGGTTATACTAGTATTATAGGCAAAGAGTATTTAAAATTAAGAGTCGGAAAACGAAAACCTTTTCGGTGGCGTCATCATCTAGAATAGTTATGCACCCAAAGGTTAGGTTGGACAGGTGGCTGATATCTAGGGAAGCTTCACTTGGGTTCTAAAGTGGTCCATTTGTGAAAGATAATGATTACTAGACTACAAGTAGAGAATGCATATTTAAGCCGACTGATTTAGGTCAAAGCTTTAACAATGATTGTCAATGTATACAAGCCTTAAAATTATAGGGTATACACTTAGTTTTAGATACATACGTGAAATATATAGCTTTTGAATGGATGGTTATCAGCTTTGTCGGAAAAGTTTACTTATTAATTTGAAGTTAGTTAATTAATTAAAATGAACACTTCATCAATAATATTTGGGATGTATAGTTCTTTCGATCTGTCCGATGGATGTTTGGAAAGTTTTGCTCTAGTTCTTTGTGCAATTTTAATGTGATTTAATTTATCAGCATTAAATCGATTCCCGGTCGGGTTTATATGGGAGATTTCACTAAATGTGAATAGAGCTCGCCCATTTTCAATATCGAACTTTTCAAGAGATCAGAAATACTTTTGTCAAATGTTGTCTCTCTAGAAAGTTTATTTTAGGCGCTATTGTCCTGAATATCAATATTGTACAACGTCTTTTTACTAAATGTCATCATCGTATCTATTATAATTTGTCATTTATTAGCTACTAAGAGATTGCCTTAGGCGAAGTTATACGGGATCAATTGTCAAACGTGAAGGGATTTCTCCCAATTGCAATTAAAAAATTTAAATTTTTGTTGATATGTGAGATACTTACATACATATGTAGGTTTTGAACGGATAGCATTTTTGTACTTCCTAGGAAGATTACCTATAATTTGATATATAATACATTCTCAAATGTTATCATAATGTTCAAAAGTCAGACACAAAATTAAGATAAATGCAGTGTGTCTGTCTGCTAAAACCAGATTTGTGGAGCTCCTGAATTGTCCCACCCTGAATTTCAACATTGTCGATCAAAACACCATCGCTTAAACGCTAAATTATATCTACCACAAGTTACAGAATGCATCAGGATTTAGATAATCCCCTGCGAAGGATTATCTAACATCTGAGATATCGACAAAACAGGAGCTCCAAAAACTTGACTACAACAGAAAAAACGACAGACAGGTAGACGGACGGACATGTAGACGGACGGACGGGCAAACAAACAGACGGACGGACGGAGGTCGCGAAATCGATTCTTGTGCCGATTCTGAGTTGATCGGTACAATTTGAATGGTATTCATAATCAGATTTGTGGAGTATATATATCAGATTTTAGAAAATCTTCCCATAAAGAACGATGTCAAATTTCGCTGAAACAATACTTACAAAATGTAAACAAAATTTCTTAGACACGTACTTTGGGCAATTTGCTGTACATCAAATGTAGTGTTATGGCGATATCTCAATTGTTTATAGACCGCTTTTGATAAAATTTAATAACGTGCTTGGTGGGGGAATTTCCTAAAATCTGATATAAAATTTATGTAGGTCCGTACTAAAGGAGGATAGTTTTTCCTATTTCTGCATTTAATTTTTTCAACAAACATTCTCTAATGTGTACTTTGGGCAATTTGCGATACATCAAATTCAGTGTTTTGGCGATATCTCAGTTGTTTATGGACCAATTTTGATAAAATTTTACAGAGTGCTTTGGGAAAATATTTTCTACAATCTAATATATAACATATTATCACATGTACACCAGGAGTATCTTTTTTCTCTTGTTATTTAAACGTGTGTTTCAATCAAAAATTTTCAAATTTTCGTCTAATTTTTGGTATTTTTTCGATATTTTCGGTGTTTATAAACCGATTTTAATGAAATTTAATAGCGTTCATTGCGGGAGAATTTCCTAAAATCTGATATATAATTTATGTAAGTCCATCCTCCAGGGGCTTCAGAAACTTGATTTCAACAGACAGACAGACAGACAGACGGACAGACAGACAGACAGACAGACAGACAGACAGACAGACAGACAGACGGACATCGCTTAATCGATTCTCCTCCCGATTCTGAGTCGATCGGTATAATTTTTATGGGGTCTACGATCACTAATAAAAAAATTACAAACGGAATCACAAACTTATAATACACTTTCACCTATTGGTGAAGGGTATAAAAAAAATTTTTTAAATTGCACTTTTTTTTATACCTTTCTTCAAATAATTAATGATAACTCAAAAACTACTTTTTTATTAACATAAAATCAGAAAAATTAAGATTTACATAGCCTTTAATTCGTTTATATATCGCGTTTTAATCGGATCAATAGTATCGGAGTTATTATAAAAAACTTAAGAAAAAAATATATTTTTTATGTAAAAATGGCTAAAAATTTTCGTTTTTAAAAAATCATGAAAAATCGAAAACGGCAAAAAAAACTTTCAGATTTATTATTTTATCGCGTAGCGACATATAATAGCAATAAAATGAGGTATCGACCATAAAAATCGATTGTTTTTTTCGAATTTATTCACAATTTAGTGAAATCGCTCATTTTCACAAAATTTTAGTTTGATATACGCATTATAGCGGGTTTTCAAATGTATGAAAAAAATTATTTTTTAAATTTATTTCAACATATAAAATTAGGAAATAAATTAATAAATATTATAAACTACAAACTTTGGAGTTTTCTTGTATGACATTTTCTATTATTGAATAACGAAGTGTTGCTCTGACTACTCTGGCAAAAATCTGCCATCATGTGTGCATCCCAGCGACCCTGGTATCTTTCCTCCATTGTCCAAATATCTTGGTGAAATCTTTCGCCCTGTTCCTCACTTAAGTCTCCTAGATTTTCAGGAAAACGATCTAAGTGACTGTGAAAGTAATGTCACTTGAATCTCATGTTGCATCCAAGATTCTGGAAGTGAGTTAACATCTCTTCAACGTGCGCAACATAATCATCATCCTTGTTATTTCCTAAGAAATGTTGAATAACCTATACAAACGAATCCCATGCATTTTTCTCAATTTCTGACATTGAACTGAGAAAATCGGTATCTTTGACCAATTTGCGAATTTGTGGGCCGTCAAATATTCCTGCTCTCAGCTTTCAATACTGTGTTTCCACAGTAATACGTGTTTTGCCCAAAACAGTATTTCGCGTACTTGTTTTGCCATACACTTCTCATTCATCCAAAACACTTTGGCAGTACCTGGATATTGTATAGTGGTTTCAAAAGCATCGATTTTTTTTATTTTGTTGCGTTGTGTAGTAGGAAGATATCCGTCAATTTTAGCGAAATTTTATTTTTTATTGTTGACATGTATATTGTAAGTTAAAAAAGAAAAAATTTTAAACTAAGTAAAATGTTTTTGTAAATTGTCTTCGGCAAGTCCTCAAGGACATGTAATGGCCAGTGAAAATTGTAATAACTCGAAAACTGTTTAACCGATTTTAAAGGCATGTAGCTTATTGAAAAAATCATTGCCTTTGCACTAAGAACTAGAATCCTTTTTTTTGCAAAAGGGGGAATTTTTCAATTTTTTTTCGATTTAAACGCTATTTTTCAGATTTGGGGCCTATGCGCTACGTATTAACGTTGTCCAATTTGACTAAAATTTTGTGGGTGGAAGTTTCTCACCAAATCTCACAATAATCCGACATGCACCCCTTGAAATTGGAAAATTTATTTTTTTCATACATTTGAAAACCCGCTATAATGCGTATATCAAGCAAAAAACTAAAATTTTGTGAAAATGAGCGAATTCACTAAATTGTGAATAAATTCGAAAAAAATCAATCGATTTTTATGGTCGATATCTCATTTTGTTGCTTTTATATGTCGCTATGCGATAAAATAATAAATCTGGAAGTTTTTTGCCGTTTTCGATTTTTCATGATTTTTTTAAAACGAAAATTTTTGCCATTTTTACGTAAAAAATATATATATTTCTTAAATTTTTTATTATAACTCCGATACTATTGATCCGATTGAAACGTGATATATAGACAAATTAAAGGCTATGTAAATCTTAATTTTTCCAATTTTATTTTATTAATATCGGACTAGTAGTTTTTGAGTTATCATTAATCATTTGAAGAAACGTCTAAAAAAAATTACAATTTAAAAAAAAAATTTGAAAAAAAATCTTGCCATAGAATTTAAAAATTTTACCATTTTTGTACTAAGATAGCCATGATACATGAAATATATATAGTGGTTACTCGAGCACATTTTTGCTGTTGACCTGTGTAATCGAATATATATAGCCCGCAAAATTTCACGAACAAATCACCTTATTTTTTGAACAGCCCTCGTATATGTTTGTTTTTTAATAAAATATATCAGCTAAAAAAAAATATTTTATTATCATATTTTGTAAGTTGCGGTAGTGCCTGGCGTTACCATATGGTAACAGGCTTTCCTGGAATCTGTAGGACCAGGATGAAACAAATGATTATTACGAAAAGTTCTCCTCATAAGTAAGATTGGAATTTCATAATTTTTTTTTTAATTTTTGCAAAAAAGATTTCTCAGACATAAAGGGTTAAAGAGATATGTATTGTTTATCGATTATTTTGAAAATTTCAAGTCTTCCGGATGTAATAGGATTTTAATTTTATGTAATTGTAGTGTTCACAAATTTAGAAAATGTGTATCATGTACAATAGAGTGGTTCGAAAAAAAGTTGAGTCAGTCACCCCCTAGGATTAAAGATAATGTAAAAATAATTTAAAAAAAATTGTTTTTATTTTTTTCCACGCCTACAAATACCGCTCTTTTTGTATTTTGTTAACTGTGTCGCCATCTTTAGTCCGTTCATAACACTTTATCGGTGTTCACGGTTCTATAAGGGCTACATTTCTAACTTTGATAGTTTTTTACTACCACGTCAATTTCTAGTCATAATTTTTCAAAATTAGATTCTTACCCACCCTAATTGAATCGAGTACAAATCTAGTTTTTTTAAATTATGACTACAAATTGACATGATAATAAAAAACTATCAAAGAGAGAAATGTAGCCCTTACAGAGCCGCGAATATAAAATGTAATGATCGGACTTAAAATGGCGACACAGTGAACAAAATACTAAAAGGGCGGTATTTGTAGGCGTGGTAAAAAAATAAAAAAAAAATTTTTTAGAATTGTTTTATCATTATCTTTGATCCTAGAGGGTGACTGACACAATTTTTTTTGTCTGGAAGGCGAACCGCTCTAATGTACAAGTAAACTTTGCATATCAATTTTAGTAGTTTGGCGATATCTCAGATTAATATATACCGATTTTTATTAATAGCAAAATTCCTTAAAAGATTTTCCAAATTAAAGTATAACTTTTAAATAATATTAATTTCGTTGATTAACTTTATTTGTGAAAAAATTGAGCAGATTTCAATAGATACAAATTAAGAGGGACATCGCAAAAATGACTCCTTAGCCAATTCTGAGGCAATTTATATAATTCTTATATAGTCTGAAATTAATACATTAGAAGATAAAATAAATTAAGAAAGTATAAAACATCTAAGGAAACTTTGGACCAATTATCAAAAACTTTTTATATTTCAATTTTTTCACATCGATTTAAAAGCAGGTCTTGTATGGGAGGTATGATGAGACTGAACTGGTACTAACGGATCATGCCAAATATTTGGGAGTGATTCTCGTGCAGAACAGCTCTGGGAAATACGTGGGGCCTGTCCCCGTCCAATACCGCCTGGCTCTTTGAAATTGTTGCTAAACCTATACTCATGTACGGCGCTCTTGTCTGGTGGCCTGTCCTTAATAAGGCTAATCAGCGAGAATCCTTTTGCAAGATTCTCAGATCCGCTACGCTCTTGATTACGGGTGCCTTAAGGACTACACAATCAAAGGCACTTTTTGCTATGCTCGACTGACTCCCGGTTGAGCTAATGGCCCAATTCGTAGCTCTTAACTCAGCAGTCAGGTTAGGAACTACCGGTGAATGGTCTACCTCATCTATAGGCCACTCCACTATTCTAGATAAACTACCAAATCTCCCTGAAAATATTGACTACTACATCACATCACCCGTTTTCGAGCAATCCTTCTCTATGGATATCTCTGGGGCTCAAATCGACTTCAGAGAAGGGACCCTGGATATCTACTCTGACGGATCTAAATCGGTACGTGGTGTGGGAGGGGGCTTCTTTATCCCACTTTTTGGGACAAAAGTAAAATTCAAGCTCCCCATACAGTGCAGTACTCTTCAAGCTGAAATCTCAGCTATCTATATTAACGATATTCGTTTCTGTACGGATAGTCTTGCCGCAATCCATTCCATTATCATCGGTCTACACGACATCCGTTCTCATCCGTGAATGCCGGGCATCCCTAAACGAGATGGCGAGACATTCTAACTGGGTACGCAGTCACAGTAATGTACCAGGCAACATCACTGCGGATGACCTAGCAAAAGGTGGTGCTCTCCTTGGTCAGGAGCACATCGACCAATTTATAGGTATACCGTTATCAGCTTGCAAACTGCTCATTAAGCAGTTTTTTTTTAGGTCTGCACAGACCAACTGGTCCACAGAAACGACATGTTCGATCTCCAGACTTACATGGCCAACTTACGACTGTAAGCGTTCTGCAATCTTGGTCAGCCTTCCGCGCCATAGACTTCGCACCCTTATCTCAGTACTTACAGGTCACTGGTTAATAGGACTTAATCTTCAAAGCAATGACTACTGCAGAAGCTGCCAAAACGTGGAGGAGGAAGAAACCATCACTCATTTCCTCTGCCACTGCCCAGCCCTTGCTGATTTTAGGACACTCCATTTGGGATACCCTTTTTGCATGATTTAACAGAGATCTCGAACACAAACATTCGTAAAATAAGCTCTTTTATTTGTGCTACTGGATGGCTCTAGTTTGAGCCTCAAATTTATTGGTAGTTTAGAAATTTTCTTTTCTTTCCCATGCAGGAATTACAAAGGGACCTCTTTTTGGACCCAAGTAACGTGGACCTTAAGGACTGCATCCTGCCTAACCTAACCTAACCTATGGGAGGTATGATCAAATATAGACCGATTCCAATTTGCTTAGAATAAGATTCCCGATTTGGTTAGAATAAGATTTATAAAAGCTGAAGTTGCCAAAGCAAATATTTTTCCGTACTACGAGTAGCATACGTTTGGTTTTATATACGTATCTCGATAACTACTGTACCGATTTTAATGATATCAAACTGAATATTTTAAAAAATTACTTTTTACAATAAAAAAATCAAATTTGTGAGCCTGTAATGTTTGAACTGGGCATGTGATGTACCACATTACCTAACATTTTGTATTAGGATTAGAAATATTTTGTGGATCCATAACATATGGAGCGTTTAGATAGCTAAAATAATTTTAATCGGACAAAAAACAAAAATTTGGCATAGGAAAAACCTCCTGTAAATTAGGTCTGTTTTTTTACTTTCTGGTTGACTTCAGATAAATGAAAGTAATTTAGGAGTTACTCTCTCAAACAACAAAACATACACAGAAGTACGGGAAGATAAAACACCAAAATTTAAGTCTACAATTTATTAAAATTTAAAATATGCAATAAAAAGTTGTTTAAACTGTTGAAAAAATTTTAGTTCTACATTATGTAATTTTTAATAAGAATTTTTTTGTTTTAAATTGACATTGATGAAAATAATTTCTTATCCAAACTTACTCCAAAAAAAAGTAGTTTTAAGTTAGAGGGTAAATGAAATTACTCTCACCATTTAGTAAAGACTCAAACCAAAACAGATGACGGTAACACAATTGAGTGAGGTTTTAGGTAACTTCGGACTAGTTTGGGTAGTTTCGTTATTATTGTAAGTATTTTTCAAAACAAATCATGCGAAGTTCAAATCAGATAAAGTGTTTCAATAGAAAATTCATGACATAAAATAATTACAACATCGATCTGTTATAAATAATTAAAATTTATTTTAAATTTCAATTAGTAACTAAAAAAAAACAAAAACCCACTCAAAAGAATATAAAATCAAGTTATTTATTAATCCAAAACAAAACATATTTTTATGAGAATTTTTCAATAATTCCAGAGTGTGACGTTAATTGTCACAAAAAATGTGAACGTCTGACGGCGAATCTGTGTGGCGTCAATCAGAAATTAATTGTTGAAGCCCTCGCAAATGTTAAAAGAGGTAAAAAGAAGAAATGAATGAAAATAAAATGAAAGGGAAACAAAAGATTTAAAAATTTTAAAAATTTAAACAAAACAACACTAAACATTCAAATAAACAAATAATTAAGAAAAAGAAAGAAAAGAAATGAAAATTAAAGAAGATAAAGAAAAACCCAAACAAATACAAAAGATCACATGATTTTATAGTATAAAATTTAGGAAAAAAAGAAAATTTGCAAAAATTAAAAAAAAAATTAAATAGCATTTTCAAAAAAAAAAAGAACAATGCGAACAAATTTGTTAATTTTATTTGATTGTTGTTGATGAAATATTTTATTTAAATATAATTAGTATGTTAAATTTTTTTACACATATTTCTTATTAATTTTAAAATTTATTGACTTGTCATTTTAAGCCAAAGTCTAGAGTCCATTGATCGGACCGATATTCACTTATGACAGTTAACCTTCAATATTTCAAAAATATCAAATTTTTCCGTGATCTTTGTATTTCGATGGAAATACCTACTTAGTATAATACAAAAACAGATTTGACTGAAATATTTAAAACGAAAGTGATTTCTTAAAAATTATTTCAAAACAAATAAATATTCAATCAACTATTTTTCAGAGACCGAATATTAATACTTTTAAAACAATATTTTCATATTTTAATCCATACAAAAACAATCATTGAAGTTTAAAAAATAATAAAAATCCCTAAAGATTTATTTTCCGATGAACATAAAAAATAAAAAAATCGTTTGGGATATTTATCAGTTCAAAATAATTTTCATCTTTTTTCATCCGATGAAAAAAAATTTTGATAGAAAATATTCAAATTTTATTTCTGTATTTGTCCTGGCTTCATTCATCATAATGTTCTTGCATAGATTAGGCAACTCCAAAATCCTTGCGGCAGCTGCCGTAGCAGGGGGATTTCTCGCATGATTACCCCTTGGAGTAGTATATTTTGTAATGTTGTTTCTTTCCATGCTTAAAACAGTGCTAAGTCGATGGGTGATGGGTCCAAAGACATAAGCCACGTTTGTATAGCGAGGCGCTCAATCCAAGACTGACGCCCGCTTGTAGCCCAACTAACATGTTGAGCATTTTCGTACTTTACCAAGTACAATTATCTTAGACCCTCAGACCATATACGTTGGAATGGCTCTAAGATAACTCTCTTTTATATTAGCCCTGATCTAGAATCCCAGACGGGTTGTTTACCACATCTAAAACTAGGTTGCTCAGGTTCCCAGGATGTACTACGAGAAGGTTAGAGTGGGAATTGGCCCTATACTCCACTGGGAGTCAAGGATGACAAAAGAAGAAGATTTGTCCTGGTATAAAAAGTCTTTAGGACGTTTAAATAACAATAAATTAAATTATTGTTGCAAAAATATGTTGAAATGGTTTTGCGAGTCAAAGAAACCACCAATAGTTCCATTCGGACTAATAGGTTTGTCCTAAAACATTGCAATTAATTAGAAACATATTCATACATTCATTGTTGAAAATTTTAAAATTTCAAAAATATTTTATTTTTTCAAAGTCAAAACAGAAGTTCAAAAATAAAACAATCAATAAAATATTTTTCTGTTCGGATATTTATCGTTAAAGATATTTAAAATTTTCATCATGAGGGATATTTATATTTCAAATATAAATACCTCATTTTTATTCATCGTTCGAAATGAAGATAAATTTTCATCGGCAATGATATTTATACTTGATTGATTTAAAAAATAAAACAATATTCGGTCTCTGCTATTTTTTTAAGATAAACAATCTTTTCCAAACACTTTCAATATTTTAAAAATACTTTTATAAATATTTTTGTATATCGTTAAAAAGAAAATATTTTGTTATATCTAAATTTTGAAAATTTCACATAAACAGGTGCCCGTGAAACCCGTGATTCTCCCAGTACACCGCCAAGTTCAAATCCTGCTTATAAAATCGAAGCTACAGAAGAGCAAGATGGTATGGTTTGATTATTACTTTTGTATCTAAATTTTGAGTTGTAAAGTGGTCACTATTTTATATATTGTGTTATTAACATTTTCATGTTATCTTTTTAAAAATCCTTAAAATTTTCTATTAATATTTTTGTCTTATTTTTTTACCAGAAACTTCATATACATATTCACAATTCCAAAAATCCGGACGTTTTACACCGCCAGCAACAATAATACCTAGATTTAAGAATTATACTGTAGATGATTTTCATTTCCTAGCTGTGCTAGGCAAGGGAAGTTTTGGCAAAGTAAGTATTCAAGTATGAAAACTTTTGAATTTTAATTTAGAGTCAAACATTCATAATATAACGTAGTTATTGCGGACACTTGAAACATAGTAATTGATGACACTTGACTTGGCCGACACTGTTTTCAAAATGTCATATAATAACACTGGTCAACAGCCAAATTTTATTCAATTTAAACCACATGCTATCAAAATCTCAATTTACTTAAAAAGTGGTCTAAGCAGGTTTGCATATACGGCGATATCTTTAAAACTAGTTATTCAATTTTACTGAATACGTCAATGGATTAAGAACAAAATTAGACGTAAAACGTGTTAATTGAAAATTTTTGTATGATCAAACGTTTTGAAGTTATTCATACCACAATTTAAAATAATCCGGTATGTGATGGAAATCGATCGTTTTCAAATCAATCGATTTCAGATATAATTTTTGACTTCTTTTTTGGTCTTTGATGTGTTTTGGTTTCGTTATTCAACAGCAAAACTTTCAAGCGAAATTGTCAAACGGTTGCATATGTGCGATTGTCGAATGCATTTGAGCACTTTTTGCTCCTAAAAGTTTAGCAGAATGAGTTTAACAGAATTGGCTTTTAAAAAGATGAATTTTTACGATTTAATTTAAAAATTATTCATCTATGATTTACTTTCTACAAAATTTTAAATCAAGAAAATCGATTTATATACAGATCAGATATTAATAAAAAGTTGGTTCAGTATTGGACAACAATTGAAAATTTTTGAAGTCGAATATCTTTAAAACCGTAAGAGATAGAATATGTATATAAGGGTCAAATTTTTTTGGCTCAGCGAAATTCGTAAAATACATGTAATCTCAAGACTTTTTCTCCACTACAGCATATGCAAATTCTGAAAAAAAGCTGTGCGGACTTTCGTAAATAGATTTTTTTCTCAATTATAAAAAAGGCCCAAAACTGAGAGCAAACGAGACTTGAAATAATTTTTAATATTGTGTATTGTTTCAGTTTTCATTCAAATTTTATCAATTATCATTTTATACACTTCCCTCAAATTTCATACACTCATATTTTATAATTGAGAAAAAATCTATTTACGAAAGTCCGCACAGCTTTTTTTCAGAATTTGTATATGCTGTAGTGGAGAAAAAGTCTTGAAATTACATGTATTTTATGAATTTCGCTGAGCCAGACCTCCAAAAAATTCGTCCATACAAATTGACCCGCCCTAATGTATATAGTATAATTTCAATCATGCATTTAATTCATTTTTGTTACAAAAGTTTGTTTACCAAAAAATTAGAGAAACTCGGAAAAAATTATTACTTTAAGGTCTTAACATAGAACAAGCACCAGGTGCAAGTAAAACCCTAACGGATTGTATTTTAAGTGGAATTTTTCTTTCAAAACAATATATTTTATATAATGTTCTCTTATCATTTTTCGGGTAACTTTATAATTCTATCATCGCTCAGTGGCTCATTGGCAAAAAATGTTGTTTGCACATTTCTCCCGTTTTGCGATGAGCAGTGTTTTGCAGAAACTTAAACAAATATTAGTGTAATGTCATAACTGTACGGTAGATGCATTAAAACCGGTTTACCGGGTCATCAAAAATGTATATAGTCTGGCGTTGTCGCGATGGAACAGAACACGTTTTCTATTAACCATTCTTATTATAACCAATTTCCTATTCTTGACCGTTTGGCCAGGTTAAAACATTTATGTATTATTTCCTTTAATCTACCATATACACAGTATTACTCTACTGACTATCGTTTGACCACGATCCTTTGGGTTAAATGCTCTCGTGTTTTATCTATCGAGTATTTTGAGTGGCAACTCATTTAAAATAATCCCAAATTGTTTTAACCCCTTGACGTATTTCCACGAGTCTGACTCGTGGTACAATTTCTGTGCCTAAAATGATTATCACGAGTCTGACTCGTTTTGCAATTTATGTCATTTCCGGCTAAGGGCCTGATATGGAAGCTAGGGTCAAATGTGGACCGATTGTTGCCAAATTTTATTTATTGGTATATATTTAAAAAAAAATATTTATCTGTGCAAAGTATTAGTATTCAAATCTTTAGAGTTATAACCCTGTAGTAAAACTGGGTCATGTGTCTCCATGTCAACACTTTGTGTAACATCAATTCAAATGTCCCCAATTTTAGTTCAGTACTTGAAATAGTGAATATATAGAGACAACTATTCTAGTATATATCTGGTGACATTGTCAACGAATGTGTCAACATATATGTATATCAATAGGCCCCGATTTGATCCCAATGTCTCCATTTGGACCAAACGAACTACAAAGTCAATACTAAGTAAATAGTGGTAATGTCTACTGGTAGATTTCGTAGGAACTCTAAATGTTAAATGTCAATAGTAGATAACATTGGATGAGGCAAAATAGGCAAGTAGTACTGGAGACATTGTCAATAGCAAAACAGTATTGTTTCTCTGACGGCATTTACTGCAGGGAAGCGTTTTTGTGCTTTTATGTGTATATTAACGTCTTTTGAGAATGTGTCTTGTATGGGAGGTATGGTCAAATATGGGCCGATTCCTACAAAATTAGTTATACTGATTAAGGTTATCGTATTATATATATTGGTGCTGAATATTATTAAAATACAAATCAATTTGTGGCCGTAAAGGACCAAAAACTCTATTCCGAGAAAGCATCCCCATGGGAGGTACCCGAAATAGTAATCCGATTTCGCCAAAAAATTATAGGGATCAAAATATGAGCCTGTGCCAAATTTCATTAATTATCTTTAAAGTTACGACCTTATGGATAACCGGCCAGCCCGCCAGCTGTGATTCTAAGTCGATTGGTATACTAAAAGACCAATATTTCTATGCGTTACAAACATCAGCACAAACCCAATGTATCCTTTCCACCTATGGTGGTGAAGGGTATAAAAAATATAATGTTTATGCCTATTTATAAAGGGTTAAGTAAGTTTTCGCCATTCGTTTTTAACCAATTTTTGAATCTTTAAAGGTTTTCGACATATGTTCCAAACTTACTTTTATTTACAGAAATAAAATAAGATCCATCCAAAACTTAATGTAAACTTAAACTCATTTTACTAAAGTTCGAAAGGATCGGTTCTACATCACGAAATCAATACCTTCCTAACTTGTTTCGGAAAAGGTCAAAAATCTATTTGTTCCATAAATTACTTGGAATCTCTAAAACGTCCGAGGGGTTGTCTTAACTCTGCAGGTTAGTTATTTTGAAAAAAGCCTTAATATCTGTTTTGTTTTTTAAATACATCTCGAAAACTGAAAAATTCAAATCAAATTTAATCGCTCCACTATTTAATATGTATTAGGAAATATATTACTTTTACGATCAGAAATTACTCTACCAAATTTTAATGGAATCAGTCCTTATTTTAGTGGATTTATCTTAGTGGTAAGAATATCATATTATCGGGGTTAACTAACTATAAAACTTTCTTATTTTAGAACAAAAGGTTTTAATTTTGGTAGACAAAATTTTTTAGCAGAATTATTTTAGTAAAATTGAGTAAAATATTTTCATTTAAAACGTTTTAAACCAGAGAACTGTTATAACTTTTATCGTAATAGTCAGAAAATAAAAGTTATTTTTATACCCTTCACCAATAGGTGAAAGGGTATTATAAGTTTGTGATTCCGTTTGTAATTTTTTATTACTGATCGTAGACCCCATAAAAATTATACCGATCGACTCAGAATCGGGAGGAGAATCGATTAAGCGATGTCCGTCTGTCTGTCTGTCTGTCTGTCTGTCTGTCTGTCTGTCTGTCTGTCTGTCTGTCTGTCTGTCCGTCTGTCTGTCTGTTGAAATCAAGTTTCTGAAGCCCCTGGAGGATGTTCTTACATAAATTATATATCAGATTTTAGGAAATTCTCCCGCAATGAACGCTATTAAATTTCATTAAAATCGGTTTATAAACACCGAAAATATCGAAAAAATACCAAAAATTAGACGAAAATTTTAAAATTTTTGATTGAAACACACTTTTAAATAACAAGAGAAAAAAGATACTCCTGGTGTACATATGATAATATTTTATATATCAGATTGTAGGAAATAGTTTCCCAAAGCACTCTGTAAAATTTTATCAAAATCGGTTCATAAACAACTGAGATATCGCCAAAACACTGAATTTGATGTATCGCAAATTGCCCAAAGTTCGCATTAGAGAATGTTTGTTGAAAAAAATGAAATGCAGAAATAGGAAAAACCATCCTCCTTTAGCACGGACCTACATAAATTTTATATCAGATTTTAGGAAATTCGTTATTAAATTTTATCAAAAGCGGTCCATAAACAATTGAGATATCGCCATAGCACTACATTTGATGTACAGCAAATTGCCCAAAGTACGTGTCTAAGAAATTTTGTTTACATTTCGTAAGTATTGTTTCAGCGATATCTCAGGTGTTTATGGACCGATTGTGATGAAATTTGACATCGTTCTTTGTGTGAGGATTTTCTAAAATCTATACTCCACAAATCTGATTACGAATACCATTCAAACTGTACCGATCAACTTTGAATCGGCAGGAAAATCGATTTCGCGACCTCCGTCCGTCCGTCCGTCTGTTTGTGTGTCTGTCCGTCCGTCTGTTTGTTTGTCCGTCCGTCCGTCCGTCTGTTTTTTTGTCCGTCCGTCTACCTGTCTGTAATTTTTTATGTTGTAGTCAAGTTTTTGGAGTTCCTGTTTTGTCGATATCTCAGGTGTTCATTTTGATGAATTTTAATAGCATCCTTCGCAGGAGATTACCTAAATCCTGATGCATTCGGTAATTTGTGGTAGATATAATTTAGCGTTTAAGCGATGGTGTTTTGATCGACAATGATAAAATTCAGGGTGGCCCAATATCCTAAAATTTTGTGTAAAATCCAGGAGCTCCACAAATCTGATTTTAGCAGACAGACACTCTGCATTAATCTTAATTTTGTGTCTGACTTTTGAACATTATGATAACATTTGAGAATGTATTATATATCAAATTATAGGTAATCTTCCTAGGAAGTACAAAAATGCAGCTAATTACATGATATCCGTTCAAAACCTACATATGTATGTAAGTATCTCACATATCAACGAAAATTTAAATTTTTTAATTGCAATTGGGAGAAATCCGTTCACGTTTGACAATTGATCCCTTATAACTTCGCCTAAGATACGATGATGACATTTAGTACAAAGACGTTGTACAATATTGATATTCAGAGCGATAGCGCCTAAAATAAACTTTCTAGAGGGGCAATATTTGACAAAAGTATTTCTGATCTCTTGAAAAGTTCGATATTGAAAATGGGCGAGTTCTATTCACATTTAGTGAAATCTCCCATATAACCCCGACCGGGAATCGATTTAATGCTGATAAATTAAATCACATTAAAATTGCACAAAGAACTAGAGCAAAACTTTCCAAACATCCATCGGACAGATCGAAAGAACAATACATCCCAAATATTATTGATGAAGTGTTCATTTTAATTAATTAACTAACTTCAGATAAATAAGTAAATCTTTAATAACTTTTCCGACAAAGCTGATATCCATCCATTCAAAAGCTATATATTTCACGTATGTATCTAAAACTAAGAGTGTATACCCTATAATTTTATGGCTTATCATTGTTAAAGCTTTGACCTAAATCATTCCGCTAACTTCAGAGTTTTACATAACTAATCAAGAACTTTTACTAGTTGGATAATTCGTACGAATTAAAGTGCACAACCCTCACTGGGCACTGTGTTTTTGGGTTGCATGCCAGAATACTTAAACTTCATCAAATCGATGTGCTATTGCAAATGTAAGGGCATCTACATTTTGAAGCATCTTTTCTGCATGGTTTATCTGGTTTATCGAACTTTATTATATGTTCGTAAAATATGTGTCTATTTTATTTCGAAGCTACTGGCTGGCTTAAATATGCATTCTCTACTTGTAGTCTAGTAATCATTATCTTTCACAAAGGGACCACTTAAAAACCCAAGTGAAGCTTCCCTAGACATCAGCCACCTGCCCAACCTAACCTTTGGGTGCATAACTATTCTAGATGATGACGCCACCGAAAAGCTTTTCTTTTTCCGACTCTTAATTTTAAAGACTCTTTGCATATAATACTAGTATAACCAAATTTTGCTTGGAATTACATTAAGTACTTTTGCAACACCATTGGTGAAGGGTATCCAAGATTCGGCAAAGCCGAATATACCACTCTTACTTGTTTTACTTATATTTTTTCTATAAAAAATAACAGTTATTTTTGACTTTTATTTTTTTGAGCAGAAATAAAAGTTATTTTTTCAAGCAAAAATAAAAGTTTTTTTTGTTTAAATTCATGATAAATTCATTGTATTTATTAAAATTTTTTCAAACAAAGATAATTTTTCAGTGAGAATAATTTGCATATGCTCAAAAATTAATGAAGTTGAGTTTTGCAATCACAATTAGGGTTGAAAACACAAAAATAACTTTTATTTCTGATCGAGAAAATAAAAGTAAAAAAATTACTTTTATTTCTGCTCGAAAAAATAAAAGTAAAAAATAACTGTTATTTTTGCTCAAAAAAATAAAAATCAAAAACAACTGTTATTTTTTCCAAAAAAATAAAAATCAGATTTTTAAAAATCATCGCATTTTATGAAGATTTGGTCCAAAACTATAAAAATAGTATAAGTTTTATTCTCCGACATTTCCTTGAGGTTGCTCTTTTTAATAAAAAATTAAAAACTAATAAGTTATTTTCGGTCCCTGTTTTAAACACTTTAGCGCAATGCATCAAAGATTTTCTTAGAATTTTTCCCGCTTATAATCTCCGATTGGCGAAAACTATATACAATGAAACCTCTCCTAACCATATACAGTAAAACCTCTCCCCCAATAACCACCTTATTAAAAAATTAATAAATATGTACCTTTTTTTAAGCAGACACCTTTTATGACCGGACATAAATGCCGCGACGGTAAGTGTCGTACATTTTTTCAATTGTTTAGAATGAAGAGACCTTCACTGAACGTCACACCATTCGGCAACTCAGCGTTTTCAAATTTCATAAAAATGGATAATGCAAAGTCTCCATAAAATTTATCAAGCATAGCCCAAATTTTTATATCCTTCACCACCATAGGTGGAAAGGGTATTATAAGTTTGTGCTGATGTATGTAACGCATAGAAATATTTGTCTTAGACCCATCTTTTGGTATACCAATAGGCTAAGAATCACTTTCTGAGTCGATTTAGCGATGTCAGTCCGTCCGTCTGGATGGACCCCCATGTAAACGATGTAATCAAAGTACAGGTCACAATTTTAAAGATAATGAATGAAATAAATTAAATTTGGTACAGATAATTTTTTTGATAGTGGGACCATAGCTATTGAAATTAGTCAAAATCGATCCATTATTTATGGTACCTTCCATGGATCCCACTTCCAGGAATTGATAATTTGGCCACATATATCAATATTTTTTCATGAAATTAAAAAAAAAATACTGCTTATGTAAACTGAAATCACTGTACCAAATTTCGTACCAAATTTGAAATCGGTCCTCATTTAACCCTAGCTCCCATACAAACTCTTCTGTCAAAAAGCACTAAATGAGACAAAAATCACTAAAACGCTCTTAAATTTTAAGAATTTTAAGTATATTGTTTGCATACATAATGCCAAATTTCGAATCGGCCCACATTTGACCCTTGCTCTCATATAAGTCCAAAATGACGGAAACAGCTTAAATATATAAGTTTTTAGAAAATGTTTGTATGATGGCAAGATTTAGCAAATATTTGTCTTTATACAGGAAACGAACACCTTTGACCTTAGTGGTAAAGGGTATCGTATGGTCGGGCTTGACCCAATATAGCACTTTCTTACTTGGTTTTCATACGGAAAATGTTTGCTAATTTTAATTTTATTGTCAATAAAACCAACATTTAATCACGTATTTTCACGAAATAAGGTTTGGGTTATTTGTAATATTTACACTTTTAATATCGTGAAATAAAAAAGCAAAGTTTTGGAAAATTTCGATTTTTTATGAATTTTTCAAAAATAAAAATTTTTCGATTTTGAAAAAAAAAAATTTACATTTTTATGTGAAAAGCTCCACAACCGTTGACCATATAAAAAGGCTTAAAGAAAATTTTGTGGTGAATCCTTCTACAAATTTAGATAGGCCATTCCAAAGATATGATAAAATCAATTTAACGACCTCTGTAAAAATCCGTTATTTTAAATTTTGGGTGTTTTTGTACTTAGGGGGCCATAATACATGGAAATTAAATAGTTTCAGTGTATTAGCCTTTATTATACTAGTAAATTTTACGACACATCATCTTGCAATAGTTATAGACAAACTTAAAAGCTCCTAATTAATTATTTATTTGAAATTTTCTTAATAAAACAAATTTATTTCATTTTGAAACATTTTTTTTTTTTGCAGGTACTTTTAGCTGAATTACGTGATACAACCTATTATTATGCCGTTAAATGTTTGAAAAAAGATGTGGTTTTAGAAGACGATGATGTCGATTCGACACTAATAGAACGTAAAGTTTTGGCCTTGGGTACAAAACATCCGTATTTGTGTCACCTGTTTTGTACATTTCAAACTGAGGTGAGTAACGATTTCTTCTTTATCTAAATATTTCGACTATAATTCTTAAATATTCAAATATGAATTATATGGGATAGTTTAAATTATGACAATTAATCATTAATTAAAATTGAAAAAAAAGGCAATGAATGAAAAAAGAAATAATAATTTATTAAGAGAATTTTAAAAAATAAATAAAAAATGTTAATGTGAGGCAAACAGTAGACACAGTGGGGCAAGCAAGTAATAGAAATTATAAAAAATTTAAATTTTCAAAATAAGTTTTTATACCCTTCACCACCATAGGTGGAAAGGGTATTATAAGTTTGTGCTGATGTTTGTAACGCATAGAAATATTTGTCTTAGACCCACCTTTTAGTATACCAATAGGCTTAGAATCACTTTCTGAGTCGATTTAGCGATGTCCGTCCGTCCGTCTGGCTGGCTGGCTGGACCCCCATGTAAACCTTGTAATCAAACTACAGGTCGCAATTCTAAAGATAATTTGATGAAATTTGGCACAGATAATTTTTTTGATAATGGGACCATGGCTATTGAAATTGGTCAAAATCGGTCCATTATTTATGGTACCTCCCATAGGTCCCACTTCCCGGAATTGCTATATTAGCCACGAATATCAATATTTTTTCATGAAATTTAAAACAAATACTGCTTATGTTAACTAAAATCACTGTACCAAATTTTGTTGAAATCGGTCCACATTTGACCATAGCTCCCATACAAACTCTTCTTTAAAAACGCACTAAATGAGACAAAAAATCACTAAAACGCTCGTAAATCTTAAGATAATGGAAATTTTGAGTCTATTTTTTGCATACATAATTTTTGTAACAACTGTAATCAATCTGCCAAATTTCGAGATGATCGGTCCACATTTGACCTTAGCTCTCATATAAGTCCAAATGACGGAAACAGGTTGAATATATAAGTTTTGAGAAAATGTTTGTATGATGGCAAAATTTAGCAAATATTTTTCTTTACACAGGAAAAATAACACCTTTGACCTTAGTGGTGAAGGGTATCGTATGGTCGGCTTGACCGACTATAGCGCTTTCTTACTTGTTTTATTTTTAAATGTGATATAATCTGTTTGGTATTCATTTCCTCATTCCTATTTTTACTTGTTATGATTAATTTAAACAAATCACATTTAATTGCAATACAAAAATAACTAAAATTCTTTAGATTCCAATTACATCCGTTTATCAATTTATTTTCAAAATTGTATAATAGTCTTACACTTCAGACACGCGAATGAATCTGTTGGTATTTTTAAACGAAATTTTCATTTACTTGGTATAAAATTTAATAGCGTAAGAAGAACCCCCAACGAAAATAAACAATTAAAGGTAAAAATTTCTAAATTTATCTAAACAATGACCATCACTCACATTTCGTGTGAGTTGCTTTAGCAAATTCGCGCCACCAAAGAATAATTTTTTTTTTTTTCGTTGAAGGGGGCTTACGAGCAAGTTCTGTGCGAGTGCGATCGCAAGTTCTGCTACCGTGAGTGTAAGTGTGCCAATGACCATTTTTTAGATCAGGGTATTTTTTTTTTTTTTTGCGAAATGTCTCTAAATCGTTTTTCATATAAACTAGATTCGTAATGGCATCATTTAAATAGAAACGATTTTTTTTTGTTAATTAAAATATTTTAGCTATTTCCACCTTTCAAATGTTTGAACATCAAGCTAAAAATAACTCCCTAAATAATTTGGTAAGAATTTACAAAATTTTGAGTTTTAAATCAATTTTTACTGATAATAACTCAAGCGTATTCGCCACTAGTTAAAAGTTAAGACGTTGTATTCCAGATATCAAATATAAATTTCTCACACAATCCAAATCGAAGGACCAAATTTATTTCATTAGATTTAGCGGCATATTTTTGCTTATAAAAGGGCCATTGCTGTAAAGGTCGGTTATACATAGTTTTGGGCTGATATAGGCCAGTTTGAAATGGCCTAGCAAACCCTGGCATAATTTTATTTAAGCCCATTTCAAAATTTCCATCGCTCACTAAAACGTACCCTTTGTAACTTGTATAGGTTTTTTTCTTATTCGATTTTAAAGAAAAAATAAATAAAAATTTGTGAATTAAATGGAATTTTTAAAAAACTTCAAAATTTGTGAAATAAATGAAATTTTTAAAAAGTGTTTTTTTTTTAATTTTTGTATTGTATTGTAGGGTATTGTGCCCTAGTCAGATCGAAAAGAACGTCTTATATCAAATATGCGAAACAAAATAAACACGAATTATGATGTCTTTGCAAAATATCAAAACAAAGCGAAGATTATCATCTAAACAGAATTAAATACACATTTTTAGTTCAGTCTCATCTTTATATTATTTCCTTAACTTTTATTGTTAGCTTTTTACAACTAAATATACAAAAAAACAAAAAAGCTCTGTGAGGGGGGTACAAAAAATATATAAATAGACAAAAGCCTAATTTAAAAACTTCAAATATTACATACGCTTGTTTAAATTTTGTCATAATCTTTTCATCCTATCGGCCGGTATTTCACGAAAAAATTCTTCAGCATTGACTTTCAGTGCGTTTAACGTTACCTTACATATCCCTAGAGGCATGAGGCTTAACATAGCCGAACAAAAATTGTTTAAAGGCGTTAAGTGTCACGTTATAGGTGTCTAATCGACCGGCCCCAAAAGTGAAGAAAATACCAAACTTGCCTCTCTGTCATTGTTTAAAGAGCTTTGAGGTATGTTGAAACTACATATCTGACAAGTCCAGCTCTTCCATTTTGGTATTATTCTCGGTCATCAATAACTCTGACGGATACAGCCGAGATAATGGTCCTGTCCGCATTCCATGTAAAATAAAATGGAAGAGTGCCCGATTTACTTTCTTAAACGATCAAATAAAACGATTTAATAATCTAAAAGCGTTGTTCGTTTGTAAGATGATTCATAGTTTAATTATAAACCAAACTAACCATGTTTGAGAGTAACATGTTACACAAAAACAGAAGAGCTGTCATGAACGGTGTTGCCACAAAGAATATTTTGTATCTAGACTATTTTTTGACATAATTTTAAGAATAGACAATATTTTGAACAAATTACAAAAAAAATAAAAAAATGTTGCTCCAAAAAAATGTTTTGATAAAATTTTGTCTGTAAAAAAGCTCTCGGACAAATTTGGTCTACAAAAACTTTTTCAACCAAACTTTTTCAATAGAAAAAATTTTAGATCAAAATGTTGATCTAAAATTCTTTCTAAATCAAATTTCTGCAGGCAAATATTTAATCAAATTTTTCTACAAAAAAAAAATTTCGAAAAAATTTTTGACAAAATTTGTTCTCGAAAATATTTTTTTGTACAAAAAATTTTTCGGTCATATTTTTTTAAGAGGAAAAATCTGTGACGAATATTTTACCAAATTTCTAAAGGCAAATATTTAAACAAAATATCTTTATAGAAGAATTTTCGACCATATTTTGTCTACAAAAAAAGTTCCGCAAATTTTTGTCTATGAAAAAGTTCTCGAAAAATTTTGTCGAAAGAAAATTTTTCCGATATATTTTTTTTATAGAAACAAATTTCGAGTAATATTTTACCAAATTTCTATAGACAAATATTTTACCAAATTCTATCTATAAAAAAATTTCCGTCTATGAAAAAGTTCTCGAAAAATGTTGCCTAAAGAAAATTTTTCAAAATATTTATAGAGAAATCTTTAACCAAATTGTATCTATAGAAAAATTTTCGACCATATTTTGTCAAAAAAAATGTTCAACAAATTTTTGTCTATGAAAAAGTTCTCGAAAAGTTTTGTCCAAAGAAAATTTTTCGGACATATATATATAAAAAATTTTCGGCCAATATTTTTTTATAGAAAAAATTTTCGGCCAATATTTTACCAAATTTCTATAGACAAATATTTTACCGAATTCTATCTATAGAAAATTTCTCGACCATAGTTTGTCCAAAAAAAATGTTCCGCAAATTTTTGTCTATGAAAAAGTTCTCGAAAAATTTTGTCATAAATATTTTTCTAATGAAAAAAATTGTAGACAAATATTTAATCAAATTCTATCTATATAAAATTTTTCGACCATATTTTCTCAAAAAAAAATGTTCCTCAACTTTTTGTCTTTGAAAAAGTTCTCGAAAAATTTTGTCTAAAGAAAATTTTTCATAAATATTTTTCTAATAGAAAAAATTGTCGGCCAATATTTTACCAAATTTGTATAGACAAATTTTTAACAAAATTCAATTTATAGAAAAATGTTCGATCACATTTTGTCAAAAAAAAGTGTTCCACAAATTTTTGTTTATGAAAAAGTTCTCGAAAAATTTTGTCAAAAGAAAATTTTTCGGACATATTTTTTATAGAAAAAATTTTCGGCCAATATTTTTCAAAATATTTATAGGTAAATATTTAACCAAATTTTATCTATAGAAAATATTTCGACCATATTTGTCCATAAAAAAATGTTCTGCAAATTTTTGTCTATGAAAAAGTTCTCGAAAAATTTTTCGGCCATATTTTTTATAGAAAAAATTTTCGACCAAAATTTTACCAAATTTTAAAATAAATATTAAACACAATTGTATCTATAGAAAATTTTTTCCAAAAAAAAATTGTTCCACAAAATTTTGTCAATAAAAAAGTTATCGAAAAAAAACTTTAGAAAAAAATGTCGACAAACTTTTTTTAGAAAAATTATACCCGGTATTTCATCTATAGACATATTTAGACAAATTTTGTTTAGAGACAAAAATTTTTTCTATAACAAAAAAATTTCAACTAAATTTTGGTATGTTCCCGAAATAATTTAGTATATAAAATTTATTCGGCCAAATTTTTAACCACTTTTTACCAAATTTTGTCTATAGAAAATTTAAGATAAATTTTTGTTTGTTTTTTGACAAAATTAATTAGAAAAATTGTTCACCAAATTTTGTCTATAGATAATTTTTCGACCAGAATTTTTCTAAAGGCAAAATTTTTACCATATTTTATATATGTGACCCGGTCTATGAAAAGAAAAAAGGTGGTTTATGACTCAAAAACAAAATTTCGAAAAATTTGCTAATTTTTCGAAATTTTGTTTTAAATTCATAAGCCACCTTTTCATAGACCGGGTCACATATAGACAAACTTTTAACCAAATTTTGTCTACAGATAATTTTTCGGCCAAAATTTTTTACATAAAAAAAATTTCGAAAAATTTTGTTTAGACAAATTCTCGACCATATTTTTTCTATAGACATATTTTTGACCAAATTTTATTTATAAAAAAATTTTTAACAAATTTTGTCTATGGAAAATTTATGAGAAATTTTAATTTAGAGAAAAATTTTCCATCAAACTTTGTCTTTTTGACAAAATTTTTTATGTGAAGAAAAAAAACATTTTCGACCAAAACATTTACACATATCTACATTATTTTTTTGACCCTATTTTTTTTATAGGCATATTTTCGACTAAATTTTGATTATAAACAACCACATTTTGTCTATAGAAAATTTAGGAGAAATTTTTGTTTTAAAAAAAAAATCTCATCTAATTTTGTTAAAGACAAAATTTTGTCTTTAGTAAATTTAGGACCAATTTTGTCTTCTTAACCAAATTTTTCTGTAAAGAAATGTTTAACCAAATATTGTTTATACACAAATTTTAGACCAGAATTTGACTTTAGAAACAAATTTTTGTCTATGGATAAATTTTTACCCAAATTTTGTCCGTATACACATTTTCGACGAAATATTGTATTATAATCAAATGTTAACCAAATTTTGTCTAAAGAAAATTTACGGCCAATTTATGTTTTTAGAAAAATTTGTCATCCAATTTTGTTACACAAAATTTTGTCTGAAGTAAATTTACTACCAGTTTAGTCTTCTTGACCAAATTTATTCTGCAAAGACAAATTTTCGACCAAATATTTTTTCTAGACAATTTTTTATTTTTTTTTTTTTTTGACCAGAATTTTACTATAGATAAAAATTACACCAATTTTTATCTATAGACGAATTTTTACCCAAATTTTGTCTAAAAAAAATATTGAAAAAAATATTTAAAAAAATTTAGGATCGATATTTTTATAGACAAATACTTAGCCAATTTTGCTAAAAAAAAATTTTAACCAAATTTTATTTATAGACAAATTTTCACCCAATTTTTTTCCATATACAAATTTTTGACAAAATTTTATTTATAGACAAATTTTCGACCAATTTTTTCCCATATACAAATTTCTGACCAAATTTAATGGACAAATTTGTCGAAAAAAAGTTGATAAAATTTTACCATTGTTTGTTTAAAAGATATGTAAAAAAAAAGTACTAACAAATAGTTTTTACCCTTTTCTCCCTTTTTTCTAGAAAGTACCAAATACGTGTCTACTTCTTTTAACAGATAATCTAAAAGCAATTTATCTCTTTTTCTATCCCTTTTAGTTTCTGCGATGAAACATAGACGTTTATGTATTAAATTTTTTGAAAATTGCAGATTTTCTTGTCGCTCTAGAAAATGTTTGCTGGGTTTAGTGTTACTACAAAACATAGACCCACCCACTCTAACAAATCGACAGCAACATAGTGATGGCGTATGCGAATAATGTTTAAGAACCTCGATCACGTATTACTTTTTTTTTTTGTTTTGTCTTATCACACGAAACATAAAATAATGTTTTTTTCTTGTTAAAACTCATTCAATTGAGACAATACAAAAAGTTGTGGCACTAGGAATTTGTATCTTTTATATAAAATGCATTTTATGTTTTATTTTCGATTCTATTACATTGACACATTTAACACTTAACGCTTTCGCTACGAAAATGCCAAACGCGTATAAAAATATACGCGAAACAAAAATAGAATTAAGAACAAACGATTTTGAAAAAAAAAGTGAGTGAGAATTTTAATTGTTTATGACATTGTAGGTGAAAATCTTGTCAATTTATTCAGGTGATCTTGACAGTCTGAACAAAAAAAAAGATAATCTATCTCAACTAAACAGATCAAGACTTTTAATGAATGAAACGAAACAACATCGACAAAATATCTAAGAAGAAAACAACATTTTAATGAGGTCGAAATTTAAGATCCATGACATAAAATATGACTGATCGTTAATTAGCGCGCAAATTTTGAAGGTTATTAGCGTTTTAGGCAAAATTGACAAGAAGATGGCATTTTAAATCATATTTTATCTGAGAGAGGGGAATGACATTTAGAGATTAAGAATAGATTTTATAAGAAGAAAATATTGCGTTTTGAAAAATTTTAAAAATGTTCAAAAAAAAGTGTAATTAATATTTTATTTTAAGGTGAATTCTAGAAAATCAGGTGGAAAATGTGCAAAAATAAAAAAGTATTCGATAAGTTTCTGTTTGTAACAAAAAAAAACCTAATAAATTTTATCTATAGACAAATTTTATAAAAATTTTGTCTATAGATAATTTTTCGACCAAATTTTATCTATAGACAAATTTTTGACCAAATTTTGTCTTAAGACAAATTTAAGACCTGATTTTGTCTTTAGACAAATTTTTGACCAAGTTTTATCTAAGGGCAATTTTTCGACCAAATTTTGTCTTAAGTAAAATTTTTTACCAAATTTTGTACTTAGTAAAATTTTTTACCAAATTTTGTATTTAGTAAAATTTTTTACCAAATTTTGTGTTTAGTCAAATTTTTGACCAAATTTTGTATATAGACAAATTTTCGACTACAATTTGGTCTATAGACAAATTTTTGACCAAATTTTGTTCTATAGACAAATTTTCTACCAAATTTTTTCTATAGACATTTTTTTGAATAAATTTTGCCTAAAAACAAATTTTGTTTATAGACAAATTTTAGACCAAATATTGTCTATAGACAAATTTTTAACCAAATTTTGTCTATAGACAAATTTTTAACCAAATTTTGTCTTAAAACAATTTTTTGATCAAATTTTTTCTTAAAACTTAATTTTGACAAAATTTTTAAAAAAATTTTATCTACCGACAAATTTTTGACCATAGACTATAGACAAATTTTTGAGCAAATTTTGTCATTAGACAAATTTTTGAGCTAATTTTGTCATTGACAAAATTTTTAAAAAAATTTTATCTACCGACAATTTTTGACCATAGACTATAGACAAATTTTTGAACAAACTTTGTCGATAGACAAATTTTTGACAAAATTTTGTCTAGACACTAACGCAGAAGCGTTAGTCAAATTTTTGACCATAATTTGTGTTTAGTCAAATTTTTGATCAAATTTGGTCTATAGACAAATTTTGGACCAAATTTTGTCTATAGTCAAATATTTGACCAAATTCTGTCTTCAGACAAATTTTTGACCAAATATTATCTAGAGACAAATTCTGACCAAATTTTGTCTATAGACAAATTTTGTTTATAAAAAATTTTCGATCAAATTTTGTCTAGAGACAAATTTTTGACCAAATTTTGTCTAAAGTCAAATTTTTGACGAAATTTTGTAATAAGTCAAATTTTTGACTAAATTTTGTCTATAGACAAATTTTTGACCAAAGTTTGGCTTTTAGTCAAATATTTGACAAAATTTAGTTCATAGACAAAATTTGTCAATAGACAAATTTTCGATCTAATTTTGTCTTTAGTCAAATTTTGTCTATAGACAAATTTTTGACCAAATTTTGTCTAAAGACAAATTTTGTTTATACACAAATTTTTGACCAAATTTTGTCTAGAGACAAATTTTTGACCAAATATTGTTTATAGAAAAATTTTCGACAAAATTTTGTCTATAGACAAATTTTTGACTAAATTTTGTATTTAGTCAAATTTTTGACCAAATTTTGTTTATAGACAAATTTTCGACCAAAAGTTTTTCTATAGACAAACTTTCGACCAAATTTTGTCTAAAACAATTTTTAGTCCAAATTTTGTCTATTTTTGTTTTTAGACAAATTTTTCACCAAATTTTGTCTAGAGACAAATTTTAGACCAAATTTTGTCTTAAGTCAAATTTTTGAACAAATTTTGTGTTTAGTCAAATTTTTAACCAAATTTTGTTTTAGTCAAATTTGTTTACCAAATTTTGCCTATAGAAAAATTTTTGACCAAATTTTGTTTATGGGCAAATTTTTCACCAAATTTTGTCTTTAGTCAAATTTTTGACCAAATTTTGTCTATAGTAAAATTTTTGACCAAATTTGTTTATAATCAAATTTTAAACCAAATTTTGTCTTTAGTCAAATTTTCGACCAAATTTTTTTTAAAGACAAATTTTTGACAAAATTTTATCTTCTGACAAATTTTTGACCAAATTTTGTCTATAGACAAATTTTTGACCAAATTTTGATTAGAGACAACTTTTCGACCAAATTTTTTCTTAAGTCTAATTTTTGACCAAATTTTGTTTATAGAGAAATTTTTGACCAAAGTTTTTCTTTAGTCGAATTTTTGACCAAATTTTGTCTATAGTAAAATTTTTGACTAAATTTTGTATATTGAAAAATTTTCGACAAAATTTTGTCTTTAATCAAATTTGTGACCAAATTTTGCGTGTAGTAAAATTTTTGACTAAATTTTGTATTTAGACAAATTTTTAACCAAATTTTATTTATAGACAAATTTTTTACCAAATTTTGTCTATAGACAAATTTTTGACCAAATTTTGTCTTAAGTCAATTTTTTTACCAAATTTTGTGTTTAGTCAAATTTTTGATCAAATTGCGTTTAAAGACAAATTTTTTACCAAATTTTGTCTGTAGTAAAATTTTCGACTAAATTTTGTATTTAGATAAATTTTCAAACAAATTTTGTTTATAGAAAATTTTTGGACAATTTTCACTAAATTTTGTCTTTAGACCAAATTTTGTGTTTAGTCAAATTTTTCACTTAATTTTGTCTTTAGACAAATTTTGTTCATAAACAAATTTTTGACCAAATTTTGTTTTTAGACAAAATTTTGTCTATAGACAACTTTTCGAGAAAAATTTTCGACCAACTTTTGTCCATAGACAATTTTTCAACCAAATTTTGTCTATAGTCAAATTTTTTACCAATTTCGGAACTTCGACATTTTGGATCATATATTTCCTTGCCATTACATAGAAATTGCATTTAATAATAATTTTATTGAATTCCAATTTTTTATTAAATTGTTATTATTCTAAATTTCAGAGTCATCTCTTCTTTGTCATGGAATACCTTAATGGCGGTGATTTAATGTTCCACATACAAGAAAGCGGTCGTTTTACAGAAGAACGGGCACGTTTCTATGGTGCTGAAATTGTATCGGGTCTGAAGTTCTTACACAAAAAGGGCATTATATACAGGTAAAACAAATAATGACAATGGACAAGAAATTATTTTGTTTCAATTTGTTTTTTTTTTTTAATATATTCAGCCCTTGACTTTTTTTAAACTTTTGCTTATAACTCTGTTAAAATTCTATTGATTTTAACTACAAAAATATTTCTTGATTCCTAATACTATAAAAAAGACAAATTCGATCATTTTAATAAACTATTTAAAACCACTTAGTCATGAAAATTTTTCAAAGTTAAAACTTCGAAATATATTTCGAATAATATCAAAAAATAAGCATTTATATACAGTTAAAACTTAAAATGACAAAGTAAAACACATACTTTGTTTAAAATTTTTGAATTTGAATATATTCATTCCTTGAGTTTATTCACATTTTTGCTTATAACTCTGGTAATAGTCTATTAATATTTATTATAAAAATATTTTTTGATTCTTAACACTGTATAAAAGGCAAATTCGATCATTTTGATCAACTTTTTAAAACTACTTAGTCATGAAAAATATTCAAAGTTAAAATTTTGAAATTAGATTTGATACAATATTTGAAAAAAAAAATCAAGACTTTCTATATAAGAATACCGACTTGCTAACTTCTGTCTTTTCTAATTGTAAGGAAGTGTATATAGTCACTTAGTAGGCTTTCTTTTATGTTATACCTTATTAATATAAGTCCAAGCTAACCCATTTTTTATATTAATATTCCAGAGATCTCAAATTGGATAATGTTTTATTAGACTATGAGGGTCATGTACGTATCGCAGATTTTGGTATGTGTAAATTACAAATCTATTTGGATAAAACAGCGGATAGTTTTTGTGGTACACCCGATTATATGGCGCCTGAAATTATTAAGGTAATAACCGTGTTCTAAAACCTGTTCTGCAAACTAGAAATATGCATAAATGATTATAACTTGTATAACTTTATAATTCTTTTATTTTTTAGGGCGATAAATATAATCAAAATGTGGATTGGTGGTCCTTTGGTGTTTTGCTCTATGAAATGCTAATTGGTCAATCACCCTTCAGTGGTTGTGATGAAGATGAACTATTTTGGTCTATATGCAATGAATTGCCCTGGTTCCCGGTCTATATATCAGCAGAGGCAACACATATATTAAAGGGGGTAAGTTTTTGTAAACAAAATTATGGAAAATCAAACATGAGTCATGTTTTGATTTTGACTAAAAGTAGTAAAATTGAAAATTGTAATGGAACTCAATTTGACTTAATTTGGATTATATTTCATAACTTTCGTAAAAGTATATAAAAATTGATTTTAAAAATATCTTTTGACTCTTACACTTTAAGGAAAGATATGTTGAAATTTTAATTCAATTATGTAAAATATTTTGGCAATAGAAAATTATCAAAGTTGAAATTTTGAAAAAAAAAAATTAAACAAATAAATTTTAATATTTGTAGAAAATTAGCCCAAATTTAATTAAACCATATTTAATCGATCTTTTGAGATTTTATAAACATATTTTTTAAATATTTGCAGCTTTTGGAAAAAGATTACACCAAACGTATTGGATCTCAATATAGTCCGGCGGGCGATATTGTGGAGAATATATTCTTTAGGCCCATAGATTGGAATCTACTAGAGAAGCGACAAATTGAGCCACCTTTCAGACCACAAGTGGTAAGTTTAGCAAAAAACTTCTTGAAAATTATAATATAAAATTTTTATGAAAAATAAATTTTCCTTTACAGAAACATCCCTTGGATACCCAATATTTTGATCGTGTCTTCACAAGAGAACGTGTACGTTTAACACCTATAGATAAGGATATATTACAATCTATGGATCAGAAACAGTTCCTAGGTTTTACTTATACAAATCCTCACATAACATTGGATTAATTTGAATATTTCCCTGTATGATGAACCCCATCTCTATATATTTAGGAACAAACAACGATTAACCTCTTATAATATATATTTTCGATTTTTTGCATTGAAAAAAAAAACATTTCAAAATATTTTTTGAAAAATCATATCAAACCTTTTAGTAAAAGGTGTCCCCCTTAAAAAATTTGTTAATTGATTTTTTTTTTTGTAATTGGTATTGAAATTATTTTCAAAACTTTTTGTGATTGTCTCATTTTTTATAAATATTTTTGTATTGGCCAGGAGTTAAGGATTAAGTTCTATTCCTTCAAAAATTTGTTTGGAATTTTGTCCAAAATATATATATATTTTTTTTTAACTTCTCGAAAGTTTAAAATTTTTTTTTTAAATTTTTCTTTATGATAAAATTTATAAATTTTTAAAATTGTTTTATATTTTTGAACAAAATTGAAAATGGTTTTTAAACATTGGAAACGAAAGAAATTGTAAATTTTCCATTTAAAATTTTTTGTCAAAAAAATTTTATAGAAATTTTTTCTGTATAAAAATTTTATATAAAATTTGGAGTTATAAATATTTTAAAGAAAATTTCTCGTCTTAAAAAATTTATAGAAAATTTTTTGTTATTAAAATTTTATCAAAAATGTTTCGCTATAAAAATTTTATGGAAAATTTTTCGTTATAAAAATTTTATAGAAAAGTTTTCGTTATAAAAATTTTGTAGAAAAATTTTCGTTACAAATTTTATAAAAATTGTTCGCTGCAAAAATTTTATAAAAATTGTTTGTTACAAAAATTTTAAAGAAAACTTTTCGTTACAAAAATTTTAAAGAAAATTGTTTCTTACAAATTTTTTGTTACAAAAATTTGTTTGAAATTTTTGTTTTTTTAATTTTTTAGAAAATTTTTCGTTATAAACATTTTATAAAAAAAATTTTCGTTATAAAAATTGTATAGACAATTTTCCGTTACAAAAATTTGGAAAATGTTTCGTTACAAAAATTTTATAGAAGACTTTTTGTTTAAAACATTTAATAGAAATTTTTTCGTTACAAAAATTTAATAGAAAATTTTTCGTTACGAAAATTTTATACAAATTTTTTCGTTATTGAAATCTTTTAGAAAATATTTTGTTATAAAATTTTATACAAAATTTTTCGTTATTAAAATTTTATAGAAAATTTTTTGTTTTAAAAATTTTTTAGAAAATTTTTTGTTATAAATATTTTATAGAAAATTTTTCGTCATAAAAATTTTATAGAAAATTCTTCGTCGTAAAAATTTTATAGAAAATTTTTCGTCATAAAAATTTGTGAGTTACAAAAATTTTATACAAAAAAGTTTTCGTTAAAAACATTTTTCAGAAAATTTTTTGTTAAAAATTTTATAAAAATTATTCGTTACAAAAATTTTAAAGAAAATTTTTCGTTACAAAAATTTTAAAGAAAATTTTTCCTTATAAAATTTTTTGTTAGAAAATTTTTTTGAAAATTTTTCGTTATTGAAATTTTTTTTGAAAATTTTTCGTTATTGAAATTTTATAGAAAATTTTTTGTTATAAAAATTTTTTAGAAAATTTTTCGTTATAAAAATTTTATAGACAATTTTTTGTTATAAAAATTTTATAGAAAATTTTTTGTTATAAAAATTGTATAGACAATTTTCCGTTACAAATATTTGGAAAATGTTTCGTTACAAAAATGTTATAGAAAACTTTTTGTTTAAAACATTTAATAGAAATTTTTTCGATACAAAAATGTTATAGAAAATTTTTCGTTGCGATAATTTTGTAGGAATTTTTTCGTTATTTTTTTGAAAATTTTTTTTTACAAAAATTTTTATAGAAAATTCTTTGTTATAAAAAATTTATTCTTCATAAAACTATTTCGTTATAAAAATTTTATACAAAATTTTTCGTTATAAAAATTTTATACAAAATTTTTCGTTGTATAAATTTTATAGAAAGTTGTTTGATATACAAATTTTATAGAAAATTTTTCGTTATAAACATTTTATATAAAAATTTTTTGATATAAAAATTTTATAGAATTTTTTCCATTATAAAAATTTTGAAGAAAATTTTTAGTTAAAAAAATTTTATAGAAAATTTTTCATCATAAAAATTTTATAGAACATTTTTCGTTATAAAATTTTTATAGAAATTCTTTCGTTATAAAAATTTTAAGGAAAATTTTTTGTTATAAAAATTTTACAGAAAATTTTTCGTTATAAAAATTTTATAGAAAGTTTTTCGTAATAAAAATTTTATCAAAAAATTTTCGTTACAAAAATTTTATAGAAAATTTTTTGTTATAAAAATTTTATAGAAAATTTTTCGTTATAAAAATTTTATAGAAAATTTTTCGTTATAAAAATTTTATAGAAAATTTTTCATTATAAACATTTTATAGAAAATTTTTTGATACAAAAATTTTGTAGAAAATATTTTGATATAAAAATTTTATAGAAAATTTTTCTTTACAAAAATTTAATAGAAAATTTTTTGTTATAAAAATTTTATAAAAATATCTTTAATATAAAAATTTTATAGAAAATTTTTCGTTACAAAAGTTTTCAAGAAAATTTTTCGTTATAACAATTTAAAAGAGAATTGTTCGTTATAAAAATTGTATACAAAATTTTTTGTTACATATTTTATAGAAAATTTCTCGTTATAAAAATTTGATAGAAAAATTTTCGTTATGGAAATTTTTTGGGAAATTTTTCGTAATAAATTTTTTTCAAAAAATGTTTAAAATTTTATTTACTTGTATTCTAGAGAGTTCAACGCTTTAGTAAAGTGAAAAATATTTCTAATACTGTCAACAAGGTTTGAATATATTATTTTGAAAATATTAATTTTTTTCGTTTTCAAAATTGTTTAAAAAAATTTGAATTATTTCCATTTTCAAAATTTGTCGAATCAAGGACTTAAATTGTCTAGTCTAATAAAATTTGATTGGTTTACCCAAAATTAGAATTTTATTACAAAAATTGTTACCCTTTTAAAACCCTCTCTCCCTAAACTTTTATCATAATTTGTTACCTCCCCCCTTTCTCCTTTTTAAATATTTGTATAAAAACCAGTATTTTATAACAAATTATTTAGAATTTTGTAATAAGTTTTCAAAAAAACACATAATTTTTTTTTCAATTCGTTTTTTTTTCACCAAAATGCACTCACACACTCACATTAATTTAAATTTTTATTTAAACACAAAAAAAAATGTTCCGTGTCTTATCACTTTTTTAATTTCAATTTCTCTAGTCTCTAGTTTTAATTATTAAGTTTTAAAATTTTATTTTATTTAATTGTTAAGTAAAATTATGTTTAAAAAAAATATAAAAATTGTAACTTAAATTCCCTCCCAATTTTAAGTTTAAGTAAAACGGAATAAATTTGCTTGAAATTATTTATAAATATTTTTTACAATATTTATAAAACTTACAAACAAAACAAAAAAAAAGAAAGAATCATATAATTTTTCCAAATATTATGAAATCTTAGTTTTTAAGTTGAATATTTTATGAAATTTCATTTAAATATAAATTTACATATTGTATTGTAAACATTGTTAAATAGAAATTACTTCAAAAAAAGTCTAAATAAAAAAAATAGTAATAAAAAATAAAATTTGTTTGCGAGTTATAAAATTATTTTCACAAAAACTGTTTGGAACCACTGCAATGTTTTTGAAAAAAATTTTCGTTAAAAAAATTTTAAAGAAAAATTTTTGTTAAAAAATTTTTAGAAGATTTTATGTAATAAACAATTTTTTAAATTTTATGGAAAATTTTTCATTATAAAAAATTTATAGAAAATTTTTCGTTATAAAAATTTTATAAAAAATTTTTCGTTATAAAAATTTTATAGAAAATTTTTCGTTATAAAAATTTTATAGAAAATTTTTCGTTATAAAAATTTTATAGAAAATTTTTCGTTATAAAAAATTTTTAGAAAATTTTTCGTTACAAACATTTTATAGAAAATTTTTCGTTACAAACATTTTTCAGAAAAATTTTTCGTAACAAAAATTTTTTAGAAAATTTTTCGTTATAAAATTTTTTGTTATAAAAATTTTTAGAAAATTTTTCGTTATAAAAATTTTAAAGAAAATTTTTCGTTATAAAAATTTTATAGAAAATTTTTTGTTATAAAAATTTTATAGAAAATATTTTGTTATAAATATTTTATAGATTTTTTGTTATAAAAATTGTACATAAAATATTTCTTTATTCAAATTTTATAGAAAATTTTTCAATATTTCCAAAATTTTATAGAAATTTTAATAGAAAATTTTTCTTTATAATTACTTTATAGAAAGTTTTTCAATATTTCAAAATTTTTATAGAAAATTTTTTAATATTTCAAAAATTTTATAGAAAATTTTTCTTTATAAAAATTTTTATAGAATATTTTTCTACATAAAATTTTATAGAAAATTTTTTGTTATAAAAATTTTATAGAAAATTTTTCGTTACAAACATTTTTCAGAGAAATTTTTAGTAACAAAAATTTTTTAGAAAATTTTACGTTATAAAAATTTTATAGAAAATTTTTTGATATAAAAATTTTTAGAAAATTTTTCGTTATAAAAATTTTTAGAAAATTTTTCGTTATAAAAATTTTTAGCAAATTTTTCGTTATAAAAATTTTATAGAAAATATTTTATCGATTTTTCGTTATAAAAATTGTACATAAAATTTTTCTTTATACAAATTTTATAAAAAATTTTTCAATATTTCCAAAATTTTATAGAAAATTTTTCGTTATAAAATTTTAATAGAAAATTTTTCTTTATAATTATTTTATAGAAAGTTTTTCAAAATTTTTATAGAAAATTTTTTAATATTTCAAGAATTTTATAGAAAATTTTTCTTTATAAAATTTTTTATAGAATATTTTTCTACATAAAAATTTTATAGAAAATTTTTTCGCCATAAAAATTTTATAGAAAATTTTTTCGCCATAAAAATTTTATAGAAAATTTTTCGTTATAAAAATTTCATAGAAAATTTTTAGATATAAAAATTTAAAGAAAGTTTTCGTTATAAAAATTTTATAAAAAATTTTTCGTTATAAAAATTTTATAGAAACCTTTTCGTTATAAAAATTTTATAGAAACTTTTTCGTTATAAAAATTATATAGAAAATTGTTTTGTTATAAAAATTTTATGAAAAATTATTCATCATAAACATTTTTGAGAAAATTTTTCGTCATAAAAATGTTTCATCATAAAAATTCTATAGAAAAATTTTCATCAAAAAATTTTATAGAAAATTTTTCGCCATAAAAATTAAATAGGAAATGTTAATTAATTAAAATAAAATAAAAATAAATTAATTAAAATAAAAAAAATTTTCGTTATAAAAATTTAATAGAAAATTTTTTCGTTATACAAATTTTATAGACAATTTTTCGTAGTAAAATTTTTATAGAAAATTTTTCGTAATAAAATTTTTATAGAAAATTTTTCGTACTAAAATTTTTATAGAAAATTTTTCGTAATAAAAATTGTATGGAAAATTTTTAGTTATAAAAATTGTATGGAAAATTTTTAGTTATAAAATTATAAAAATTTTAGATACAAAAATTTTATAGAGATATAAAAATTTGATTGATATAAAAATTTTATAGAAAATTTTTCGTTATCAAAACTTTTTAAAAAATGTTTCATTATAAAAGTATTTATAGAAAATTTTTCGTTATAAAAATTTTAAAAAACAATTTTGGTTTTAAAAATTTTATGGAACAATTTTTGTTATAAACATTTTATAAAAAATTTTTCGTTATAAAAATTTTATAGAAAATTTTTCGTTATTATAGAAAAATTTTTAGAAAATTGTTTGTATAAACATTTTTAGTTAAAGTTTTTAAGTTTTTAAAGTTTTTATTCGTTATAAAAATTTTATAAAAAATTGTTCGTTATAAAAATTTTATGGAATATTTTCAACAAAAAATTTTTTTTAGAAAATTTTTCGTTTTAAAAATTTTATAAAAAAGTTTTCATTATAAAAAAATTTTTCGTTATAAATTTTTATAGAATATTTTCAACAGAAAATTTTTCGTTATAAAAATTTTATAAAAATTGTTCATTATACAAATTTTTTGTTATAAAAATTTTATAGACAATTTTTTGTTATAAATATTTTATAGAAAATTTTTCGCTACAAAAATTTTTCGTTATGAAAATATATGTTACAATTTTTCAAAATAAAAATTTTATATAAATTTTGTTGATAAAAATTTTTTAAGAATTTTTTTTCAATAAAAATTTTTCGTTATAAAAATTAAATAGAAAATTTTCTTTTATAAACATTTTATAGAAAATTTTTCATTATAAAAATTTTATAGAAAATTTTTCGTTACAAAAATTTTATAGACAATTTTTTGTTACTATAATTTTGTTCACTATAATTTTCAGTGTCGCCATCTATCGGAAATTAATCGCACCAATTTAAAAACCTCCGTCAACTCATGCGCAGCAACTTTAATAAAGGTCATAACATGATCAAATGCAGAGTTTACAATTTATTTCATTTTGATTGGCGCCAGCTGTCGGAAATTAGTCTTACACGGCCCATGCGCAACAACTTTGCTAAAGATCATAGCATGATCAAATGTACAGTTAACGATTTAATTATCTTTGAGCAGTTTTCAGTAGCGCCACCTGTTGGAACTTGGCCATACCAACTAATAATTCGTCGACTCATGAGCAACAACTTTTCTCAAGATCATAAAATGATAAAGGACAAACATTTTTATAAAGGACAAACATTTTTATAAATATATTTTCCTATAAGATTTATTTAAACATAGAATTATTAGAGAAAAATACCTCGGAGAATTACAATTCACGTCCATTAATTGTAAATGGTAAATCTCAAGGCAGTTGAACTTAAGTGTCTAATTTCCGTTTACCTTAAAATTTAAATTTTAAATTTAAATTATTTCAATAGTTAGGAATTCTCATGAAGTTTGAAGTTTGTAAACCTGTTTTCATTAAAAAAGTTAAGATGAAAGTGGAAGAGGTTCCCGGGTACCTTGGTGTTCACATAAGGGATAATAAATCAAAATACTATAGGACACTGCCTTACCGACAAAATTTTGCACTGAAATGTAGAACTTAGATATAAATTATTGTGGACAAGAACCAATGCAATGCAAGAAAAAAATTCCAAAACAAATGAAAGTTTTAGTACGATTTTAAATATAAATGATTTAGAACTAAACCACTTTTGAAATGATACAACAGATCTTAATGTATTGCTTTGACATATAGTTTTTAACCTTCATGTGCTCGGGATTAAAATCTAGCATATACGGTCGGATGTCTAGATTTGTAGCAAGGAAGATTTTTCTAAAAGAAAATATTCGTTATAAAAAGTCTTTCTTTTGAAAAGAACTGTTTTAAATTTTGAAATTTTTTGTTATTGGGTACATCATAATATGACTGAATTTTATTTCTTACAAGTTCAAACTCTTTGTTACCTTTCTTTGATTACACTGCTTAACAAAATTTGAAGAAAGTCATGACCAAATAAATCTGATCCCTAATCCGTATATAAAATTGTTTGCTAAATCCGAATAAATCAGAATGGTCATATGTGGAACAGTTTTTGAGACATAGAAAAATTACAGTTTTTTGCGTTTTCAAAAAAGATGATGTCATTTTAATCAAATTATTTTGGAAAATAGTCTACCGATTTCCTTTGTCTTTCTTTTCATTAAAAGATAATGAAATTATTAAAACTGACACTTATTGTTTGTAAAATATAGTCTAAAAATGACTGAGCCACAGAGGGTCAAAGTTGAACTTGCAAGAAAATTTTACAGTTTTTTTTTTTATTTTGAACTTTTAAACTTAATATCTAAAAACCAAGCAATAATAATTCTTCAAGTTTTACAACTTGACACGTTGGTCTATTTTAATACGAACATTTTTAACTCAATAAGACAAATATTTTGAATGTTTTCTATATTTAAGTGACATCATCTTTTTCAAAAAACGCAAAAAATGGTTATTTTGGAATATCTCAAAAACTTTTCTACTTTTGACCATTCTGACCTCAAATTTGGATTCGTCAGACAATTTTACATAAAAATTGGGTATCAGATTCGTTTGGTCAAAAAACTGTTACGTTGTGTTAGTAGGGAGAATTTTTTTATAAGTAACTGGACTCGAGCTTATTTTTATACCCACCATCAAAAAGAATGGGGGGTATATTGAAATTATCATTCCATTTGTAATTTCCTTAATATTGGCTCAAAAATCAAAAGCGATATATATTCTGAATCCTTATAAAATACTAAGACGATTGAGCGATGTCCGTCTGTCAGTCTGTTGAAATCACGATAACGCCTAAACGAAAGAAGCTAGCTCACTGAAACTTAGTAAAAATATTCTTCATTTCTGGTATTGAAATTGGGCAAAATTGGTTAACATTTGACCATAGCTCCCGTATAACCTCGCCTAGGCTAATCGCTTATTTGCTAATAAATTACAAAATATAATAGCTATGATGATAATTTGGTATATAGAAGTTTTACATAAGCAATAGGAAGCATATAAAATTTCATCAAAATCGGTTGACATTTAGCCATAGCTCCCATACAAAAAACTTATGAAAACAGCATAAATTTCACCTAAAATTTTACCTTTAATGCCAATAAATCTAAAACTACAACAGATATAACCACTAAATTTAGCGGGGAAGTAAAGAAAGCAAGAAAGTGTTATGCCAATGCCAGCCAAAATCGTCAAAATCGGTCCATTATTTATGGTACCCCCCATTGGTCCCACTTCCCAGAATTTATATATTGGCCACAAATATCAACATTTCGATTAAATCGGTCCTTATTTGACCACAGGCCCCATACAAATTCTTCTTTAAAAACGCACTAAATGAGACAAAAATCATTAAACGCTCGTAAATCTGAAGATAATGAGAATTTTGAGTTTATCTCTTGCGAGAAAATCAAATGACGGAAACAGCTTAAATATATAAGTTTTGACAAAATGTTTGTATGATGGCCAAATTTAGCAAATATTTGTCTTTGTACACGAAAAAGAAAACCTTTCACCTTAGTGGTAAAGGGTATCGTATGGTCGGGCTTGACCGACTATAGCACTTTCTTATTTGTTTTTTATATAAAATCGTAACAGTACTGAGTACAATTGTGAAATTTTAGGAGATGGTGTAGAAAATCATGTTACTTAAGCTTTTTTTTTTGGTGATTATGACTCGATATGAAAAATATAGGTGATCCCAGGTGATATATAAAAAAAATATATAAAAATCGATTTATGTGAAACATTTGTTGATTTCAAATTATTTTCGCCAAAGCCAAAAAACCTGCAAAAAGAACACACAATCCGATTAAACATTTAGTGGTAATTTTTAAATTATTTATTATTTATCGTTATAGTATAAGTAGTTTACAAATAGAATTTTTATTATATCGTGTTATTAGTATAGGTTCTATACATACTAATTAACTTGGGTAAATTAAACGAAGGAGGGGTCATTTTTTAGGGGGAGGACGAAAGAAAATTTTATAAAATTTTCTTAATACAAACTAAAGACAAATAATATTTATAATTAAAACAAAGCGAATAAGAAAAACAAATAATTTTACAAAATATGATTAAAAAGATAAAAAACTATTAAAATAAAAAATTATTTATATATAACACATAATAAAATTTTCAAAACATTTATACATAATTAAAACTAAAGACGGAGAATACAATTAAGAAAAAGATTTCAATGATTGAAAGAGCTTTTACAATAAAAGAAATAAATTTAAAAATAAAACGTATACCTTTTTTAAAATCTTTTTTGAAGTGTAAAAATAAAATTTAAGAAATTTTAAACATGATTAAAAAAATTTTGTAAATTTAAAAAAATAAAATCGAAAATTATATTAACGATTAAAAAATAAATTTTATGAACTAAATTTTTAAAATTTAAATTTAAAATAAATTTAAATAAAATTTATGTATTTTTTTGATTATCACAACAAAATTTTCTTTTCGAAATTGTTTTTCGTCCAAAATGTGAAAAAATTAAAAAGAAAAAGAGAAATATTTTTGTTTTTGTTTGGAGTTTTGAAAAGATAGAAAGAAACTCTTAATTTAAGTAGTGCTCTTTAGAAGGAGTGAGTAATAATACTAATATTTCATCTATATTGTTTTTCGCCACTGCGTTTATTTTCACGACTGTTACCACGTTTAAAGTACCAATTGTTGTTGTCCTGATACTTTTGCTCATTTTGTTTGCGCTGCTGCTCTCTGTGCTTCATATACTTTTCCTGCCACTCGCCACTGTCATCCTCTTCATTACTTTTCCTTTCAAATTTACGCTTTTGTTTGTTTGTTTTGCGATATTTGGAATCATTTTCCTTGGAGTCATCATCAAAATATTTGCTGTTACGCTCTTTGGAATTATCATTGTCATATTTTCTTTCCTTGGAGTTGTTATCAGATTTCCATTCCCGACTTTCTTTGGAATTGTCACGATCGTTTTTTCTGTGTTCATGATATTTTTTGAATTCCCTGCTGGGTTTATTTTCATCGGACTTTTGGTATTCCTTATTGGATTTTCTAGAGCCATCATATTTTGTTGACTTTGGTGGCCTGGAGCTATAGCTTTCCTCACCCTTTTGTTGATTACCTGTAGGGGGCAGTTTTTCTTTATTGTCTTCATTTGCCTGATAAATGGGTTTATTTTTCATATAATGCTGCTTGGTCTGGGCTTCCGAATAGCTGAATACATCTTGCAATTTTTCAAAGGGATTGTCTTGAAAACCTTGCAATTCCTCGGCTACGTCTTCAAAGGCTTTAAAAGCTTCCGATTGTTGCTTTAAATCCTCTACCACCTTACCAAATTGATCCACTAAGGAAGGATCCTTTCCTAGACCTTGTTCCACACACATATTGGCTATTTCCACAAAAGAGCCATCGGGACATTTATAAGGCTTTCTTAAGTCCTGCTTGGTAATATCCACCGGTTTAAGAGTATCACCATTACCCGCCCAAGCCTTAAAGGTTTTACTTTCTTTGCCATAATCCTTATATTTAGCCGACTTATCCTGATATTGCCTTTGCTGTTGCGGATCATTGATAGAAGACAAATATTTCACCTGTTTATTAAGTAAATCGATTTCGGCTCTCATCAAATTATTTTGCAATTCCATATCACTGAGTTTTTGTTCCAGCTCCCCGCTGTTGCCATTACCTCCTACTTGAGCCAAAGGCTGCCAGGTGGGATTAACAATTCGGCCATATAAGCCCAAAAGCGCAATAGCCACACCCACATAAAAGATGCCTTGTAAACCTTTTTTCACAAAAGGAGGAAAGTCATAGGAAATGGCTGCAGTCTGAGAGGACTTCTGTAAAGCTTGATTATCTTGGCTGGGCTCAAATGATCTTCTTCTTTGACGTATTTGTTGGTCCGGAAAGGATTCTGTTGACGGTTGTTGTATTAAGAGTGGCGACTGATTTTCCTTATCCATTTCTTCTCTTAATTTGTTGAGTATATTATCGTCCATGTGTTCATTTAAGGAAAACTTCATATTCATATCATGCAAATGATCTGTTACGAATGGGTGAGGTGATATTCGTCCCATGCTTTCGCTTTCGCTGATAATCGAAATGCCATCCGAGAATTCATCGGTGGTGACGTCAAGAGAACTGAAAAGGAATAAGAAATTAAGGGTATTAGAGAAAGAAATAAGGGGCATTAGAATAGGAAATTAGGGGTATTTGAATAAGAAATTAGGGGTATTAGTATAGGAAATTTATCTAATGTAGATCAAGTTTTCGTTTAAAAGCTTTTACGTTAAAAGCTTAAACTTAACCTGAAATTTTGTAGGGATTTTAAAAATTAACAAAATATATCGGTTTGAAAATCATTAAGTTTTATAGAACTTTAGCTTTTGCTACCAAAGAACAAAGTATAATGCTTAAACTTTAGCTGATAATTTTTTAGGGATTTTAATTTGAAAGATTTAGCCTTAAAACTGCATTCGTTTAAAAGCCTTTTTTTAAAAAAAGATTTTGGTTTAACATTTAAAAATGAGCTTTAAAATCTCTTTTGGTACCAAAGAACAAAGTATAAAGCTTTAACCATAAAAATGCATTCGTTTAAAAGCTTTTTTTAAATATTTCGGTTTGAAAACTAAAAAGTTTTATAGCACTTTAGCATGTAAAAAAGAGCTTTTAAATCTCTTTCCAAGAAGTTTTGGCACCAAAGATCAAAGTATAAAGCTTAAACTTTACCTGATACTTTTAAGGGATTTTAGTTTAAAAACTTTAACCATTAATATTTTAAAAATAGCTTTTAAATCTCGTTCAAGAAGCTTTTGGTACCGAAGAACAAAGCATAAAGCTTAAACTTTACTTGATATTTTTTAAGGATTTTAATTTGAAAGCTTTAACCGATAAAACTGCATTCGTTTGAAAGCCTTTTGTTTAAAAAAGATTTTGGTTGGAAAATGATGAAGTTTTAAAGCACTTTAACATTTAAAAAAGAGCTTTAAAGTCTCTTTCAAAAAGCTTTTGGTACCAAACTAACCTTAACTTTTAAACTTTACTTGATATTTTTAAGGGATATTTATTTAAAAGCTTTAACCCATAAAAATGCATTAATTTAAAAGCCTTCAATTAAAAAAATATTTCGATTTGAAAATCATAATATTAACTTTTTAGTTCCATTATCTCCGCAAAAGAGCTTAAAACAGGTGATTTTGTAAAGGCAATCATAGAGCTAAAAAGCTTTTTATCTGTTTTGAATTTATTGTATATAAATATAAAATAGCTTTTATAATAAAGAGGTTTTATAACTTTTAGAACAAAATCTTCTAAGGACATGAAATTAATTAGTTAATTAGTTAATATAAAATATTTTTATGCCCAAGAATCTTTCAGAAACTTATATACTTATCATTAAATTTCACTATGTCCTCTTGAAACAAATTAAAAAACTACATAGAAATCAAAGCTCTATTACATTCAATCAAAAGTTCCTCCACTTTTTCTTAGTTTAAACCACACAAAAACTTACTCTTTTTCATGTTTTTCTTCTCCCGGTTCCCGATCCTCTTCCTCCTCATTATCGTGATCAATTTCCTCTAAAACCTCTACACGATTTCCATTATCTTCCAAACTATCTTTTGCCTTTGTCTTTTCCATTTTGTCAGTTACCAAAGTCCATGTTTCAAAAGCATCAGAGGAGCCAGTACTGGCATCATCGTCTGGTGTGGCTGGTGTTAAAATATTTGTGGCGAACGTCTTTTCTAATGTAGAATCAATTAATAATTTGGCGGTTGACTCATTAAATTCTTCCTTCTCCTCCTTTTTTCTATCCATTCTGTTGTAATTGTTGGGGTTTTTGCAAGTCCAAGTGAATGTATTTTAAATCTGTAAGAAGATAAAAATGAAAATGATTATTATTACTAATTAAAATAAAATTATCTTATCTTTTTAAATAGTTGCTAAAGATTTTAGCGGCTAAATAATACAATTGCGGAACTAACTCTTAGATAACGTTTAGAAATAAATATAAATATTTTTATTTTTACGTTGAACTTGGTTTTGATGGCTCAAAAATGTTTTTCTTTAGAAAATCACTTTTTAAAATCTTTTTATAATTATTTATTGATATTTTATATTATTTTTTAATTTCTTTTCTTATAATTTTCAATATTTAAAAAATTTTCTTTGTTCTTTTTAGGATATATTATAAAATTCACGCAATTTTCAATTTAGTTGAGTTCCTTTGTCATCATATTTGCCTACTGGGCCTAATGTTGTCTTGTTTCTCTTCTTGTGGACGATTTTTAAAAATAAAATTTTGAAAAACAAGAAAAACACATTTTTCTTTTATGTTTGTGGGAGGTAAACAATATTTAAGAGATGCCAGATTTAAAAAGAAGAATATAGTCATGATTTCAAAACTACACACAAAAAAATTTATGAATTTAAATATAAATACATACACTATTTCCAATTGAATTTAATTAGATTTCAGAATGTTTTAAAAATGCCAGAAATGTCTAATTAGATTTTAAAACTTTAAGAATGTTCCCATTATGTTTCAGAATTTTCCAATTATGTTCCAAATGTTTCTAACTTCAGAATTTTCTGATTATCAGCGATGTCACAGAGCTCAATTTCATTCGGAAGTGGAATGAATTTCGTACTTTGCTTCTATAGAAAAAGTAAAACGAAATTCTTATTCGGATGGAAACCACTTTCAATTTTCCAAGTACAATTGAATTTGTATTTTTGAATATTTGAACAATTTCATCAATTAATCAGTGCTATTTTTTTAAACAAATTCAGAGTTACTGATTTCAATAGAAAAAATCTTGCTTCCTTAATATCTATACCACTTATATCGGACCGAAAATGGAATACAACTCTCATGTATGGACCGGTGCTTCAAAGTCTATTTTGGAGCTTCTCTACCATGTACAAGAGAGGACGAAGGTGCTTATCGGTGACAGTAGGGTAGCCAATTCTTTTGCCTCATTGGCGCATCGTCTTAATGTGGGTTGCGTTTCACTGTTCTATCGCTACTACAATGGCATGTGCTCAAACGAAATTAGGGATCTTGTTCCAGAAACTCGTACATTTCTTCGTAGCACACACAATTCAACAAGGGCTCATCCCTTTGTAGTCGATTTTCCAGTGGATCGCATTACGTACTATAGAGCAAACTAGTTTTATAGCAGTACAGCACGAATGTGGAATAAATTTCCTGCATCAGTATTTCCCTCTAATTATGATATCTAAAGGTTCAAATCGAGTATTAACAAACACTACTCCCTTTATCTTCCTTCCCACAACCTTTTTTCCTAGTTCCATGACAATGCATATGCATACGTAGGGGTCATCCCCTGAGTGTTGGTCCAATACAAAAAAAAAAAAAAACAAAAATAGCTTTATTTGCCTGTATAAGTGCCCATGATTCAACACCATATAATAACATGGGTAGTATAAGCGTTTAATAGGACGTGATTTTAGTTCTTACAGAAAGAAATTTATTGCTTAGACCAAAATAGCATCTGTTGGCAAGTATGATTCTACGTTTGATTTCGAAACTTATTGTATTCAACAAAGAGAAGATGTTTTAATATGCTTCTGTTGGGTCTTCCCCAGGATTAAACGATTAGTGAAGATCTGGTAGATTTACCACACCTGCCAATGTGGTTTTAGGCTAGGCTTTAGCTTTTCATGATCGACAGAATCATAAAAGCAATTGAAAGGAGTCTTATACCTCTATAATGGGCACATAAGGTTTTATCAACTTTTTTGTGCAGTGGACAAAGAATACTAAGACTTTAATCATACGATCTTCTAGCCATATGGTTTTTATAGGCTGGGACATACACCTTATCAACTCATCACCTCGAGTTACTGCAATTCTAACCTCATTTCGTTTTGGGTGGTGGACATATAGCACCGCCATCATTGATTTGTTCTGGCGTGTCACCTTGGTCGATTACACTTGATACCAGCTATTTACAAAAGTGCTCATTCCTTCCTCCATACAGGAGAAGATACAATTGTTGGAAAATCCGTTTGGTGTTTATATTATTTTAGAATTTACGCACTTCGTTTTGACTCTTATACATCTCAATTTCTTCGAAATATGCGTTTCTATTCCCTCCTTTCCCCACGATATCTTTCTAAATTTCGACGAGTAACTACTGATGATGACCGTCAAAATTTAGAAGACCCTGTTGATAAACATTCAAATTTAAAAATTGTGGAATACAATTGTAAATGGTGTAGAAATAGAACTAAAATAATGAGTTTTCTCTAACAAATACTAATAAAATGCAAATGTGCCAAAATTATATTTCTTTTAATTTTCGTTTTATTCAAAACGGCTTTTGTTCAATATTTTTAAAAACTTTTATTAATATTAAACCATTTTTATACCCTACACTAATTGGGAGGTTATTATGAATTTGTAATGATAATTGTAACGTATAGAATTATTAATTTGACATTAAGTTAAAAAATCGATCGATTAGAATATCTCGCTATTTTGGAATTCAGTATTTTGTTTTGGGTACATACCTCCCATAGGACTGATTTCACAAAATTGAGATTTTCTTTCGCTATCAAAAACTAAATATTTTTGAATACAAATTTTTCAAAACTATTGCTATCTGAAATCGATCCATATTAATAAATACCCAAAATTTTGTGACAATCGGTCCACATTTAAACTAAGCTCTGATAATTTGTATTATTATACGATCTTTTTATTAAGTTTTATTATGTCTGATATCCACTAAAATAAATAAAAATATTCAGATCTAATTATATCTTGAGTAATATTTAAAAAAAATATTTGACCATAGGGTATAATTGACGTGGGGTATCATATAGTCGAGCTTAACCGACTGTAGCACTTTCACATTTGCTTCTTTTTGAAAACTGCATCATAAAGTAAGACATACGTGTTCATTTAATGACAAAAATGCAATTATATTTCATAAGATAAATTGTAAATCAGTGCAAGCTGAAATATTACTTGTACTTTAGACCAAAAAACAAGTATAACACAACCTTCTATTTCTTCTGCACCGAATGTGTTTTTCGTTTTTATTATTCTACACAATAAAATTATAAATTGAGCATAAAATATAAAAGTATTTCACAATTATTTTACTAAAAGTGCAAGACTATTTTTAGGAAAAAATTAAAAATTAATCATCGGTAACATTTCGGTTATAACATGAAAAATATAACCCCCCAATTCATAAACAAATTTTAAAATTATCAAATTCTTATAATTTAAAATTTGTATGGTAAATATATGTATTGTAAATTTTTATTTATTTATTTTTTTTAATAAAATAACTTTTCACTTTTTTAAAAAAGCAAGCTTTTCTATGGTAATCATACAAGATTAGTCAATGTCCCTTCTATTCTAGAAGACTTTATATACACAGATTTTTGATGATATCTTTAAAATTGCACAAATAAATGAAAAGAATATTTCAAAATTTAAATTTTCGGGTATTAAATGTCAAATATCTCATAAGTAATAAAACTTATTATTTTATATTTTACCAAATTTCAACGCCTAAAGTGTAGTCTTCAATTCTGGAAAATTTTAAGATAAAATCTCAATCGCTATAGAAGTTATGTACAAAAATATTTATGAATGTTGTGTGAAAATTTCTACAGAAATTTATCGAATTCAAAAATATAGAACAATTCACATAATTCAATGTACATAATTTTGCAGTCTTTACTGCGAATATGCATAGCATAAACATATCTTAAATTTAAATATTATTTTTTGAAATTTTAGATAAACACATTAATGAGCCATCAATTAATTGTCAAACCGCCAAAATGAAACCCATAAACATATTTTAACATCATTTTTAACACTCTTGACGAAAAATTTGTTTATGTCGCATTTCTGACAGTTTTTTTTATAATAAACGATTCAACTTTTTATATAAAATCACTCTACGTTTGTGGTAATATAAAATTAATATTATATCTAATAGTTCAGAGGTTACATGCTAATACACTTAAGTATAAAGGACAATGACCCCAAAATTTTTCTTTGAACAAATAAATTCTTAGTGAAAAAAAATAGTAAAATTAGTTTTTAAGGAAAATCCTTTTTGAGAATTAACTTTTTTATAGGCCATTTCATAATTATGACCAAAATTAGAGATGACAAAGAGCAAAATTTGCTAGGTTTAAGTAGAACGAAGGAAGTAAACAGACAAGTTGACATGTCATTAAATTCTAGGACGAATTTAGTAGATAGGATAGAGAGATCTCGCGCGTATGTAGACTAAAGAGTGTTTTAAAAAAAATAGGCATTTACTATTTTAGACAAAATTTATCCATAGTGCAAGAAATAATTTATTTTTTGATCAAGTTAGTTTCTACAGATATGTCAGATACTATTATTTTAGAAATTATTAATTTTCAATAGTTATTTCAATCAAAATGGACTGCGAAAAAAAAGTTCGTGAAAATATAATTGAAACTTTTCAAAAAAATCCGTCATGGACTTTTAAATAAATAGCTAAAAATTTGAAAGTTGACCCTCGAACGGTTTCTAATGCCATCAGACGGTATAAGGAAAACCTGAGCATTGAAAGAAAACCTGGATCAGGGAGGAAAAAAGGTCCTACAGATATTGGTAAGGCAAAAGAAGTCGAGCGACTCTTTCGAAGAGCGCCTAACACTTCTTTAAGAAAAGCAGCTCGTACGGTGAAATGTTCTACGAATTTTGCACATAGTCCAAAAAGGTTCCAGATCGCAATGCTATAAAGAACTTAGAAGCAAAAAAACGAGCGAAAAAATTGAAGTCTGATTTTATAAAAAAATACACCTGTTATGTGATGGATGATGAAACATACGTGCTGGCAGACTTTTCTCAACTTCCTGGTCAAGATTTTAATGTTGCTGATAAACGGGACAATGTTCAGCAAGAGTTTCGCACAAAAAAACAAACAAAATTCCCTAAGAAGTTTCTCGTGTGGCAAGCTATTTGCAGTTGTGGCAAAAGAAGTAAAGTATTTGTGGCATCTGGCACAATAAACACAGAAATTTATATAAAGGAGTGCCTACAAAAACGGTTGTTACCCTTTTTAAGAGAGCACAGAGTGACTACATTTTTTTTGGCCCGATTTGGCATCATGCCATTATGGAAAAAAGGCACTTGAGTGGTACTCAAAGAATAATGTAATTTTTGTACCACGAGAGGCAAATCCACCTAACAGTCCAGAACTTCGGCTTGTGGAAAGGTATTGGGCTCTGGTAAAAAAGGAATTGAAGAACACAGGAAAGATTTCCAAGAACATGTCCGATTTTAAGAGCAGGTGGAACACATGCTCCAAAAAGGTATCAGAAGCAACTGTAGAATCTTTAATGGGAGGGTTTCCGAAAAAAGTCGATAATTTTGCAAAACCCGAGTACTAAGTAAACATTTTAATGCTAAATGATTTTGTATAATATGTCATTATATTTGCGTATTTTGTAGAGTTTTTATATTAAAAGGTTTGATTTTTATTTAAAAAAATCCAACTACAAATTTTATTTAGAGCACTCTTTATGTGCGGATAAACATGCCTCCGACTCAGAATACAGTCTTTACATTGGCCTTTGCCATTGGGTATCTAAGTGGAGATGTCGAATTGGCACCAACTGGATTTCCGAAAAAGTTCGTTTAAAATTTTTATGTAGATTACTTCAAAATCGGTTATTTATGTAAAAATTAATTGAATTAGCTTTTCCATAACTGTTTTGAAATATGATATATAAGGCGTTGTTTTGAGATAAAAACCGCGAGATTTTTAAAAAGTTATCTCCTTTAAATGGAAATTATAGTTATATATTTCTTTTATTTAAGATAGATAGCAGGAAAAATACTTTAGGTCTATATAAAAACTTATTATTTTAGTATTCGACCAAACTGAAAAAGTCGTCAAAATCAAGGGAACACTAAGCGAACAAGGTTAGGGCGATTCTCCAGATAGCTCGGAGAATGTCGAATGCAGATTTTGCCTTATTAATAGCCTATTCGATATCCTTGTCGGTGCCACCTTTTGTAGATACCAAACTACAAAGATAATTAAAGGTACACATCCAATAACCTCGTTATTCACATTGATATGTGTCGACGGGTTTGCGCAATAGCCTCCAGGCATAATCTGTGTCTTGGAAATATTGATTTCCAGCCCAGCTGTCCGAAATTCAACACTAATAGCACTTGTGATTTCTTGAAGGTGACCTGGGCTTTGGCTTAGAAGACATACATATGTCATCAGCGTATTTCAAGTCCTCGAGTTGTTTAAAGAATGTCCATTGGATACCACGTCTACCATTCAGTGCTGTGCGCATTATATTGTCGATGACAAGGATAAAAAGTACTGGTGACAAGATACATCCTTGTCTTACACCAGTAGTAACTTCGAACGGATTAGAAAATTTACCTTTATGTAGAACCCGACATTTAAAGTCCAAACCCTGCGATTTATTGCACTTAAAAAGATCTTTTCAATTATAAAATAAGTGTAATCCAACCATTTCGAACACCAAATATTTCTTTTAGCTGAAGCAATGACATTTGGGCAACAAATGTTGTCCTCTAAAACACACATGTTCATTATTCTTTTTCAAGGAATTGTAATTAATGCTTGTTAAAATGACCTTAGCACTTGAACGGCGCTATCGTTTTACACTCGCCTGTAAGTAAATAAAAATGGCCAAGTATTTTCACATGACTTACGCAAATAACAACAAGAACACTGGCCAGGTCTAACAAAAACCCACAAAAATCCTTGTTGCAAGCCTCGAATTCTTTTACTTTTGTTTTAGCACAATAAACACAATAAAGGTGTAATTCACCTTTTTTAGTTATTAAATAGCATATTTTCTTGCTAATTATTACATATTATATAGTGAAATGTTTGTTTTATTCCATTCACTTGATATTTATTATTGCGCAAAAGGGGAAAAAATACAATTTTTTGTTTTTATTATTAATTTATTTGAAAGTTTTTTTTCTATCTTTTGTCTCTTTAACAAAATTTGTTAATAACAAAATAAAAACCAACCATTTGCTGTGAATTCTGTTTATAAACTACGTCAACTTTTTAGCACAATTTATTATTAAAGACAACGATGACGGGCGAGCGTCTAAAAACAGTCTCAAACATTTACAAAATAAAAATAATGTAAATCCCTGCAAGAACAGTGACAGTCATTTTACCCGTCATATGACTGACATTAGTGACAAAGTTTCCATCATCGCGTAGAACAAAGTTTCTATCATTTTATTAAGCCAATATGAGAAATGTGACCGAAACTTTTATGTACGTGTGATTTTGCATCTCTCTCTAACACACACATTTTTTCAACCACAGATAATATATCTGAGCTGTTCACTCTAATGATTTTTACTAGTCAACATTCCTATATAATTGATCACAGATGACCGGTAAAGTTTGATAAATACTTCGTCAGCAATGAGATAGCTTTAGTCACAGGTGACCAGTAATGCTTGATGATTACGTCGCCACTGTTGACGGACTTCTAGTTTAAAGAAAAACACATAACATTTCATCTCAATATTTATATTATTTAAATAATAAAATAACAAAAGGATAACAGTCAAATAAAAAAAGTATAAATAAATATATAACAAAAATGTACATTTAATTGAACAAAAAGTAAACAACATAAGGAACTAAATTAAACAAAATGAAAATAAATTAAAATTACATTTGATATTTTTCACTTTTTTATTTCTTTACTTTATTTTATGTTTTTAGAACACTTAAAAATTGTTTGTTTAATTTAATTTTATTTTTATTATATTTTTTCTTAGTTCTTTTTTTGGAAGTTAATGCACGCCACAAAAATAATTTTCAGAAAATGTCAAAAATTCAACCATGCAAATAACTTGTTTAACGATGATAGAAACTTCCTCACGAGTGACGACCATATGTTTTGTCAAGTTTAAATGTGTTAGTAAATATGTTTTGTGTGTATTAGTTTCGGTCATTCATTTCATATGTTTTTATTTTTTCGTGTTTATTTTCTTCTATTCGTTTGTTTTTTTTTCTGCTAATTCTTTGTATTTGTTATTGTTTTTGTATCTAAAAGTGTTGGTGTTTGTATGTGTGCGTGTTTTTACTTGTTGTTTATTCAAAGTCTACACACAGCTGTTAGGAATGGTATTGCCAGCTTGAATTTTGTATAAATGAGGAGATTTTGCTTTTAAACGATGGTATTGCTAGTATTGGGTTATTAATTGGTGTAAAATAAAAGATTCTAATTAATGTAAAATTTGTAATGTAGAAATGATGAAGTTAAAGGAAAATTGTTTAAAGGCTGAAATATTCGGTTTATTATCAGAATAATAAGCTTAAAATTAAAATTGGGTTTAATGTACAGTGCACATGTAAACTAAATTTATATACAAATTTTCCATATTTAATTTTTTAAAAATAATTTCTTTAAAAGACAAATTTTCGACATAAAATATTAGAAATATTTTTAGAATATTTTTATACCCACCATCAAAAAGAATGGAAGATATATTGAGATTGTCATTCCGTTTGTAATTTCAAACCAAAATTGAGGTAAATTCAAAATCATTATGAAATTCTAAGACGATTAAGCGATGTCCGTCTGTCTGTTGTCGGCACAATAGAGGCTGATGAACTGAAATTTGGCAGAAATATTATTATTCGCTAAAATTGATTATTTTCACGTTATTCGTAATAAAATCACTATTAATCCAAGATTTTGATGGTATAAGGTTTGTTATTTGGAAAACTTGTAGTTTTACGATCGCCGAGAATTGAAGGTTTTTTACCATATTCATTTTTTTTTATTAGAAAAACAAGTAAGAAAAGCTATAGTCGGTTAATCCGACTATATCATACTAAGGTCAGATATGGACCAACAATTTAACAAGTTTTCCTTAAGTCTTAGAGACAAACATACATACACTATGTGTTATTTTTCAAAATTTCGAAATTTCCAGCTAAGGGCTAAAGGTAAAGGTAAATATATGAGCTAGAGTTTAAAGTTACGACCTTTGTTCATAATAAAAAATTAGATTTTTAGGAAGAAGTATATTTTAGACAAATGTAAAAATCTTCTTTTTTTAGACTTTTGGCCAAAATTTATATTTTTTGAATTTTTGAAAAAGTTCAACAGAAACCAGCAAATTTATTGATAAAGTCGATATTTCATGAATTTTATCTTTTTTGGCAGAGGAAATATTTTTATACCCTACATCAAAATAGCTGTTAATGATGTCATAAGTTTGTGCTGATGAATCCAATTTAAAGATGTCCGTCCGTCTGTTGATCATCGCTATTGAAATTGACCTAAATCGTTCCACTATTTCAGGTACCTCCCTTAGAACTGACTTTCCAGAATTGAGACATTGACAGCTAACAGACATAAAAATCCGTTTATTAAAAAAAATAAGAGAAATATTATCTATAAACTAAATTATGTTGGCATCATGCCATAGCTGTTTACAGCACCTACTGACAAAAGCCACTCACATGAGACCAAAATTGTTCATAAAACTGAAGATAATGACAATTTTATGATGAGTTTTTGCACACACGATTTTTTGTATAAACTAAAACTAGCTCACATATATGACCTAATGGCAAAATGCCTTTAATATATACATATGTAAATGTACGGATTTTTATAACCTTCACCACCATAGGTGGAAATCGGTCCATTATTTATGGTACCTCCCATAGGTCCCATTTCCCGGAATTGATATTTTGGCCACAAATATCAATGTTTTTCATGAAATTTAAAACATATACTGCTTATATAAACCAAAATCACTGTACCAAATTTCAATTTTAAAATCGGTCTACATTCGACCATAGCTTCCATACAAACTCTTCTGTCAAAACGCACTAAATGAGACAAAAATCTCAAAAACGCTCATAAATCTGAGTATAATGGGAATTTTGAGTTTATTTTTTACATACATTATTTTTGTAAAAACTGTAATCAATTTGCCAAATTTCGAGATAATCAGCCTACATTTGACCCTAGCTCTCATATAAGTCCAAATGATGGAAACAGAATAAATATATAAATTTTGAAAAAATGTTTGCATTTTGGGAAAATTTAGCAAATATTTGTCTTTATACAGGAAAAATAACACCATTGACCTTTGTGGTGAAGGGTATCATATGGTCGGGCTTGATAAATTTCAATCGTTTTTCACTCACTTTTTGTTTCACAAAATAGCTTTATGATTCATTACATATTTTTTTATATAATCTACATTTATAACAAAGTCTATATTTACGCCTATATTTACGCACTATTTATAAGATCCCAGTCCTTATATTACTTTCTTACTTGTTTTAATTTATTAATGTTGTACTTTTACCTTGAAATTATTTTATTTATGTTATATTTTACCTACATACTACTTTTATTGTCTCAGCGAAATTAATCAAAATGTATAGATAAGAGAAATAAATACAATGCTCATATGATATCAGATGAATGTGTTTGCTAGAGATAAAAATATTAAATAAATAATGGTTTTAGTTTTGCACATCATATGGCTGAGAATTAAACGTAAAGCAAATAAAAGTGAATTTTACATTAACAATAAAATAATAAATATTTGGATAACACAATTGATTTTAGTTGGCAATAATCTCAAAAAAATATATCTTATCAGATAGATAGAGTAATAAAAATACATATTTATAACATAACATAACCTTAACTTAATATTAATTATTTCGATTTATATGTATTTACAAATGTAACACTTTATAATTATAATGTATAATTTGTAATCTTTACACATAATTTCTGTAACGCCACTGCTTTTATGCAAATTTGAGGTTTGTGTCTTAGCTTAAACGAATGGCAACACTAGGTACATATCTAAAGAGATTTATGTTAAATCTATGGCAGCATCATGTCCGGCATTGCCATTTAGATATAAATTGTAATAGAACAATAGTGGAGAAAACTAGCGACAGTTATGCAAATTAATGTATCTAAGTGACACAGTTGCATATTTTAGTAGTACTTTTTGGAAAAATTTAAACAAGGAGTGTCGGTTAGTCTTGAATTTGAAAATTTTTAAATAGTGAGTATTAAAAATAGAAACACACCCGTTTTTTTTTATTAATATTTTCAGTATACCAAAACTTTATTTTTTTAATGCAAATAACAATGTAACAAAATTTTATTTCGAACATTGGAATTATTGTAGTTTTTTTATTATTATTAATTTTATTAGTAAATTGGGAGCAAAAACAAAAACCTATAATTATTATATTAATTTTATTTGTATTAAAAAGTTAAATTTTAAACATGCTTATGGTTTAGTTTAATTATTTTTATTATTAGTTTAAACAAAAAAGAAAAAAATTGGGTATTAGTTTTGTAAGTTAGTTTTTAAACTTATAAATAAACATAGCACTTGATTGTTTTTTTATTTTAAATAAAATTTCAGTTATTTTTTTTTTAATTCTAGAATTAATTTATTAGTATCTACTTTCTAGTGTTGCCAACTAAACGTGCCATTCTCAGCCTCAAATTCCTTAACAGTGTTGTACGTTTTAACTCACCATTTTGTTGTTGCTTTTCCATAATTCTCTGCACTTCACCCGCCTCTGAACCGCTCTCCCAATCGAAAGCGGGACTTTGTCTTCTGACCATATTAGACGTGGTTATCTCTTGAATTTGTGGTTGTTGTGGTTTATTATTTGGTTGTTGTTGTTGTTGAAATTGTTGGGTTGGTGTAGATTCCCTTATAATGGGCGAATACTGACGTTGTGTTGGAATGTTGTTAAGCTGCATTGGTGAATGTTGCGGTTGTGGTGTTTGCTGTAGCATCATAATGGTTGGTGTTGCACGATTTTGTTGAAATTGCTGCTGCTGCTGCGCTTGTTGTTGCAGCTGGGGACTTGCCATCACATAAGACTGTTTAATAGCGTAACGTGGACTAATTTGATCTGTTAATAGTCCAGCCTGCTGGGTGTGTTGTAGTCTCTGATGTTGAGGCGTCCAATAAATTTGACTCACTTGTTGACTTGAACTGCGATCAAGTATCAATGGAGTACTACGACCGTCGTGCAAACGGGGACGTATTATCTGATGCTGCTGCAGCTGTGGATTAGGTTGCTGATGCATTACCGGTTCCCTGACTGTTATATAGCCATAAGCTCCCGGCATATTTTGCAGCTGATGTGGCCTTATATACTGCGGCTGGGCATACAGCTCATTTTGGGGATAAGCTGTTATAATTTGTGCTGGTTGCAATTTGTCACCATCTACTAAAATATATTGTGTAGCGGCTGGGGCAAAGGCACTTTCGGGTCGGGTCAATGTACCTTGTCTTATATATACTGGTTTTAATTCCGGTTCTCGTCTTACTAAATATTGTGTAGGTTGACCATTTGGATTAACTAAAGTGCGTTGGGGAATTTCATATAATTCCGATTGATTGGATTGTAAACTGCCACGCTTTACCACATGAGCATAAATTGGTGAATTGGTATTGGGATCGTTAATGATCTCCTGGGTAATAGGAACAAAATGACCACCATTTTGGCTGGCGGTTGGCAAGCTGTGCATACGTTGAGGCACCTGGGGAGCGGCGTACATTCGGGAGGCTGGCCTTTGATGGGTCTCTACAGAGACATAGGAAACCGGTGACAAGTCTGTGGCTTGTTTCTCATAAATGGATTGTAAAGGAGGATTGGCTTGATTTGTGGGAGTTTTATTCAAAGACTTTCGGCAAAACTCTTTAATCTTCTGCAGTATTTCATCTCTTGTCAAAAGGCCTCCAATACGTCTGGTAGGTTGTGAGGCCTCTTCCTGTTTTCTTCTTAATACCACCGGGGTTTCAGGAGTTTCACTTTCATAGCCACGCTTTGTATTGGCCAGACCTTGGGTCATGCCATCCAAGACACTCTGTGAACGTGGAGGAGGATTTTGTAAAGTTGGCTGATTGCTTAAAGGTTCTGAGCCCGCTATAGGTTTGCCATCGATAATTTTCACTTGTCTATTACTGGAACGTATTACTCCAGAAAAAGTATTGCGCTGAGGAGAACCTCTGGTAAAGCTGCCATCATTTTGAGGGGCTAAACGAACTTGGGAGCCACCCGGTAAATGCTCATAAATATTTTCCAAAGGCTTATCTGTTATTTGACCCTGTTGTTGCTGTTGCAGCTGCTGCTGTAACTTCTGCTGCTGTTGCATTACCCGGAAATACAGCTCTTTATCGGTTTGCTCTTTAATAGCTCTTAGTTTCTCCCATTCCTGTTGATCTACATATACCCCCAACTGAGAAGCTTTTTTGGGTATGGACGATATAGGTGAAATAGTTTTTGTCTCTCCTAACCTGGGCATTTGACCATCTCTTAAGGGTGTTGAGGTCATGGCTGGACCCTCATTAACCGGAAATGTAGTTTCTCTAAGATTGTCATTAGTACGAGTACTTATTGTTAGGGGAGCCAATAAAGTATCCCCGGTAACACTGTTGGACCTTTGTTGCTGCATACGGGCAGCATTTCTTCTTAAAATCTCATTACGATCCATGGATGAAGATCGTGGAAAAACCTGCTGTCTATCCGCGGTTTGGGAAGTTCTTTTAGGTATCATACTCTGTCGTTCTAAAGAACGTCGGAAATTTGTATCATTCTTTTGTGGATTCTCCCGGGGGAGAGTATAAAGATTATTATTAACTGTGGTTGGTCTTTCGCTTAATATAGACTTAGGATTGGTATCATGCTTATTCATACGCTCTCTGGACAATGTTCGCCTAGGAGGTTTTGCTATGGGCTTCGTTTGAAGTTCCTTACGTCTTAGGCCGGGGGTTAAAGTAGGATTATTTGGGGATTTATTGTTTGAAGGATTTTCAGTAGAACCATTGTTTTCATTATTTTCAGCATCGGTTAAAGCACTTGATATAGAAACTGACAGATTATCACCACTGGCATAGCTCTTGCGTGATCTTTCCATTTGCTGTTTTAACTCCAGAGCCTCGGCAGGACTCAGGAGGTTGCTGGCTTTAGGACGGCCGTGGAAACTTTGACGTTCTAATACCACTCTTTTAATGGGTTTTATAGAGCCATTTTCTTGATAATTATTGGGTTTATTAAAGTCATACACAGACTTGGGATTTGGCTGAGGCTCTTTGGGTGTAGTTTTCCGCCTCGAGGCAAATATGCTATTGGCCAAAAGACGCTGAAACACTGAGGGCTTGCGATTATTTTCCGGACCATCTACACTATCGAAACCATGGGTAAAGTGTATGCGTTCTGGTTCAGCTTTAAAGCTAATCTGCTTTATTGTCGAAGCTTGAGGTTTGGTATACATGTTTTGGGCACCGTTGGGTATCTTTTTGGGTATTAAGGTTAGACCTTTTTTCTCTAGATACTCTTGAAATTCCTTGGACTTAATGGTATTGGTAAAAGTGCCTTGAGGAGGTGGTGAGGGTTCTCGACTTATATTACCCTCCTCTTCCTGTTGCGACGACTTGTCTTCTTTTTCTTTAGGTTTCATTTGATTCATCATCATGTTATTATCATCACTGGATTCACTTTTGGTTAAGGGTTCTTCGATTTCATCTAGATCATCGTCTGACGATATATGCAATTTCTTAACTCTTTCATCAAATTTTTTGGCATTCTTTGTAACCTCTAGTGGATTATAAAGACTATCTTCTAGATCTGTGCCAGTTTTAATTTTCAAATCTGATAACTCGGGATAATTGGGTTTAGAGCATTTCTTAAATGCCAAGGGCAGTTTGGGTCTATTGTCGGTTTGACGATTTTTCAAATCTTTAAATCTATCGCGTTGATGTTCTCGCGGTGCTGCTGTGGGCTGTGGTAACTTCTTTGGTGGCTTTTTTAAAGCTATATCTCTTAACTCTTCAAATTTGAGTTTTGCTAATACTGTGGGATCATAGACAAAATACGGATCTGGATTTTTGATATAGGTTTTAACATATTTCGATTGTTTCAGTACCTCCTCGGTGGTAACAAACTCATCCGAGGGGGATTTTATAATGCCGTTACTCTTACGATTATTAGCCTCGTTCTTTAAACGTTCTCTTTCCTTTTCTTTTTCTCTTTCACGTTCTCTTAGCTGTTGCGTTACCGTTTTGCGCACACTTAATGTAGAGCGCTTGGCTGGCACTGGAGGTGGTGTCTTTTTATCCTTTCTCTTGGCTGTGCCGTTACTCAAATAACCATTCGTCTTAAAGGGATTCTGTTGATCAACAATTGGTTCTCCCGTAATAAACTTCTTAATTTTCTCATCATTCGGATCAAAGGAAACTGATTTTTTCAATTTCGTTTTCACCTCTTTCTTATTGCCACCGTCTTCCTCTTCTGTCGTATTGAAAGAACGATCTGTGGCATCTGTATCACAACCTTCATCCAGAGAACTGTTGCGCAGGCAACCGTTTGTCTTCAAATTTGATGTAAGCGATTCGTTAAATGAATTTCTTATATTTGTATCTAATGATTCTAATGAAATACTTTTCAGCGGATCTTTAAGTTTATTCGATAGATATTCGTTACTGCTTGTTTCTATGACGGTACATAATGATTCTGTGCTAACATCATTGCTGACTGGTTCTGACATGTCGCCTTGTAGGTGTTTGGGGGGAAATTAAAAGTCTTTTGGAGCGGTGTGGGGAGAAGAAGTGAAGGAAGTGGGATTTGAGAAATAGTGGGAATATCGAAAGAGTTTGTTTGGCTTATAATGACGGGCATTGAATCTTCCAAATGTCTTTGTATTTCCTGTGTGTGAGAAGCTGTAAAGAGTGGCAAAAGAGTTAATTTGAGTTAATTTAAGATAGATGTGATTTGCTTTTGTTGCATGTTAAATAAATATTATGTGGAAATTATAGTAATAAAGTTGTTGGATAATAAGACAGTGGTTTGGGTAAGAGAAAATGTCGAAGGTTTTGGGAAATGTGAAAATTATGCATGTGATTTTGTAGGAAATCTAAATTTTTATGGTGGCTATTTTCAATATTTATTTTAAAAACAGTTCTTGCGCCTTCGATCTTATTATGATACCTATTTCTAAAAGCGAAGCATATGGATGGAGGTTGGATATACAATTCCGGTTGATTACATGATATTCTTTACTTTATTTATTTTTCAGAGGAATTTCTCAAACCTAGACTAATACATATCTCTTAGTCGAAACTAATATTCTGCCATATATCCAAACTTGAGAATGTCATTGGAGTTGTGGTTTTAATTCCAAATAGGTTTCATTTAAGATTTTCCTGGAATGTTTTCATCGGAGCAAGGAAATGGAACCAAAAACCAACATCTATATCAATACCTGGTTTGAATTGTTATAGCTCAGATATATTGGACTTTTTTGGACACGAATGAATCTGATCTGATTTCAAAAACAATTACATACATAAAGTTATTTGGAATCTGAGATTTTCTAAAGAACTTTATGATTATTAAGACCATTTGGACTACATCTTCAAAGACATGCTATCCTTAACTTTCACCCGGTTGAATTAATGTAACAGCATAAAGCCCGTTACTCGGCGATCAGCGTAAACACTTAGCATGGTCTCCTTCACATATAGAATACGCCTGTCCCTTCTTCTTCGACTGATATTTTAAAAACTGTGAAAGTTTTTAAAAGATCGGGCTTCTAGAGGTTTACACCGATGAATCTAAGTCCAAGAAGGAGTTGGCATTTCCAACCTGCTCTTAGTTAAGAACATTTATTTTAAGCTTCCTGACCTTTTAAGTTTTCTATCGGTTAAAAAAAAGGCAATAAGTTTTCTATCGGCTAAAAAAACAGCCATATGCGGTGGATTATGACTTTGAAGGTGTTTCGAGATTTCTTAAAAACGGAAATTTCCGAAATTCCCAATTTTCAAAAAAAAATTATTATAAATAGTAAATTTTCGAAAAATTTCCTATAAACAGTAAATTTTTGAAAAATTTCCTATAAATAGTAAATTTTTGAAAAATTTCCTATAAATAGTAAATTTTTGAAAAATTTCCTATAAATAGTAAATTTTTGAAAAATTTCCTATAAATAGTAAATTTTCAAAAAATTTCCTATAAATAGTCAATTTTCAAAATATTTCTTAACAATAGAAAATTTTCGAAAAATTTCCTATAAATAGAAAATTTTCGAAAAATTTCCTATAAATAGTAATTTTTCGAAAAATTTTCTATAAAAAGTAAATTTTCGAAAAATTTTCTATAAAAAGTAAATTTTCGAAAAATTTTCTATAAAAAGTAAATTTTCGAAAAATTTCCTATAAATAGCCAATTTTCGAAAAATTTCATATAAATAGTCAATTTTTGAAAAATTTCCTATAAATAGTAAATTTTTGTAAAATTTCCTATAGATATTAAATTTTCGAAAAATTTCCTATAAATAGTAATTTTTCAAAAAATTTCCTATAAGTATAAATTAAAAAAAAAAAAAAAAACTATAAATAGTCAATTTTTAAAAAAATTCCTTTTAAAGGGCAATTTCGAAAAATTTCCTTTTAAAAGTCAATTTTGAAAAATTTCCTTTTAAAAGTCAATTTTCAAAAAAATTTCCCTTAAATAGTCAATTTTCGAAAAATTTCCTATAAATAGTAAATTTTTGAAAAATTTCCTATAAATAGTAAATTTTCGAAAAATTTCGCATAAATAGTCAATTTTCTAAAAATTTCCTTTTAAAAGTCAATTTTCGAAAAATTTGCTTTTAAAAGTCAATTTTCGAAAAATTTCCTTTAAATAGTAAATTTTCGAAAGATTTCCTATAAATAGTCAATTTTCGAAAAATTTCCTATAAATAGTCAATTTTCGAAAAATTGCCTATAACTAGTAAATTTTTGAAAAATTTCCTATAAGTAGTAAATTTTCTAAAAATTTCCTATAAGTATAAATTTTCCAATAAATATAAACTTTTCGAAAAATTTCCTATAGATAGTAAATTTTCAAAAATTTCGTATAAATTATCAATTTTCGAAAAATTTCCTTTTAAAAGTCAATTTTCGAAAAATTTCCTTTAAATAGTAAAATTTCCTACAAATAGTCAATTTTTGAAAAATTTCCTATAAATAGACAATTTTCGAAAAATTTCTTATAAATAGTCAATTTTCGAAAAATTTTCTATAAATAGTAAATTTTCAAAAAATTTCCTATAAATAGTAAATTTTCGAAAAATTTCCTATAAAAAGTAAATTTTTGAAAAATTTTCTATAAATAGTAAACTTTCGAAAAATTTCTTATAAATAGTAAATTTTTGAAAAATTTCCTTTCAATTTTCAAAAAAATTTCTTTTAAATAGTAAATTTTCGAAAATTTCCTATAAATAGTCAATTTTTGAAAAATTTCCTATAAATTGTAAATTTTTGAAAAATTTCCTATAAATAGTCAATTTCCTGTAAATAGTAAATTTTCGATACATTTTCTTTAAATAGTCAATTTTCAAAAATATACTATAAATAGAGTGATTACATTAAACTGTGTTCGTATCATTCTAAACCACTGTCCCCTTTGAAATACTTTCCCAATCGCCAGCAAAGCAAACAAAGAAATTCAGCTACTTCTTGCAAAATTGTGAGGGAAAACAAAGAAAAATAAGGAGCTCAAATTGAAAGAAAATGAAAAGAAAAACTTGCAAACTTACTTTAATATTGTTTCCTCTTAATTTCTTTTAACATGCCGTTATAGCATTTACCAATCATTACAATTATTAGCGGCGGTTTGGTTTTATCTCTTCGAACTTTAACAACAAAAAAAAAATCATCAACATAAGCTTCTGGTAGCAATAGTTGTTGCCATAAATTGCTGCTGTAGCTGCTGCTGTTTCTGCTCTTGTTGCAAAGAAAATAGTACAATTGGTTGTTGGATCTATGAAATCATGCAGCTAAATCTTGCAAAGAATTGACCACAATTGAAACTGTCTGTAATGAGAAGGAAAAACGCAAGAAACAAATTAGTTGTGATATTTAAGGAATTTTTTCATTTAGATGTGAATAATAATAGTTGGATTGATGTTATTTTTTGGTTTTACTGGAATTTATATTGGGATTTTTTTTGGAAAAGAAATGTTACAAGAAATTTTAGGGGTTTTTATTCAAAATTTTTACAATATCTATATCTGATATTTCATGATTTTGAACATTTTTTTTAAAAAGTATTTAAGCAAGTCATCAGCAATATCAAAAAAGCTTTGTTAATATTGATTATTCTTTTTATTAAGGCACATGCTTTCTCAATATCATTCAAATATCAATATTTAAGCTTATTTTATTTAAAGCCATTCCAAAAAAGCATCTTCTACCACATCACTCTCATACATCGATTATCATTAGATGAGCTTTTTTATCATACAACAAGCTTTCTTAATATCAATCAGATTTAATTTAGAAAGCTTAAAAGCTATTTCAAAAACGTTTCATCTCTCACTCTCATTGAAAAACATTGATTACACTGCTCTGCAAAAATTCATTTTTTGTCTTTCCTTTTAATAAAACTATGCGGACTATATGGATCTTGATTTTGAAAATCGGATGAGTCGTTCTCGAGTTAGGACGAAACAGGTCTCCGTACCTGACTAATTTAAGGGGGAAAATTTGCCACTCCCATAAAAAAAAAACCAGATCTGATGGAAAAAAACCGACAACGGATCTGAGTTTAGCGCATCAAAATCCATGTAGTCCACATAGTTTTATTAAAAGGAGGATTTGGCTGCAGAGCAGTGTTATCTTTAGATGTGCTTTTTATCAAAGCACAAGCTTTCTCAATATCATTCAAGTATCAACATTAACTTTATTTAATTTAAAAAGCTTATTACAAAAGCTTTTGTAAACATTTTAGGCCCACCCAAAAGATTAAATAAATATACCAAATAGTTAATGTAAAAAGGTACTTGCTTTCTCTATATCAATCAGATATCAATATTTAAACTTAAAAAGCTTTAAAACTATTTAAAAAGCTTTAAAGCTATTTCATAAAAGCATCTCTTACCACATCACTCTCATACAAAAAAAAAAAAAATCCATTATTTTTAGATGTGCTTTTTATCAAACCACAAGCTTTCTCAATATCAATCAGATTTAATTCAGAAAGCTTTAAAGCTATTCCAAAAACGTTTCAACTGCCACATCACTCTTATCGAAAAACATCGATTATCTTTGGATGTGCTTTTTTCTCAAAGCAGAAAGCTTTCTCAGTATCATTCAAGTATCAACATTAACTTTATTTAAATTAAAAAGCTTTTGTAAACATTTTAAGCCCACCCAAATGATAAGATAAATGTAACTAATAATTAATGTAAAAAGTCTTTAAATAAATCTTTAATTATTCTGTATACCTCAAATTATCTTAGAACTTCCTCTTCCACATTAAACTTAAACATAAAATTAAAGCTCATTTTCAAACATCCTCTTATTAATGATCTACCGCAGACTTAACAAACATTTTAAACAATTTCCATAATTAAGGCTATTTTACTATTTTTAATCTAAATTTAATGATTTTCCTACTGTCTTTCAAAACATGTTCAAAATTAGGTCACTTTAATTCTGACTTTAACACACTAAACAAAAACAAATTTACAAAACCAATTAAAAGCTTTGAAAGTTTAACATATTTTGTAAGATTTTGATTTTTTTCTGTTAGTTCCGCTCCCCTGGGCTATTATTAAAATTTTCATTATAATGCAAGTTTGAACTAATGGGAGTTGAAAACAAAATTTTCATTTCTGTTGTTTTAAGAAAAAATTTTCAAATATTCTGAAGATTTAAAATAATTAACACTTTCATGTCATGGTGTTAATTGTGGCATTTTCCTGTTAAATTTTTCACATAGTCGAGGCTACAAAGCAGAATATTTCTCGCCTTTACTATTAATAATTTTCAACATCAATGAAAGCGACAAAAAATATATTTTAGGAGCTTTGGAAGTTCAAACAAATATATTGGAGCACGGTGGGATGATAAGAAATTAAATAAATAAAACCGTTACATTTAAAAGTTTTCAAGAAATTCGAAAGAAATTATAAAATATACATACGTATAAGTATAATATACCTGTTCCCTGGGCGCGTTGATTTGGCACCAACTAAAATAAATTTGAAGGAATGACATTAGAAACCTCCATCGACTCAAATGCACAACTTACAACTCAATTAATTTAGATTTGGCGCCATCTGGCAAAAAGTAGTCGGAACAGCTTAAAACCCTTGTCGGTTCATGCGCAATAACTTTGCTAAAGATAATAGCATGATCGAAAGGCACAGTTTATGATTTAATTAATTTTGAGTAATTTTCTGTGCGCCACCTTTGGGAATTGGTCATAACAACTTAGAAACCTTCGTCGGCTCATGCGAAACAACTTTGCTAAAGATCATTACATGATCAAATTTCGTATATATATAGAAGAAGATAATTTATAGAGTTTATACAACATATGGAAATATTTTTTACATAAAATTTACTATAGAAAAAGTTGTGCAACATAAGTTTTTCTATAGAAAAAGTTGTGCAACATAAGTTTTTCTATAGAAAAAGTTGTGCAACATAAGTTTTTCTATAGAAAAAGTTGTGCAACATAAGTTTTTCTATAGAAAAAGTTGTGCAACATAAGTTTTTCTATAGAAAAAGTTGTGCAACATATGTTTTTCTATAGAAAAAGTTGTGCAACATAAGTTTTTCTATAGAAAAATTTGTGCAACATAAGTTTTTCTATAGAAAAAATTGTGCAACATAAGTTTTTCTATAGAAAAAATTGTGCAACATAAGTATTTCGTTAGAAAAAGTTGTGCAACATAAGTTTTTCTTTAGAAAAAGTTGTGCAACATAAGTTTTTCTTTAGAAAAAGTTGTGCAACATAAGTTTTTCTATAGAAAAAGTTGTGCAACATAAGTTTTTCTATAGAAAAAGTTGTGCAACATAAGTTTTTCTATAGAAAAAGTTGTGCAACATAAGTTTTTCCATAGAAGAATTTGTGCAACATAAGTGTTTCTATAGAAAAAGTTAGGCAACATAAAATTTTCTATAGAAAAAGTGTGCAACATAAGTTTTTCTTTAAAAAAAGTTGTGCAACATATGTTCTTTTATACAAAAAGTAGTGTAAAATAAGTTTTTAATTAGAAGGAGTTGTGCAACATATGTTTTTCTATAGAAAAAGTTGTGCAACATAAGTTTTTCTATAGAAAAAGTTGTGCAACATAAGTTTTCTATAGAAAAAGTTGTGCAACATAAGTTTTTCTGTAGAAAAAGTTGTGCAACATAAGTTTTTCTTTAGAAAAAGTTGTGCAACATAAGTTTTTCTTTAGAAAAAGTTGTGCAACATAAGTTTTTCTACAGAAAAAGTTGAGCAACATATAGTTTTTCTGTGCAACATAAGTTTTTCTATAGAAAAAATTGTACAGCATTAGTTTTTCTATAGAAAAATTGTACAACATAAGTTTTTCTATAGAAAAATTGTACAACATAAGTTTTTCTATAGAAAAAGAGCCTCATTTGCCCACCCTTGCAAAAGATCTTTGTACAAGTATTTTAACTTAAAGTTTTTATAATTTTTTATTTATACACAATTTTTTTAAGCCAGTTAAGGCGTGTGTAATAAATCATCGAACATCATCATCATTTCATTCTCTCAGTTTTTTCTACTTCCAATTTGTCTTCATCTTTAATGAGGGAAGTCATCATAATATAACAACCGTTTGACTTAAGACAATATTTTATAATCTTTTGACTTTAATCAGTTGCTGTTGTTGTTTATAATCGAGTATTTTTATTTTATTAAATACATAAATGCAAGATCTTGAAAAAGTATTACAAGCATGATTTTTCTTCTATCTTTTTGCTACGGGTATTTTTTAAGTCTGTCCGTATCATGTGAATATGTTACAATATATAAAAAATATCTTTAACTAAAACTTATTAAATGGCTCATTAAGATTATGAAATTTATTTGAATGCTTGATATGATTTAATGTTTGTAAAGAGTTTGGAAGAAAAAATTATAAATTAATTATGATATTTTTGTGAATTTTGTTTGTATGAAATTATGACCCAATTTAGTGATCGATATTATAAAATTTAAGAAAATATACATAAGGCTTTTTAACCTTGCAAAAAATATTTCTTAACAATAATGATTTGTTAGACATATATAATCTTAAATTAAAATTTCCAATTATACTATAAAATAAACTGTACTATCGAAGAACTTAAATTAATTCCTATACGAGACTTTTAACCCTCTGCGACTGACGTGCAGATAAATAATCAGATAGATTAAATGTCGCTAAAAATATAACAATAATTGAAATCACCTTTTGATGTTAATAACTATTATATTCAAATATCATTACATTAAAATCCGACAAAACCTCTTTCACAATTAACAGCTTCAAATACTTAACTAATATTCCATATTTAAAGCGAAAACTGCGATAATAATTACATGAAATCAATATTTATTTTTAAACAATTTCCACTCCAGCCGTCACATTGTCTCCAACAAGATATTGCGAATTGATAATACTTTGTACTATTGATATTGATTAAAAATCGTTTTTGTTTGTTTAAATATCTGATATTATTCCAGTTATAAAACAATCTTATCGGCAGAATGATAATGTTTTTTTTTTGTTTTCTATTATTTGTAACGTTCTCAGAATTTGTCTCAAAGCCAATAAAATTTGGCAAATAAATGTTGCGTTTATTAGTGAATGGCAAATATGGGTGTTGTTGCACTTACGATTTTATCGCAAACCATTTTGTAATTTTATCGATTATTGAGGATTGTAATCAGTGTCACAATATAGCTTTTATTACAGTTATATTTACTTAAATATTATGCTAGTATAAGGTATTTATTTAAGTATTTAGGTATTATAAATGATAATATTAAATGAAATAAAATTTATATTATTTTGTGCGTATAATTTAACTATTGATGATATATTTTTGGTTCCTTATAGAACCATGGCATTCAACATATCAATATAGCAAATTTAATAGTTATATATTAACGTTTGCACAACTTTTTCTTTAGAAAAACTTATGTTGCAGAACTTTTTCTATAAAAAAACTCATGTTGCATAACTTTTTCTATAGAAAAACTCAATTTGCATAACTTCTTCTATAGAAAGACTTATGTTGCTTAACTTTTTTATAGCAAAACTTATGTTGCACAACTTTTTCCACAGAAAAATTTATGTTGCACAACTTTTCCTATAGAAAAACTTATGCTGCACAACTTTTTCTAAAGAAAAGCTCATGCTGTTCAACTAACTTTTCTAAAGAAAAACTTATGTTGCACAACTTTTTCTATAGAAAAACTTATGTTGCAGAACTTTTTCTATAAAAAAACTCATCTTGCATAACTTTTTCTATAGAAAAACTCATGTTGCATAACTTCTTCTATAGAAAGACTTATGTTGCTTAACTTTTTTATAGCAAAACTTATGTTGCACAACTTTTTCTACAGAAAAATTTATGTTGCACAACTTTTCCTATAGAAAAACTTATGCTGCACAACTTTTTCTATAGAAAAACTTATGTTGCACAACTTTTTCTATAGAAAAGTTCATGTTGCACAACTTTTTCTAAAGAAAAGCTCATGTTGTTCAACTAACTTTTCTAAAGAAAAACTTATGTTGCACAACTTTTTCTATAGAAAAACTTATGTTGCACAAGATTTTGTATAGAAAAACTTATGTTGCATAAGTTTTTCTATAGAAAAACTTATGTTGCACAACATTTTCCATAGAAAAACTTATGTTGCACAAGTTTTTCTATAAAAACTTAGGTTGCACAACTTTTTCTATAGAAAAACTTATGTTGCACAACTTTTTATATTGAAAAACTTATGTTGCACAACTTTTTTAAAAGAAAAACTTATGTTGCACAACTTTTTCTGTAGAAAAACTTGTGTTGCACAACTTTTTTTTTATAGAAAAACTTATGTTGCACAACTTTTTCTATAGAAAAACTTATGTTGCACAACTTTTCTTATAGAAAAACTTATGGTGCATAACTTTTTCTATAGAAAAACTTATGGTGCATAACTTTTTCTATAGAAAAACTTATGGTACATAACTTTTTCTATAGAAAAACTTATGGTGCATAACTTTTTCTATAGAAAAACTTATGTTGCACAGCTTTTTCTATAGAAAAACTTATGTTGCACAGCTTTTTCTATAGAAAAACTTATGTTGCACAACTTTTTCTATAGAAAAACTTATGTTGCACAACTTTTTCTATAGAAAAACTTATGTAGCACAACTTTTTCTATAGAAAAACTTGTGTTGCACAACTTTTTCTATAGAAAAACATATGCCGCACAACTTTTTTTTATAGAAAAACTCAAGGTGCACGACTTTTTCTATAGAAAAACTCATGTTGCAATACTTTTCTATAGAGAAGCTTATGTTGTTCTACTTTTTCTATAGAAAAACTTATGTTGCTCTACTTTTTCTATAGAAAAACTTATGTTAAAAAACTTTTTCCATGTTGCACAACTTTTTCTATAGAAAAACTTATGTTGCACAACTTTTTCTATTGAAAAACTTATGTTGCACAACTTTTTCTATAGAAAAGCTTATGTTGCACAACTTTTTCTATAGAAAAGCTTATGTTGCACAACTTTTTTAATAGAAAACCTTATGTTGCACAATTTTTTATAAAGAAAAACTTACTTTTTTATATAAAATCTCATGTTGCACTACTTTTTCTATTGAAAAACTTTTGTTGCCCAACCTTTTCTATACAAAAAATTATGTTGCCCAACTATTTCTATAGAAAAATATATGTTTCACAACTTTTTCTATGGGAAAAATTATGTTGCACAACTTTTTCTATGGGAAAAATTATGTTGCACAACTTTTTCTGCAGAAAAACTTTTGTTGCAATGCTTTTTCTATAAATATTTTTTTTTTTTCTAATTTCAAAACATAATAGGCTTGCAATTTTTTATAATTTCAACATTATTATAGGCATATGATTAAATAAATTCATTTATAAAATTTCTATAAAGTTTATTATGGTAAAATGAAATCTAATAAAAAATTTGTGGTCTAAAAATTAAAATAATAAAAGAAATAAAAAGAAAAAGCTGTGCATGCGCTTAACCAACTTAAAAAAAATAAATTGTAATAAACACTAAAATTTTAAATAAAAGTAAAGATTTTCCAAAACAATGAGTTTTTCTCTAGCAACAAAATTTTAACTGCATTAAAGTTTTTAAATTTGTTTATTGGCTTGAAAACAAAAAAAAATGTTACCTGGTTTTTGGTTTAACCATATTTTCCGCTAAAAATGGTTATAATAAAAATCTCCCGAGAGAGAGAGAGAACAATACAATTGAACGACCTTTCACTTATTGTTTTAAGTTGTTGGAGCCTAAAATCCCCTGTTAGTATTTTTTGTGTGGATTTTAACCGTAATTCAGTAATACCATTAGTTTTTGGTTAGACAGTAACAGTGAGTTTCGGTTTAGATGTTTCCTTTTTTTTTCGTTGCTGCTGTGGCTTTTAAGTATATCCAGCAGTTTGTTGCATATAACGGTATTTCGTTTTTTGTTTTGTGGTAAAATTATTAGGTTAAAGTCTCTTGCATATATCCCCATATATTTAGTTTAGTATGTATTTGCTTTTAACTTTTAACAAAAAAAAAAGAAAATGTAACATTCATTTCTGAGTGCAGCAGATGAAAACTATAAAGCGCATCTTTCATCGGGTCGTTCGATTAAGTTAAACCGGTTTCAAAGTTCAACTTCACTTTGTAGCAAATATATACAATATCTATGTAGTATATTCCATGCAACAATAGCTTTAACTAAATTTTACTTAGTTTAGAACTCAAAATCCTCTAGATAATGATCATTCTTATGATCATTATTTGTTGCTTTGTGGTATAATCGCTGTAGGTAAATTGCTCATTCAAGCCTTTTCATTTGTAGTTACAAGTCATAAGTAGTAAATGGTCTTTTTAGCTAAGGTTTTGCTGGAAGTTGAAGTCTGGCTAAAATCTGTGGTTTTAGGTTTTAATGTTAGAAATGTTAGAAAAAAACTTTAAATAAAAAAAAAATATGTTAACACAAACCATACCAAGTTTGAGTTTTAGTCATACATAAGTTTACTTTCTTTAAACCACAAAACAATCAGAGACTAACAGTTATTGTTGGCAATTGTTTCTCAAATATAAGGGGTATTCACTGAAAATTAAAATTGTAAAATTCTTGCAAGACTATTTTTTTAAATTTTTTGATTTTTCTATTGAAAATTTTCTTTAAAAATATTTTTCTATAGAAAAATTTTCTTTAAAAATATTTTTCTATAAAAAAATTTTCTTTAAAAATATTTTTCTATAGAAAAATTTTCTTCAAAAATATTTTTCTATAGAAAAATTTTCTTTAAAAAATTTTTATATAAAATAATTTTTTTATAAAAAAATTTTCAGTAATTTTTCTATAGAAAATTTTTCTATAGAAAAATTTTCAGTAAAAAAATTTTTCTATAGAAAAATTTTCAGTAACAAAATTTTTCTATAGAAAAATTTTCAGTAACAAAATTTTTCTATAGAAAAATTTTCAGTAAGAAAATATTTCTATAGAAAAATTTTCAGTAAGAAAATTTTTCTATAGAAAAATTTTCAGTAAGAAAATTTTTTTATAGAAAAATTTTCAGTAAAAAATTTTTCTATAGAAAAATTTTCAGTAAAAAATTTTTCCATAGAAAAATTTTCAGTAAAAAAATTTTTCTATAGAAAAATTTTCAGTAAAAAATTTTTCTATAGAAAAAATTTCAGTAAAAAAATTTTTCTATAGAAAAATTTTCAGTAAAAAATTTTTTTTTATAGAAAAATTTTCAGTAAAAAAAGTTTTTTTATAGAAAAATTTTCAGTTAAAAAATTTTTTTTTTATAGAAAAATTTTCAGTAAGAAAATTTTTCAAAGAAAAATTTTCAGTAAAAAATTTTTCTATAGAAAAATTTTCGTTAGAAATATTTTTCTATAGAAAAATTTTCGTTAGAAATATTTTTCATAGAAAAATTTTCGTTAGAAATATTTTGCTATAGAACAATTTTCGTTAGAAATATTTTTCTATAGAAAAATTTCCGTTAGAAATATTTTTCTATAGAAAAATTTTCGCTAGAAATATTTTTCTATAGAAAAATTTTCGTTAGAAATATTTTTCTATAAAAAAATTTTCGTTAGAAATATTTTTCTATAGAAAAATTTTCGTTAGAAATATTTTTTTATAGAAAAATTTTCGTTAGAAATATTTTTCTATAGAAAAATTTTCGTTAGAAATATTTTTCTATAGAAAAATTTTCGTTAGAAATATTTTTCTATGGAAAAATTTTCATTAGAAATATTTTTTTATAGAAAAATTTTCGTTAGAAATATTTTTCATAGAAAAATTTTCGTTAGAAATATTTTGCTATAGAAAAATTTTCGTTAGAAATATTTTTCTATAGAAAAATTTCCGTTAGAAATATTTTTCTATAGAAAAATTTTCGCTAGAAATATTTTTCTATAGAAAAATTTTCGTTAGAAATATTTTTCTATAAAAAAATTTTCGTTAGAAATATTTTTCTATAGAAAAATTTTCGTTAGAAATATTTTTTTATAGAAAAATTTTCGTTAGAAATATTTTTCTATAGAAAAATTTTCGTTAGAAATATTTTTCTATAGAAAAATTTTCGTTAGAAATATTTTTCTATAGAAAAATTTTCGTTAGAAATATTTTTCTATAGAAAAATTTTCGTTAGAAATATTTTTCTATAGAAAAATTTTCGTTAGAAATATTTTTCTATAGAAAAATTTTCGTTAGAAATATTTTTCTATAGAAAAATTTTCGTTAGAAATATTTTTCTATAGAAAAATTTTCGTTAGAAATATTTTTCTATAGAAAAATTTTCGTTAGAAATATTTTTCTATAGAAAAATTTTCGTTAGAAATATTTTTCTATAGAAAAATTTTCGTTAGAAATATTTTTCTATAGAAAAATTTTCGTTAGAAATATTTTTCTATAGAAAAATTTTCGTTAGAAATATTTTTCTATAGAAAAATTTTCGTTAGAAATATTTTTCTATAGAAAAATTTTCGTTAGAACTATTTTTCTATAGAAAAATTTTCGTTAGAACTATTTTTCTATAGAAAAATTTTCGTTAGAACTATTTTTCTATAGAAAAATTTTCGTTAGAACTATTTTTCTATAGAAAAATTTTCGTTAGAACTATTTTTCTATAGAAAAATTTTCGTTAGAACTATTTTTCTATAGAAAAATTTTCGTTAGAAATATTTTTCTATAGAAAAATTTTCGTTAGAAATATTTTTCTATAGAAAAATTTTCGTTAGAAATATTTTTCTATAGAAAAATTTTCGTTAGAAATATTTTTCTATAGAAAAATTTTCGTTAGAAATATTTTTCGAAAGAAAAATTTTCGGTAAAAGTATTTTTCTATAGAAAAATTTTCTGTAAAAGTATTTTGCTATAGAAACATTTTCTGTTAAAGTATTTTTCTATAGAAAAATTAGAAATTATTTAAACGAATGTTTTTAAACTATTTTGATAATTGGTTTTTTTTTTAATTTTTGATTAAAATATTTTGTTACCCAAACGAGCTTAAAGAAAAGGTCTGTGTAGTTTTGGGTAAATTATTCTCAAAATTTATTAAAGTTTTGAACCAGTATTGAGTACGGTAACAAAATTGGGTAAGTTTTGGGTAGCTTCGGACTGGTTTGGGTAGTTTCGTTATCATACGGAGATACAACTAATATATTTCCATATAATTTGCTTAAAACTAATTTTTCCTTGAAACTTTTTGAAGTACATATTTATATATTTTTCTTTTATTTATAACTTACCATTACCCTTTCTACTGGACTCATATTGTAATTCATTCTTCTTGGTTTTTTTTTGCGGAATTCATGCCAAAAGACATAAAATTTGTTTTCTTATTTTTAAAATGTTTGTAACTTTCAACAATGACATCACAAAGTTAATCGAAAAAAAAGTAAGAAAGTACTATAGTCGATTAAGCCCGACTCTATGATACTCTACATCACTAAGGTTTAGTATGGAACAAGTTTAATATAGAAATTTATTTTAAAAGTAATACATTTGTTAAATTTTATCATAAAGACATTTTCTCGGGAAATTAGAATATTGAAGACATTTTCGGCATTGGGTCTGTTAGTGTCAAATGTGGAAGTATTGTTACGATGTGTTAGTTATTACTCAAAATATATGCATTTAAAGTTTAAAATTCCCTAAGATTAATGAGGTTTTAAGATTTTAAGTGACTTTTTAAAGTAAGTCTCGTATAGGTCGAGTGTTAGAATTAGAACAGAAAGTTTTTAAAGAGTTTAAGTTAATTTAAAAACCATTTAATTTTTACCACTGATACCCCTTAATATTTATTCGGCGAGGTCTGTTCTATAGAAAATACACGAAATAATGTATAGATTTTGATCTTAATTAATAGGCATGATCCAAAAAAAATCTACTCAGAAAGTGATTTTCAGTCAATTGGTAATATTAATGGAAGATGCTCAATATTTCTGACTTATGCTTTACAAACATTAGCACAAACTTGTCGAGTTGGTGTAGGGTATAAACAATAGTAGTGTCTCAACTGCATGACATCTCTGATAAAAACTTCTACTATTTGAATATTTGAGACTGTTTTTATAGTCCATGCAGTCCGTTCGTTTTTTTTTGTGTTGAAGAAGTAAAAAAATTGAATTCGTTGCACTTGAATAGTGTAACTAAAATTCTCTTTTACAGTTTAATGTTTGATATTCTAATATAATGAAAAAGCCGATTTTTTACAGAATTTTGCAAATTTCTGATGTTTAATTTTAAAGTTCAGATGATAAAGAACTTGTTAACATGGTCGTAAATGTTGTGATTCATTAATTTATTTTGCAGTTAATTAAAACTTAGTATAAGTTTTTGTTTTAGAAAACAAAATAAAATATCGACTTTGAGAAACTAGTAGATTAAACTAGAGAAGTTGGAATTGAAAATTTTAACTTTGAGCAAAAAAGTTTGAGATAAAGACTTGATCAGAGAATATTGTAATTGTCATAAAAACTTTTTTCGAAAATAATTACTACTTAAATCTGGCAACACTACAATTAAGTTTGACATTTATTGGCATAAACTTACAATGTTTTGTCTCAAATGACGCCTTTTTATCAAAATGTGCTAATAAGTTTTTAATATTCCTATGAAAAAATAAAAAAAAAATCTAGTTTTGACCTTTGACCACTGAGAAGAAAGCTTGACCTTTTGTTTCAATATCAAAACATATCTTTCTGTCTGTAAGTCTGTCTGTCTATCTGTCTGTCTGTCTGTCTGTCTGTCTGTCTGTCTGTATGTATGTATGTCTGTCTGTCTGTCGTATGTCTGTCTGTCTGTCTGTCTGTCTATCTGTCTGTCTGTCTGTTTGTCTGTCTGTCTGTCTGTCTGTCTGTCTGTCTGTCTGTCTGTCTGTCTGTCTGTCTGTCTGTCTGTCTGTCTGTCTCTCGTCTATCTGTCCGTCTATCAGTATGTCTGTCTGTCAATCTGTTTGTCTGTCTGTTGTCGACACGATAAGACCTAAACGAAAAGATATAGGTCACTGAAATTTGGCATAAATATTCTTAATCTTCGAAAATTTTGGTATTAAAATCGATCAAAATCGGTTTACATTTGACCATAGCTCCCGTAAAACCTCGTCTAGGCTAATCGCTTATTTGCTAATAAATCACAAATTATAACTGCTATGATGATCAAATTTTGTATGTAGAAGTTTTACATAAGCACTAGGAAGCACATAAAATTTCATTGAAAGCGGTTAACATTTAACCATAGCTCCCATACAAACAGCCGAAGTTCCACCATAAAAACATTTGAATGCCAATAAACTGTAATACCTATGTCCACTGAATTTAGCACAAAGAAGTCGTATGTCATTACCAGCCAGTGTGCCAAATTTTGTTACAATCGGTCAACATTTGACCATAGCTCCCATATAAAAAACTTACGGAAACACAAAATTAGAAGAAGAAGAGGGGGTTTATGTCCGTCAAATGAATGCGCGATAGCGCCTTAACGAAAAGAGCTATAGGCTCAGAATTTTACAAAAGTATTTCAGATATCTGGAAAAAGTTGTGTATTGAAAATGGGCAAAATCGGTATACATTTAGTTAGAGCTCCCATATAATCCCGATCCAGGAATCAAATTAATGCTGATAAATTGAATTCAATTGTAAAAGCTATGACGACTTTATTTAGAACAGAGAAGTTTTATGTAACTTTTGGTCAGTATATCAAATTGTATGGGAATAGGTCCATATTCGACCATAGCTTTCATATAAAAATTACTCCCGGAAACCATTAAAATGCCACAAACGCCAGTTAAAAGCGCGATAGCGCCTTAAGTACAAGAGCTTGAGAGACAAAATTTTACAAAAGTATTTTCGATGTGTTATAGAAGTTGTATACTGAAAATGGGCGAAATCGGTCCACATTTAGTTAGAGTTTCCATATAACCTCGCTCCGGGAATCACATTAATGCTAATAAATTGAATTCAGTTGTAAAAGCTATGATGACTTAATTTAGAACAGAGAAGTCTTATGTAACTTTTGGTCAGTATATCAAATTGTGTGGGAATAGGTCCATATTTGACCATAGCTTTCAGATAAAAATCACTCCCGAAAACCACTAAAATGTCACAAACGCCCGTTAAAAGCTATTCAATTATAAACTGTGACAGCTATGACCATTAAATTTTGCATAAATAAGCTAGTCCGACAATCGGTCACCATTAAACCATAGATCTTATATATATAACATTCCCTTTTTTATATCTACAATCAAAAAGATAGCTACCAATCAATGTTAAGTCCAGACTTTATGTACGAGGGATGCATTATTAACTCCTAACGAAATACATGGACCTGCTGTGTTACTATCAAAGTGTTTGCCCAAACTACATATTAAGCACAACCAAAAGTATTTAACGGTTTATTAATGTAAAACCGGTTATGAGACCAAATTTAATGCTAGGGAAACCAATTAGATACTTTTAAAAGTTGAACTGATAAAGCTACTAGGAATTTGGTCCCCATTTTGAATAAGCTGCACCCTCGTAGATATGTGAGATAATATTCTTAATTTAACACAATTTGATGGTGGGTATATAAGATTCGTTTTTGTGTTCCGAATATCAAATGTATGCGGCGACGAAACATTTAAAGCAATAAAACAAGTAAGAAAGTTCTATAGTCGGTCTAGCCCGACCATACGATAATATTCACCACTAAAGTCAAAGGTGTTCTTTTTCCTGTATAAAGACAAATATTTTCTCAAAACTTATATATTTAAGCTATTTCCGTCATTTAAACTTATATGAGAGCTAGGGTCAAATGTGGACAGATTATCTCGAAATTTGGCAAATTGATTACAGTGTCTACAAAAATTATGTATGCCATAGTCCCACTATCAAAAAAAATCTGTTCCAAATTTCATCATATTATCTTTAGAAGTGCGACCTGTACTTCAATTACATGGTTTACATGGAGGTCCAGCCAGACGGACGGAAGGACTGACATCGCTAAATCGATTCAAAAAGTGATTCTAAGCCTATTGGACACTAAAAGGTGGGTCTAAGACAAATATTTCTATACGTTACATACATCAGCATAAACTTATAATATCCTTTCCGCCTATTGTGGTGAAGGGTATAAAAACCATGTTTTGGAGGTGGATCAACAGGAATTAAAACAAGTAAGAAAGTGTTTTAGTCGGTCAAACGCGACCATACGATACCCTTTACCACTATGGTTCAAGGTGTTATTTTTCCTGTATATAGACAAATGCTAAATTTTGGCATCATACAAACATTTTCTCAAAACTTAAATATTTAAGCTGTTTCCGTCATTTGGACTTATATGAGAGCTAGGGTCAAATGTGGACCGATTATCTCGAAATTTGGTAAATTGATTACAGTTGTTACAAAAATTATGTATGCAAAAAATAAACTTAAAGTTCTCATTATCTTTAGAGTTACGAGCGTTTTAGAGATTTTTGTCTCACTTAGTGCGTTTTTTAAGAAGAGTTTGTATGGGAGCTATGGTCAAATGTGGACCGATTTCAACGAAATTTGGTACAGTGATTTTGGTTTGTGTAAGCAGTATTTGTTTTATATTTCATGAAAAAATATTGATATTTGTGGCCAACATATCAATTTCGGAAAGTGGGACCTATGGGAGGTACCATAAATAATGGACCGATTTTGACGAATTTTAATAGCCATGGTCCCACTATAAAAAAATGGTTTGTGTCAAATTTCATCAAATTATCTTTAGAAGTGCGACCTGTACTTTGATTACATGGTTTATATGGCGGTTCAGCCAACCAGCCGTCCAGCCAAACGGAAGGATGGACTCAGAAAGTGATTCTAAGTCTATTGGTATACTAAAAGGTGGATCTAAAACAAATATTTCTATACGTTACATACATCAGCACAAACTTATAATAAACTCTCACCTATGGTGGTGAAGGGTATTGATCCATCTCCAAAATCAAGTTTTATAGGTGGATCAACAGGAATTAGAAAACTGCTATGATAAATGTACTTTTCATTATTATCAAGGGGAATATTTCAAAGAACGATACACCTTTTTCGAAACATTAATATTGGTGAAAGTAGGGTAGTCAGCTCTATTAATTTGTTCTAATGAAATTAAAAACCGAAATGGGACTAAAATACCCTTTGTTCTTCAATTGATCACAATGTGTATTAAATTGACAACATTTAACTCAACTCGACACCATATTCGTTTCGATAGTTTATGTAGTGTAGTTTAGTGAACCGCCGTGGTATAGCAGGTTAGTCATCCGCCTAGCATATCAGTGGTCCTCGGCCAGACCCACATGAAAAAAAAAATAATTTTCAAAAAAGCGACGGTTCGCCTCATAACTCAGTTAGCCACTGGTTATTGAGTATTAGGCTATGTAAAACTTCTCTAGCTAATGCATTTGCTGTTCGGAGCCGGCGTTAAAACGTAGGTCCCTTTCAATGAGTCTAAAAATCGAATCGGATGCAGCTCATTGTCTGAGAGAAGTACCACTTGTTCCAATTGGAATGTTGTCGGGGAATTATATATTTATATAATATATATATATACATATATAGTTTATGTATGACAAACGATTGAAATGTAAACACAATTCTTGTGAATTTGATAACATCCCAGCAAAACTTTGGTAATGGCAAGTACTCTGATAACTGGTTACCTTGTAACGACTACAACATACCATCCGAATAAATAATAAGTTATTACAGAAGTACTTATTTGTAATTAAGATGGTAATTTAAACTGAATGGCCCCGGTTCAAATCCCACCAAGGGCAACAATTTTTTTTAGTTTTTTTTTTATTAAAAGAGTCTTTTTAAATGATTTTTGAATTTTAAGAACTTAAATATTATCTTCTGTAAAAAAAAATTTGTAAAACTAACTCAGGTTAATGAAAAAATACCATCATGAGTCAATTTTGATTATGTAGGGGATGTTTAATACCAAACACGATTCTAATTGGTCTTTACTTGGTAAGACCAACTTATCTGGGTCATCCTTCATCTCAACTATGGACACACACCTCCTCATGGTATCACCCGGGGAGCTAGTTTAACACCCATTAATATTGTGAGTTAACATGTTCCGAGAGTTGTCCCATAAGATCGATAAAAATGGGTTAGGATTACGGGCTAGTAACCCTCTCTTGAAAAAAAATACAATGAAGAGGATAAAATTAGAATTGAAATGTCCCACTACCTAATGTTAGAGGAGGATGTCCCAAACTTCGATAGAAAGACCAAGTAGAGGAACATTTTTTAAAGCTTGGCCTATAAAATTGGAGAATATTCGCACAAGATCGAAAGCCATGGAATTCTAAAGTATGCTCGGACTTTGACCTTAACAGGTTGTAACAATTAAGTAAGTAAGAGTCAATCTTATGTAAAAACTTATACAAAAAAGAAGATTTAAATTGTTTAAGTTTTAAAATAATTTAATAAAAGTTTTAAAATAATTACAAAAATCGTATACAAATATTTTTCCAAAAATTACAACAAAGCAAAAAAAGCAGGGAAAAACAAAGTTATTTTCACATGATTTTGGATCTAAAAATAAAAATTGTTTATATTAATTATAAGCTGCTAAGTTTTCAACATATGAAGTAGCTCAGTGGAAGAGTCTCTGCCTAGCAGTCGGAGGGTCTGGGTTCGAGCCCCCATGGGATCATAAAAAAATTTTGTATTTCGTTAAAAATATATGTTTTTAATAAAACAACAACAAAAAAGTTGTTGCTGTTGTTGTTGTTGTTGCTTTCAAATTGCTTACCCAAGTCATTACTTTTCTGCAATTGGTAAGTACTTGCCTCCAATGACATCCCCATGTTAATGTAATGACTTAAACAGCGAATGAGTAAGTAGTTCGTGTTCAATAGTTTAACTGTTTAACTCATTATTTGGTAATGAAAAGTTTTACTGGGATGTTTTTGAATTTGAGCAAAGTTTAAAAAAAATTGGTTTAAATCTGAAAAGCTTTTAGCTCAAAAGGGGTTAAGGCTGACAATTCTTCATTTGACGCAATGTAATCATTTGTTTATAAAACATGTAAAATATCTTGCTTTTTCTGACCACAAAACTCATATCAAAAGCACAACAAATTCATGTCCATAATATAAATAACTTTAATGATTTTATATGAAACTTTGAACTCATATACTTATACATGTACTCGTACTCGTATCTATATTTACTAAAACTTTTATTTTTGGCACTCATTGGCTTTTCAAAAACCGTCTACCAAGACGGTCAGAAAAAAATGCTAAAAATTTGCTGTCTTTCAAAAAAGTGTAGAAAAGCTTATTTCGTCATGGTTCTTGTAGTTGTTTTGTTGTTTTCCTGTCATTTTTATTTTACTTGATTTTACTGCACTTTTCATGACCATTGCACGTCCGTTTTCGGTTATAACAATAAGAAATTAAAAAACTAAAACTTTTTCTTAAAAAAATTCAAGTTTTTGCTTTTTTTTGCAGAGTTAAAATGAAATACAAATTTTAAAACATCATCAAATAATCTAAAAAAAAAGAAAGAACAAAAGCACAAAAAATATCTGGGTGTGACTCACACGGTCAATATTTTTTTTAAGTTTAAAATTTTTAATTTTTTGCTTATATTGAAAGTATGTATAAAGGAGTTTTTGTTGATTTTTTGGCATGAAAGGTCTTTAAACTTTATGTTGTTGAACATAATTGAATGGGGATCATTGGCCATGTGAAATTGGCTCAGATATTGACATTGATGTCAAAATTTGAATATGAAAGGGTTAACGAAATATAAATAAATGTGTAGATCATGGCGATACTCGACTATTTAAAAGGCCTCTTTAGGAAAATTGGATAAAAACAAGTAAGATTGTTATATTCGGCTATGCCGAATCTTATGTACCCGCTATCAAATTGTATTTAATTAAGAAACTAAATTTTGTGGTTATAACACCTAAAATGCACTTAAATGCTTATAAATCTAAAACTTATAAGCATTTAAGTGCATTTTAGGTGGAATCTAGGCAGTTTCCATAAGTGTTTTGTATGAGAGCTATGATTTAATATCAACAGATTTCAATTAAATTTTATGTGCTATCTAGTGCTTACATAAAACCTTTCTGTACTGAATTTTATCATCATACCTGGTATAATTTTTCATTTTTTAGCAAAAAAAAAAAAAAAACGATTAGCCTAGTCGAGCTCATGCGGGAGCTATGGTCAAATGTAAACCGATTTTGTCCAGTTTCAATATCGACATTTTAAAATATTTTTCATTTCTTCACTTCTTTTTGCCAAGTTTCAGTGACCTAGCTCCTCTTGTTTAGACCATATCGCACAGTTCTACCATCAGTGGATAAAATACAAAAAAAAAAAATGATTGCACCAAATTTTATTAAAAGTAATTGATTTCGATATATAACAATACAACTAACACAAATCAGAAAGAAATTTTTTAATTTTGTCCTTTTATGTTGCCGCCAGGGGGCGCTAAAGTTGAGCAAAATTTCGAAAAAAAGTAGTTGTTTTTGGTGGCTTCACAAAAAGGTCGTCAAAAATCCATTTTTTATATACGATAACTGCTTTCGGATATATTTTTCATTTTGCGATTTTTGTCGATAAGGATCTGAGCATCCTAGGCGTATCCTTAAGCCAATTTTGTCGAAATTTTGCAAACAATTTAAACATATTTTTATTAAATCATACACCAAATTTTATTTGTCTAAAGTAACTCATATAGAATATATTTTTAGTTTTGTGAATTTTATTTATTTTTCAATATTAAGAATTATGTGGGCGGTAGGCGTGCCGTTCGACCGATTTGATATGATCACGTTGAATCCATATAAATTCACATACCAAATTTCATTTATCTAAGACAACTGCTTCGATTTATATCCATTAGTTGTATGGGATGGTAGCACTGTGTATCGAGGCTTCAATGGACATACAGACATCGATCAATCGTTTTAGTATTTCATTCAAATTCAGAATATAAATATCCCTTTCGGTTTTTGAGCCAATATTAAGGATGTTACACGTGGATTGACAGTCTTATTATAACCCCCATTCGTTTCATGGTGGGTATAAAAATAGCACAGATACAATATGTCTCTTAGTATTAATTATAATAATAATAATAATTTCCACGACAACATTCCAATTGGAACAAGTGGTACTTCTCTCAGACAATGAGCTGCACCGATTCTATTTTTAGACTCATTGAAAGGTACCTACGTTTTAGCTCCGGCTCCGAACGGCAAATGCATTAGCTAGAGAAGTTTTTCATAGCCTAATACTCAATAACCAGTGGCTAGCTGAGTTATGAGGTGAACCGCCGCTTTTTTGAAAATTTATTATTTTTTTTTTCAAGTTGGTCTCTCCAGGGATCGAACTTGGGACCTCTAGTATGCTAGGCGGATAACTAACCTGCTATACCACGGCGGTTCAGTATTAATTAAAACTAATTAAAACTTGTAAATTGTCAGTCCATATTTTACCTTAGCTGTAAAGTTTATCAAATAATTGAACTTGACCGATTTTTGAAGAGTTGTTGTTTTAATTTTACCATATTTTGAAAACGACTAGTCCAATTTTATTCAAAAATATATCAATGAATACAGAACAAAATTGTTTTTAAGTCGTGCTAACATAAGATTTTTGTGAGATCAACGGTTTTGGAGTTGTAAACATTGCAATATAAAAAAATATTTTTTTTTGTGCAAAATTGAAAAAAATTGATTTTTCAAAAATTCATAAAAATCAAGAATGGCAAAAATTTACCATCTTTACTTTACGATAGTAAGGCTCTGAATATTTCAAATAATATAAGATATAAGTTATGAAAATCCATGAATTAGTAGCAATTTTATTAAGAATAACATGAAAATACCCCATTATAAAAATTTAAGTAAAGGATACAATTTCCAAGATAATTTTGTTAAAATTGGCATGAAATATTTTTTTTGCTACTGGAACAAAGCCAGTTAAAATATAAAAAAAATCTTTATAGACTTTTAGGTACCTCCCAAATAATTTTCTTCACGGATTATAGTTTTACTTTCCTCAAAGCCACAAATTTGCTTTTATCTTTATGAAATATAACAAAAGCATTTATTTCTGGCTGTGGGTCCAGTGCTGTTGAATTTAGTAAAAATTGGTCTATTATTTCGGGTACCTCCCATAAGGGTCACTTTCTAGAATTAGGATTTTGGCCACAAAATTTAGTATATTTTTATTAAATTAAGAAGAAATATTTCTTATGTAAAGAAAAATAACTGTACCAAATTTTGTTGAAATCAGTTCATATCTGACCATAGCTTCCAAGCAAAACCTTCTGATAAAAGCTACTTTTTTAAGTCGAAATGTACAAAAACACTCCTAAATCTGAAGATATTGCTGATTTTTTAAACTGTAATCAAATTTCTAAATTTCGAGAAAAATGGTCCACATTTGAACATATCTCCTATACAAGACCTTCTTAATTGAGTCGAAATTTACGAAAACGTTCCTTAATCTGAAGATAATAATGATTTTCTATTAATTTTTTGATCATATATTTTTTGTTTAAACTGTAATTAAATTGCTAAATTTCGAGAAAATTGCTACACATTTGACCCTAGTTATGGAAGCTAGGGTCCATTGGCAGAAATGGCTGAGATACAAAAAGGGTATTTTTGCAGTATTGCTAATAAAACCACCATTTATTTGGGGATTTTCAGGAAAGTAGGCTTTATTTATTTGAAATATTCTCAGTTTTAAATTCATGTAATAAAATAGTAGTTTATTTTACTATCTTTGATTTTTTTTTGAGATTTCAAATAAGTTAAATTAAAAAAAAAAAAATATTTTTTTGATTTTAAAATGCAAATAACTCAGAGTCCGTTAAATATATAAAAAATTTAAGTTAAAGCTACTAAAGATAATTTAATTAGTTATTATATTCTTTAACTTTCTACAAAATCGAACAACTCGTTCCGAAGATATCATTAAGTCAATGTATCAGCCTCTTCAAAAAGGACGAATTTTTTAGAGTTATTTTTTTAAATCTACCATGGAACTTAAATTTGGACTGTTTTTATAATAAGAAGACCAAAACCAACAAAAAAAAATATAGAAGTGATCAAATGTAAAGCAAACAATTTAATTTCGTAAACTAGTGTTACACTATGCTCGATTTTGACAACTTTTTTTACCGACAAAAGGGAGACTAATGGGTTAAGATAAATCGAGTACGCTGAATTCAATGGTTTTTTAGATTAGCTCAAGTTTTCGAGATCTAGCGCTATAAAAAAATGGAGGAGGTTGCACAATAAATATTCGCATAACTCGAAAACTGTTTATTTTCTTGAACTAAGTAAAAAAATCGAAATTCGGCAAATTCGGTCTTTTTGGAAATAAAAGTTTTTGTTTGCAAAAAAAAATATTTTTTTGACTTTGGTTTGTGTTTATTGTTGTGATTTTTCAAAAAGCAAAAAAATTTATTTCCAAAACGACTGCTCGGATTTAAAAGATAATTAGTAATTCTAAAAGATGATTTTGTTGCCGAATTTCAGTTTTTTACTTAGTTCAAGAAAATAAATAGTTTTTGAGTTATGGGAATATTTACTGAGCAACCTTATCCATTTAATAAATACAGCTATATCTCGAAAACTAGAGCTAACCTAAAATCATTGAATATAGCGTGCTCGAATTATCTTTATCCACTAGGTCTCCCTTTTGTCGGTTGTTTCCAACTAGCACAGTGTTATTATTCAAACAAAAATTTTTCAAACCACTTTGTAATATTTAAAAACAAATTTTTGAAAGTGGCTTATTTTCAGTTCAATAACTAAATATAGAGGAAATAGAATAATACACTGCAGCTTCACAAACTCCATTTCAATGCAAATATTTTCCCATATCATAAAACCAATAACAAAATTCATTAAAATAACAGATTGTGCCAAAAACCCAATTTAAAGCATTAAAACCAAATAAAATGGAATTTAAATAAATTGTATAAAAGATAATAAAAATTGGGGAAAAAAAAAAACATTTTAATTTCCTAAACGCAAATGCAAACCCAAACACTCATACACACTCACAGGCACTTGAATGGAAAGCTAAAGAAAAATCTACATTTAAACAAGTGTTTGACATGAAAAACACTTTATCCCATGAAAAGCGTCCAAAACACAAAAACGACATAAAAAAGACACCCTTGACTATTTTACATATAAAAGGAAAACTACGCGGATATAAATATTTTATATACATATTAACAAATATATATTTCATTATTTATTTTGTTTGGTTTTTGTTTTGCTTAAATTTACAAAATTACAAGAAAACCAAAACAAACCGGAAAGGAAATGAAAACAGCAGCAAAAACAACAACAACAACAAGTAGCATTTTATAATAAAGTCCCTTAGAAAGTATCTATTAGATAAACTCATACATAGAAAAAAGAATAACATTAATTTGCAAAATCATGTACAACAATACAAATAAAACAAAATACAAACGTTTAAAATTCTTGTACAAATTTTATTCTCTAAAGACCTTTCGAGCATATTTTTCAAAAAAAGAGGCTAAATTGCTTTTTTCATATGTTTTATTATGGTTGATATTTTGAGTAGAACGAATTTAATAGAGAACCCCGATGGGTTTTCAAAAATTGTCTTTGGCAAAAATGGGGTTGAAATTGGAAAATTTTATATTTGTTCTTTATTTTATTCTTTGGGGGGTTTGTTTGTCTGGAGAACTGGGTAGATTGCAGTTTTTATTTCGTAGCAGCTTTTACTATTGGTATGACCATGAGCATTGTAATGCAATCAATAGCAGGAAGTGTAGATGTATGAAAAATTGTAGCAGTGGTTGAAGAAAACCATTTTGTGATATGAGTTATATCTTCTTTATATAAATTTTTCCCGAATTATAGTTTTAATAAAATATTTTCAAATATTAGGGCAGACTGGAATTTGCTATAGACATGAGGAAGGTTTTTATACCCTTCACCATAGGTGGAAAGGGTATTATAAGTTTGTGCTGATGTATGTAACGCATAGAAATATTTGTCTTAGACATACCTTTTAGTATACCAATAGGAATCATTTAGAATCACTTTCTGAGTCGATTAAGCGATGTCAGTCCGTCCGTCCGTCTGGTTGGACCCCCATATAAACCATATAATCAAAGTACAGGTCGCAATTCTAAAAATAATTTGATGAAATTCGGCACAGATCATTTTTTGACAGTGGGACTATGGCTATTGAAATTCGTCAAAATCGGTCCTTTATTTATGGTATCTCCCATAGGTCCCACTTCCGGGAATTAATATTTTGGCCACAAATGTCAATATTTTTTCATGAAATTTAAAACAAATACTGCTTATGAATACAAAATCACTGTACCAATTTTCGTTGAAATCGGTCCACATTTGATCATAGCTCGCATACAAACTCTTCTGTCAAAACGCACTAAATGAGACAAAAATCACTAAAACTGTAATTAATTTACTAGTTTTCGACATAGTTAGTTCACATTTGACCCTTTCTCTCATGTAAGTCCAAATCACGGAAACAGCTTAAATATATAAGTCTTGGGAAAATGTTTCGATCATGGTCGCGCTTGCCTAACTATAGCACTTTCTTACTTGTATTACATCAGAAAATGTTTGACAGAATTTGAAATGAGCTTTCCGAGAACATATAAATCTAAACATCATTGTAATGTTTTAAGATTTTTCATAAATATTTTTGTTCTTTAAAATTTGGGTGAAGATATCGGGAAATAATTTCTTTAAAAAATATCAAAAACCCAAATCGTAAAAAAGCGTAAAATGGTCGCTTTAGGACTAAATTTCACAAAAAAATTAATAAAGTTCACCAAAAATTGTATATGCCTATTAAAATAAATGCCTGTTTCAAGTCACATTTTAAATATGTTTACAACCAGGAGTAGGCAGCCCATACCACCAGAAGCCACCAGAAGCCGAATTTTTTCAATTTTCTTAAATACCACGATCACTAATAAAACTCGGGAAAATAATATTTCAGTTGGAATTTGGATGTTAACAGAGTTGGTCGGTGTCGCTTTGTTAAAAAAAGACAAAAACAAAATAGGCAAGAAACAAGTCAAAATCCAATTTATAGCAACAAAATACATGGTTCGAGAGAACAAAGAAATATAGTCTCGAATACTGTTGACACGACACCATTTCTTTTGTAAACATTGACAATATTTTTGTAAATATTGGGAATATTTTTTTTAAAACAGAAATAAATTCTAAAATTAAACAATTTTTTATTTTTATATTTTTTAAATAGATATTTTCAATCAAAACATTTTTTATAGAAAAATTTCTTTGGAAAATTATTCGAGAAAAATTATATTTTATAGAAAATTTTTCAATAAAAATATTTTTCTGTAAAAATTGTCCACAAAAATATTTAATATAAACAAATTTTTAAATCTTCTATAGAAAAATTTTTGATAAAAAAATTTTCTGTAGAAAAATTTTCTATAAAAAAATTTTCTGTAAAAATATTTTTCTGTAAAAAAAAGAACAAAAAAATTCAAATCTTCTATAGAAAAATTTTCAAATCTTCTACAGAAAAATTTTCAAATCTTCTATAGAAAAATTTTTAATGAAAAATTTTCTATAGAAAAATTTTTGATAAAAGAATTTTCTATAGAAAAATTTTTGAAAAAAAAAATTTAGAAAAATTTTTGATAAAAAAAATTTAGAAAATTTTTTTATAAAAAAAATTTAGAAAAAATTTTTATAAAAAAATTTTCTACAGAAAAATTTTTGATGAGAAATTTTCTATAGAAAAATTTTTGATAAAAAAATTTATAGAATATTTCTTTAACAAAAATTTTTCTATAGAAAATTTTTTTATAAAATTTTTCTATAGAAAATTTTTATCAAAAATTTTTCTATAGAAAAAAATAGAAAAATATTTTTATATTCGATTTGAAAATTTTATGACAAAAAAATATTTTTATGGAAAATTTTTACAGAAAAATATTTTTATCGAAAAATTTTCTATAAAATATAATTTTTGTAATTTTCTATAGAAAAATTTTTGATAAAAAATTTTCTGTAGAAAAATTTTTGATAAAAATATTAAAAAAAAAAAAACTGGAGTAGGAAACTTTTTTTTTAAATGTTAGAACTACACATTGAAATAAAATACCAATTTTAGTTAAAAGTATAAAAAAAACGGCAACTCTGCTGACTATTTTTTTGTTTTGTTCACTTTGCGCCGATCCGTGCTTACAACTGATGGCGCAATTTTACTGTTAATAAAAAAGACATGACAAGAAATTTCAGTTTTGAATAATCTAATAATCTCTACTATCTCCTTTCCAAAGAAGGTAACCCAATTTGTATAGGCAGCCTGAGTGTTGCCCTACTTAAGTAGCTGCTGAAAATTCTGTCCGGTGATACCAAATGTTAAATCGAAATTAGAGCATCCGAAGAGCATACGTTGTATATAGACTTTCTTTTACAAGTCTAGATTTCTTAAAAGCTCTCAACCAGACGATATAGCATTATCGGTATTATTGCAGCTGTGAACAACTGGGCCTTTTTGAAAAGTAATACTTCAAAGTACTTAGAACAACCCGCGAAAGAAATGTTGGTGCCCCCAAGGAGATGAATAAAAAATCAAGTTGAAATCTTTTATCAACACTTTATGTTTTAAATTTTTTCGAAACATTTTTTCTTTTGTAATTTTTAAATAAAATTATATTATTAAATTGTTATGTCTTTTTTAATATATTTTATATTTATTCACTTAATTTTTAACATATTCACTTCAATATATCACTTAAAACTAGCTGTGCTAAAATTTTATTAATTTTAGACAAAAATACCATTTTTTAAATTATATCAAATAAGAAATATTAACACTCTTACTATCAGCACTTATTTCAAACTAATTATTCATTTTCAAAGTTCCTTCATCTCTCGCTATTCCTTTAAACTCAACTGTTTTCGCAAAGTTGTAAATACTTAAGCTACTATCTCAGTACTATTGTAGTAGTACTCGTACATATTGTTAAAAATCATAAAAGTACATACGCTAAAATGTTGGCAAAGTGTTGGTAGACAAACTGACTGACATAAATTATGGTTATAAAATAATACAACTATAACAAAAACAATGCACATAAAATGAAAATGTCTAGTCAATGCGACACGCACACACATACACTCTTACACTAAAACACATAAGAATTCACACACATACACAAACACACTCATATAAATATTTAAGGATTTATGCCATTTCTCCATGCCATCGAACACCAAATTATACATAAGGAAATAAAAAACATGTGGCGGCCTAAGGCTTGATTTTCAAAAAAACATTTTCTCTGTAAAACAATTCAACCAAAAATTTAACAGAAAAAGTCTCAATACTAAAATGTTAGGGGTGAATTTTTAATGTTGCCAACGTCTACGACTAACTACTACTAATGCAAGAAGACATCATGCTAAATACATTAAATGCCAAAATTACCCACCAAACCCAAACTACCCACGCACTTACTCACTTCAATGCATACACCCGCACTCGTTGTATTTAGTCTAAGGACTAAAAGTATTTTTGATTGTGATTTGTTTCATTAATAGTTTATTTTTGGAAAAGGAGTTTTGAAAAAACAAAAATAAAAACGCACAGAAAATGAAGCATACTTTTAGAAGGGAAATGTTTGAGCATTGATTACGAGAGTGGTTTTAAAAAGAGTTTTAATATGAAAACAAAAAACTGTTGAAAAATAATGGTTAGTGAAACTTACTTATAATTTTTTTTGAATATTATTCAAATTAGATCAGTAATCGATTATTTCAAGCGAATACTCGCTATTTTAAGTCAATGATATTTGGACATTAAATTTACAAAACCGAGGTTACGATATTATTAAAGTAGAAAGTAGCGTTTTAAGGTTTTGAAACATAAATTGAATCGGGAACAGAATGTTTAAATTTATTGAGCTGGCATCGGAAGAAAGCCTCGAAATAAGCATATCGAAATAAAAAAATAAGCATATCGAAATAAAAAATATGGCTAGATCACCTAAAATACTGATAATGATCTCCTCAAATGATTTTAAATATAATTCAAAAGGACATTTGACCATTTTTCTAGCACCTTGTAAACAGTATAAGGGCCTATTGACCCTTTGACTATCAACATTGGTAACATGAATCTCTTTGTAAATTCTAGATAAAATTCTTTCGATATTAACTTTCATTCTTTAAATATAACTAAGCAGTTCAAGATGACTCTACAATTTAGGATGACTCAGCAATGTAAGATGACTCAGCAGTTCGAAATGACTTAACGATTCGAGATAGTTATTGTTTATAAACCAAAGAATTAATTCTTAGGTTTCACTTATTTTGGATCATCATGACTGACGCGTCAGCTATAAAAAGTTAAGGAACTTATTGTGATCGATTCGCAGGACTACAGGGCAAGGTTTAATGTACAAATAACACTTGTTTGTATAAACATCAATGCATTTGGATATTTGTGCGCTGTTAATGCCACAAATACCACAAAATATGCTGCAGTAGAATTTTCAAATGTATTTGAAAAAATATTTGAGATATTGGCGATACTTTGCGTATCTTCACAAAAAGTGTAAAAATGCAGAAACAACTAAATTTATCTGAAACTTAAATTATTTGATAGAAAAAATTCTATTCAAATAAATTTTCGTTTTAGAAATTTATCTGTTAAAAAAGTAAAAAATTTTTCTTTAAAAAGGTTTGTATAGAAATTTTTTGTTATAACATTTTTCTATAGAAACTTTTGTTGTAAAAATGTTTCTATAGAAAATTTTTTGTTATAAAAGTTTTTAATAGAAAATTTTTTTAGAAATGTTTTTAAAAAAATGTTTCTATAGAACATTTTTTTGTTATTAAAGTTTTCTACAGAAAATTTTTTGTTACAAAAATTTTTCTATCGATATTTTCTATAAAAAAATTTTTGTAACAAAAATTTGTTATAAAAAATTGTTGTAAAAAATGTTTCTATTTAAATTTTCGGTATAAAAATTTTTTTATACAAAAATTTTTCGTTAGAAAAAAATTTTCTATAGAAAATTTCGTTTTGAAAAACATTTCTGTAGACAATTTTTGGTGATGAAAAAATTTTATATAAAAAAACCTTTCGTTATAGGAATTTTTCAATGGAAAATCTTTTGTTTTAAAAATTTTTCTATAGAAAATTTTTCGTTATAAAAAAATATTCCATAGAAAATTTTTCTTTATAAAAAATTTCTTTATATATCCGAAACCATCGAAGAAGGATAACTAAATTAATACCTAATGAAGAACGTAATTAGATCAAACTAAACAACCATGATGAGTTCAATGATCGTCCAACTGAGCTGATATATCAGCCTGTAAGTTTAAGTGCACAATCGGCATTTATGGCCGGCGATTTGGCTCCCGATACAATATGCCGATTCGTTTCTTGGTACATATTTTTGTCAATATCGCACAAAGCTTGAAATTGAGTGATTTTTAAACGATCACAATCGGCAGTTAGTATCCGCATCAACATAAATCTTGATAAATTCTCAACATTATTTTAGCATTAACTAATAAATTCGTAGATTTTACGCAAAGCTTGTAGTTATGCAATTCCTTAACAACGTGGCGGATCAACAATCAATACTTCGTAGAGTTACACAAGCACTATGCTCTTGGTAGCTGTCAAGATGCGGACGACAGTTCAGTCTCTTTCAAATCCGAAGAAGAAGGATGACCCTTCATGTCTCCCATCTGGTGATCCAACGACGCGCAACTCATCAACAATATTAATTAAGATAAATATACAGCTTTATCATAGCTTTAACCACTATTTCCAATGTACCGCTTATAGCTTTCGCTTTTGAACTTTCCTAGCTTAGTGGCGGTTAAACCCTCAATACTTCGTAAAGTTGAACGAAGATTTTTGCTTAGTCCTGTTTAACTTCCACATTCCTAAATTACAAACTTTTTAACTTCAAGTTCCTAAATTACAAACTACAGGCCACTTTTGACTTCTACCTCTCTAAGCTCTAAAACTCCACGTAGAAATCGTTATCTTAACAGCATTAGAAATTTGTCTTCTAAACTTAATTTGGAAATGCAGTTAGCGAAATATTTATCTGCACTAGTACTGTGGCTTAGTTGTTTAGCATCGACTAAGCATAACATATCAAATTTGGCCTGGGTTCGAGCCTCAGTCACGGCAACATCAAATTTTTTAATTGTTAATTTCTAATAAAATTATTAATTACACAGCACAACAAAATAAAAAAAATTTCATGTGCTCTTAAAACCACTATACAATTTTGATGTATCATGACTACCTTTGTACAAAAATGGTAAAACTTTTAAATTCGATGGCAAGATTTTTTTTTTTAATTTTTTTTTTTAAATTGCAATTTTTTTAGACGTTTCTTCAAATAATTAATGATAACTCAAAAACGAAGGCGAAATTTTATATTTTATTGTTTATATGTAAAAGTTAAAGTTAAAAAAGAAAAACATAAAAAGTTTTAAACTAAGTAAAATGTTTTTGTAAATTGTCTTCGGCAAGTCCTCAAGGATATGTAATGGCCAGTGTAAATTGTAGTAACTCGAAAACTGTTTAACCGATTTTAAAGTCATGTAGCTTATTGGAAATCTCATTGTGTTTGCCCTAAGGACCAGGATCCACTTTTTTGCAAAAGGGGGAATAAATAGCTTTAATTTTGCAAAAACTGAAAATTTGACAATTTTTTTTCGATTTGAACGCTATTTTTCAGATTTGGGGCCTATACGCTACGTGTTAACATTGTCCAATTCGACTAAAAATTTGTGGGTGGAAGTTTCTCACCAAATCTCACAATAATCCGACATGCATCCCTTGAAATTGGAAAATTTATTTTTTTCATACATTTGAAAACCCGCTATAATGCGTATATCAAGCAAAAAACTAAAATTTTGTGAAAATGAGCGAATTCACTAAATTGTGAATACATTCGAAAAAAATCAATCGATTTTTATGGTCGATATCTCATTTTGTTGCTATTATATGTCGCTATGCAATAAAATAATAAATCTGGAAGTTTTTTGCCGTTTTCGATTTTTCATGATTTTTTTAAAACCAAAATTTTTGTCATTTTTATATAAAAAATATATTTTTTTCTTAAGTTTTTTATTATAACTCCGATACTATTGATCCGATTAAAACGTGATATATAGACGAATTAAAGGCTATGTAAATCTTAATTTTTCTGATTTTATTTTAATAATATCGGACTAGTAGTTTTTGAGTTATCATTAATTATTTGAAGAAACGTCTAAAAAAATTGCAATTTAAAAAAAAAATTTTTTTTTTAAAAAATCTTGCCATAGAATTTAAAAATTTTACCATTTTTGTACTAAGGTAGCCATGATACATCAAATGTATATAGTGGTTACTCGAGCACATTTTTGCTGTTGACCTGTGTTATCACAGCATTCTTTATCGACGGTAAGCACAACAGCATTAACATGCTGTCGAATTCAAATTTGGCTGTAGAACAAAATGTTAAAATAATGCATCTACTTTAACAACAGATGGCACAACTTTACTGATCTAAAAGTTCACATGACGAGCAATTCAAGTGTTGAGTAATATAAAGCTTTATCTATGTTCACTAACCCCTTTCCTAAGAAGGTAACCATATTTATACACTATATCCAATTGCATAGGCGGAATTTGACTGAATGTCACTTACTTAATTGGCCTTTATTTACAATCTGTCAAGGTCAAAAGCCGAGCATATTTTAGAATTCCATGCACTTCGATCTTGTGCGCATTTCTCCATTTTCGTAGTCCAAGTTTTGAAAGATTTTCTTCTAAATACTTGGTTTTTCAATCGAATTGTCGGACGTTCCTTTCTACGACTTCCCTCGGTATCATTTTCAAACACTTTTCTTGTTAGAGTATTTTTTATCCATACGCACGACATGTCCTAGCCAACTATGTCGATGTCAGTGTATAACTCAGACAGCTCATGGTTCATTGGAAGATGTTGCATACCAAGCAACGGTTTTGATTGGTTTTAGCTTGAAAAGGCCAGACTTAAATTGGTCTTTTCTTTATCTCAACTATGGACACTGACCTCCTCGTGGTATCACCTGAGAAACTACGATAACATTCGTTAAAGTAGCGAGAAAATACATAGGTGTCGCGGAGTTCACACATAAGAACGATATAAATATGGGTTAGGACGTCAGGCTAGCAACCCAAGCCTGGAAAAAATCACTTACTATGAAAGAGCAAAATAGAAGAATTAAAACACTCACTAATTTTGACGACTATGGCAAGCGACAAAAGGACCATGATTTAAGGCTTAGCACCTGGAACATCTGAACTCTTTACAGATCTCTAATCCAGTTGATGGATGTTCTTGAGGAATATAAATGCGATTTGACTGCAGTCCAGGAAGTAAGATAGAATGGCCACGGCATCGCCAAGGCACCAAAAGGTGAGAGTATGAATTAATTTGGTTGCGGATTTATAGTTAGCAAAAGAAACGAAACATAGTCCCCAGATTCACCCCAGTTAAAGAAAGATAAGTGACAATACATAGCAAAGCAAAATACTTATATATGTGTTTAATTTGTGCTCACGCTCCCACAGAGGAGAAAGATAAAGATTTAAAATAAGCCTTTTATAACCAACTCGACGAAGTTTACTATAGCTGCCCCAATCATGACGTCAAAATAAAACTGGGTAATTTTAACGCAAAGAATAGGCGGGAAAGCCGCTTTGAGCCCACTGTTGATTAATTCTGCTTGCCTGAATGTTAGGTTAGGTTAGGTAATAAAGGAGGTGTCAAAGACACCTACACTCGGAGACCCCAGGGGTCCATTGTGATCCTTTAACAGAGAGGGAGAAAAGAAAGAGTGAAGAAAGAAAGTGCCTGAATGTTACTTCTCTATAAAAAGAAACAACAAACAGATAATGACTTAAAACGCTAGTCGCTAGTACATAAAAAACAACTACTATGAGCGATAGCCAGTGAAGAAACTTAGAAAGTACAGGCTTAAGGATCGTCGAATCCCACAAGGCGTATATAATCCAGTCAAGGCAACTACTATGAGCGGAAAACAGTAAGAAAACTTGCTACGTTACTAAAATATAGGATCGTCACAGAGTTTTGACTCCCACAAGGGGCATATAAACATGCTCACCAAATCGACAAAATTTTAACAGTCACAATTAGAGTCTCTCTGGAGTCATGCTTTTTATACCCTTCAAAACCATTGAAATATTTGTCTCAGACCCACCTTTTAGTATACCAATAGGCTTAGAAGTCGATTAAGCGATGTCAGTCCGTCCGTCCGTCTGGCTGGACCTCCAGGTAAACCATGTAATCAAAGTAGAGGTCGTAATCTAAAGAAAATTTTTGATGAAATTTGGCACAAATATTTTTTTTTGATAGTGGGACCACTAGTGGTAAATTCGTCAAAATGGGTCCATTATTTATGGTACCTCCCATAGGTCCCAATTCCCGGAATTGATATTTTGGCCACAAGTATTAATATTTTTCATGAAAAAACACATACTGCCTATATAAACCAAAATCACTGTACCAAATTTCGATTTGAAATTGGTTCACATTTGACCATAGCTCCCATACAAACTCTTTTACCAAAACGCACTAAATGAGACAAAACATCGCTAAATAGCTCGTAAATCTAAAGATAATGAGAATTTTTAGAGTTTTCTTTGCATATATTTTTTTTGTAAAATCTGTAATCAACTTGTCAAATTTCGAGATAATCGGTACACATTTGACCCTAGCTCTCATATAAGTCCAAATGATAGAAACAGCTTAAATAAAAAAGTTTTGGGAAAATGTTTGTATGATGGCAAAATTTAGCAAATATTTGTCTTTATACACGAAAAAAACACACTTTAACCTTAAAGGTGAAGGGTATCGTATGGTCGGGCTTGACCGACTATAGCACTATCTTACTTGTTAAAGATGCATTTTGGCAACTACAGTCAAAAGCGCTGTAAAAAAGATTAAAATTAACAAAAGTTTATTTTGTGAACTTGGTACGGGTGCAGCTGGATTTATCATAAAATTATGGAATTAGGGATCCCTCAAATCGAAATTTTGTACGTAGTACTCATATGCCCACAAAAACTCTTTTGTTTGGCAACACTGTCCGTATGTCAACTAAACTTCCTTCAGAAGTCTTTCCACTATCTACGTTAAATATTTTTACAGAATGTTCACAGGCAGTATGTACTCCCTCTAACCTGCTTTTCCCAACCATTTTTCTAGTTCCATCATAAAATAATGATTCATAAGTCAACCCATATTATCGGGTGTTTTTTATTGAGGTATAGAACTTTAAGTTGGCATCACTTTTTTAACTGGCGGCCATTTTGTCAGCTGTCAAGTGATTAATATTTAGTTTGGTTTGCCATTTCATCATGAACAGGTTGACAAAAGAACAACGCTTGCAAATCGTGCAAATTTATTTCGAAAATAATGGTTTAGTTCGCGAAGTTTACCGCAAGCTCCGTCCATTTTATGGTCGACATAATCGTCCATCAGAGCAATTAATTCGGTTAACCATGGATCGTTTTCGCACTACGTTTACTCTATGTGATAATACGCATCCGCAGCGACGTCGAACAGTGCGCACCGAAGAAACAATTGCCGCTGTAGAGCAAAGTGTTGAAGAGGACCCGAATGAATCGATTCGCCACCGTGCACAGCAATTGGAGCTTTGTCCATCAACTTTATGGAAGATTTTGCGCAAAGATCTTGGCTTGCGACCTTACAAGATCCAGCTTGTGCAAGAATTAAAGCCGCGAGACCATGCAATGCGTCGTGATTTTGGTGTATGGGCCGAAAATGGGATTGATCTCGATGCTGATTTTCATCGCAAAATTTTGTTCAGTAAAGAGGCTCATTTTTGGTTGAATGGCTACGTCAACAAGCAAAATTGCCGCATTTGGAGTGAAGAGAATCCACATGAGACCCTTGAGACGCCATTACATCCACAAAAACTGACTGTTTGGTGTGCTCTATGGGGTGGTGGAGTCATTGGGCCATACTTCTTCCGAAATAATGCTGGAGAGTCAGTTACCATAAATGGAGACCGGTATAGAGTCATGATAACCGACTATTTTGTTCCCCAATTGGATGGCATGAATGTGGATGAGTTGTGGTTCCAACAAGACGGCGCTACATGCCACACAGCGCACGTCACAATTGATTTATTGATGGAAACATTCGATGAGCGCATAATTTCGCGGAATGGACCTGTCAATTGGCCACCAAGATCGTGCGATTTGACACCACTGGTTTATTTTCTTTGGGGATATGTGAAGTCGCTCGTCTACGCCAACAAACCAGAAACGTTAGGGGACTTGGAAGCCGACATTCGTGGCGTTATTGCCAACATACGGCCCCATATGCTCGAAAAAGTAGTTGAAAATTGGACCTGTAGAATTGGCTTTATTCGAGCCAGCCGAGGCGGCTACATGCCCGAAATCATATTTAAACATTAATGGCATAAAATTATCCTTCCAATAAAGCTAAATTGATGGACATTAAAACGATTTTTTTGTGTTTTATTTCAATTCGAAGTTCTATACCTCTAAAAAAACACCCATTATAAAAATTGTTTATGATCTCAGGTAAAAACGAAACCAAGGAAATTTTAGTAGAATTTCCAACCATATAAATGAAAGGAAAATATTATGCTATACTCAAGCAAAATGAATTTTCCGCTTGCCATCGTATGTTTAAACTTACACAAACTCATTTACTGCAGCCGACTCTTATTAATTTTTTTTGAAAAAAAAAAAAAAAAAAAATAGCACACGTTTCAAACCAGGGGTGCATTTTATATGAAATCCATAAACGAAACGTGTGAGTGGGTGTATGCCAAAGTCGATTTCATCATCATAAAACAAATGTGAGTTTGTTAAATTTCTTGTTGTTGTTGTTGTATAACATGATATCCAACAAATACATATAAATGAAAAATTCAATTGATTTTGTTAATGTTTTCTTACCTCTAGGTATTTTTATTTATGTGTCCTGAAATTTTAATTTGGGAAAACTCCTTCCCCTCTAGAATAGTCACAAAGCAGAAAATTAAATTTTCTAAATATTTTGAGTTTTATTTGTCTGCTTCTGGTATAGAAATGTGTTGAAGACATTAAAACTGTGAATGAGACAGATTTCGAAAAAAAGGCATCCCCCAAAAATCTTAGACAAAAAGATTTAGTTTTTCGTGATAGACAAACACCCACCATTTCTAATACGTTAAATTTAAAATAAATGTTTTATAAAAATTTCTTGTATTTTCTTTATTTCCCCCTAATAAAATAAAATATTATAGACCTTGAAAAATTTTATTTGTTCCTACCGAAATCAATTTTTTCGATCGTATGTGTGCATTTTTTTCCTTATCCGTTTTATGTATGTTCGAATGTGCAAGATGTTGATTTTCTTGAGGATTTTTCAAATTGGAAAATTTCCATTTATTTAGGAGTTTTTATGTGAGTAAATATTTAGTTGTAGGATTTTACGCTTATAAAATTCATATTAGCCTTAAAGTCATTTATAAATGGGTCTTATAAATTTTTCCCAAAAAAACAAAAGAAAATTTTATTTGCAATTAGTTCTAGTCAATATTTAAATTCGTTTGGGATTTTTTTTTAATAAATTTCCATAATTTTATTGCCATTTGATGTTCATGAATTAATAAGTAAAATGGTCAATTTATGTTTAATTGCCAAAATATGTGGTAATGAATTTTAATAGGATTTTGAGAACATGAAAAATTTGTTAATTTAAAATAGAATTCATATGAACTTTTCAATCTCTCAATATGATTGAAAAGTTCACATGAAAATATAAACCCCCTAATTCATAAACGAAAAATATATGCCAAGCATATAATTCACATTTTCCACACAATATTCCTACTATAAGACCTGATAATTTTATGATTCGATTAAGAATTTGTGGAAAAGAGTTTTATTTCAAATGTCGCACAGTGGGTTAAAAAATATTAAGGAAGTAGTTCAAGAACTTTTAAATATTAAGCTCGATTATCATGAGAATTGGAACCGATATTAGCAAAATTCTAGGCTTAAGTCTTCAAATTTTTAATTTTTAAAGTCGAATATCTCATAAACTGTAAGAGATAAACCATAAGTGCAGCAATGTTTTTTGAATATCTCAGCTAGCAGATTTCGCACACATAAAAATCATTTACTTTAATCGGATCAAAAATGTGATTTCTGGAACGTTTTTTAATTTTCGAAAAACCCGAGGTGCCCTACTTTGAGGGCATATAGTTCCCCTCGAGATAAGTCTACAGAATTCAAATTATAAATTTAAGCTTGAATACTTCTCGTCAATAGCCATGTGAAATTTCATGACAGTCGAGCTTACCGTTTAAAAGTTCTTGAATTATTTCCCTAATTTTATTCAACCCACTCTGTGTCGTCTATATGCTTTTAGAAATAAGTTTTTAGCAACTTACATTTAGTCAGCTGTAACAAGTTACTGTCAAGCATGTTCAGTTTGATCTTGGTTGGTTTGATCTAATATAACTGCGAATCTAATTACAAATGACTTACGCCCTAATTCATAAACGAAAAATATAGCTATGACAAGCTTATAATTCAAATTTTCCTTACAAAGTTCCTTCCATAAGACTTTGATATTTTTTTAATTCGTTTATAAATTAGGGGGTTAAAATTTAAATTTAACTTAATTTTTTTTTAAATTAATTTTTTTTAAATTGATTTTTTTTTAAATTAAATTGCAAATTGAGCACATGATTATCATAAAGTTTATTCCTTTTTAATGTCAAACTTTAAGAATTAATTTAGTTTTCTTGTTATTTAATGTGTCTGCACAAAACTATTGAAATCGTAGTTAAAATTGCTTTTTTTTCAACGTCCCACATTCTCAGATCTCAAATGGAATAACAAATTAAGCCACCCACTGAAGTCTATTTAATCCTATTATTGACTTGACCATGATAATTATGCAAATTTTGTAGAAATTATTTGCAAAACTTAAGAAAATAAATTGTAATTTATTTTTTGCAAATATCAAGCTAATGTTGATACAATAGAAATAATATAGAAAAAATAGCTAGAGGCAATAAAGGAAGGAAACGGAAGAAGTTTTACATTAACTGTTATTCGAGATCTTTTAAATATAAAAAAACAGATCAATAAATTGGAAAAAGATTACAAAAACTACTTAATTTTATTATTTTAAGCTATTTTTCACTATTTTCAGTCAATTTGACTATTTCTAGTAAATTTGACTATTTTTAGTTAATTTGACTATTTCTAGTTAATTTGAATATTTCTGGTCAATTTACTATTTCTAGTCAATTTGACTATTTCTAGTCAATTTGACTATTTCTAATCAATTTGACTATTTGTAGTCAATTTGACTATTTTAAGTCAATTTGACTATTTTTAGTCAATTTGACTATTTTTAGTCAATTTGACTATTTTTAGTCAATTTGACTATTTCTACTTAATTTGACTATTTGTTCAATTAACTATTTCTATTCAATTTGACTATTTCTACTAAATTTGAATATTTCTAGTTAATTTGACTATTTCTAGTCAATTTGACTATTTGTAGACAATTTGACTATTTTTTTAGTAAATTTTACTATTTCTAGTCAATTTGACTACTTTTATTCAATTTGACCATTTGTAGTTAATCTGACTATTTCTAGTCAATTTGACTTTTTCCAGTTAATTTGACTATTTCTAGTCAATTTGACTTTTCGTATTCAATTTGACTATTTCTATTAATTTTGTTTTTTTTTTCTAGTCATTTTGACTATTTTTGTTCAGTTTCACCATTTCTATTAAATTTGACTATTTCTAATAAATTTGGCTATTTCTAGTCAATCTGACTATTTCTAATCAATTTGACTATTTCTAGTCGATTTGTCTATTTTCAGTCAATTTGAGTATTTCTAATGAATTTGACTATTTATAATCAATTTGACTATTTCTAGTCAATTTGACTATTTCTAGTCAATTTGACTATTTCTAGTTAATTTGACTATATCTAGTCAATTTGACTATTTCTATTTAATTTGACTATTTCCAGTCAATTTGACTATTTCTGGTCGATTTGACTATTTCTAGTCAATTTGACTCTTTAAAGTCAACTTGACTATTTTCAGTCGATTTGACTCTTAGTTAATTTGACTATTTTTAGTCAATTTTACAATTTCCTGTCAGTTTGGCCATTTCTAGTCAATTTAACTATTTTTAGTCAATATGACTATTTCTAGTCAATTTGTCTTTTTCTAGAAAATTTGACTATTGTTAGTTTATTTGACTTTTTTTTAGTTAATTTGACTACTTCTAGTCAACTTGACTATTTCTAATCATTTGACTATTTCCAGTCAATTTGACTATTTCTAGTTAATTTGACTATTTCTAATCAATTTGACTATTTCTAGTCAATTTAACTATTTCTAGTCAATTTGAATATTTCTAATTAATTTTACTATTTCTTGTAAATTTTACTATTTCGAGTCTATTTGACTTTTTATAGTTAATGTGATTATTTCTAGCCAATTTAATTTTTCTAGACAATTGAACTATTTCTAATCAATTTGACTATTTCTAGTCAATTCGACTATTTCTAGCCAATTTGACTATTTCTAGTTTATTTGACTATTTGTAGTCAATTTGACCATTTCTATTAAATTTGACTATTTCTAGTAAATTTGGCTATTTCTAGTCAATCTGACTATTTCTAATCAATTTAACTATTTCTAGTCGATTTGTCTATTTTCAGTCAATTTGACTATTTCTAATGAATTTTACTATTTCTAATCAATTTGACTATTTCTAGTCAATTTGACTATTTCTAGTCAATTTGACTATTTCTAATTAATTTGACTATATCTAGTCAATTTGACTTTATCTAGTCAATTTGAGTATTTCTAGTCAATTTGACTATTTCTATTTAATTTGACTATTTCCAGTCAATTTGAATATTTCTGGTCGATTTGACTATTTCTAGTCAATTTGACTCTTTATAGTCAACTTGACTATTTTCAGACGATTTGACTCTTAGTTAATTTGACCATTTTTAGTCAATTTTACAATTTCCAGTCAGTTTGACTATTTCTAGTCAATTTAACTATTTTTAGTCAATTTGACTATTTCCAGTCAATTTGTCTTTTTCTAGAAAATTTGACTATTGTTAGTTTATTTGACTTTTTTTTAGTTAATTTGACTACTTCTAGTCAACTTGACTATTTCTAGTCATTTGACTATTTCCAGTCAATTTGACTATTTCTAGTTAATTTGACTATTTGTAATCAATTTGACTATTTCTAGTCAATTTAACTATTTCTAGCCAATTTGAATATTTCTAATTAATTTTACTATTTCTAGTAAATTTTACTATTTCGAGTCTATTTGACTTTGTATAGTTAATGTGATTATTTCTAGCCAATTTTACTTTTTCTAGACAATTGAACTATTTCTAGTCACTTTGACTATTTCTAGTCAATTTGACAATTGCTAGTCAATTTGACTATTTCTAATCAATTTGACTGTTTTTAGTCAGTTTTAGTATTTCAAATTGACTATTTCTAATCAATTTGACTATTTTTTGTCAATTTGACTATTTCTGGTCAATTTGATTATTTGTATTTTCTAGCCACTTTCTACCCAATTTTACTATTTCAAGGCAATTTGACTATTTTTAGTCAATTTGATTATTTCTAGCCAATTTTACTATTTCAAGATAATTTGAATATATTTTGTCAATTTGACTAAATATAGTCAATTTGACTATATCTAGTCGATTTGACTATTTAAGTTAATTTGCCTTTTTTTAATGAATTTGACTTTTTTTTGTGTATTTGACTATTTCTAGTTAATTTGAATATTTCCAGTTAATTTGACTATTTCTAGTAAATTTTACTATTTCGAGTCTATTTGACTATTTTTTTCGTTTCCATCCTTTAATAATTGTTTGAATCTTTTGTATAGAGAAATTCTAAAGAACAAAACTTGATTTACTAATAAGTAAGAAAAAAAATCAAAAATAACTACCAGACAGACAACAATGACACCAAACACAAAAAAAAAAAAACTTGGAAACCAGACAATAAACAGAAATTTATGGGTATAAATTACGATTTACATACAAATCTATAATTTACATACACTCAATGTTTGTTTACACATATTCTACTGTGTCATGTATATTATTATTATGAATATTTAGTTATTGTTTGGTCTCATAATAACAATAATCATAATGAATGAATGAATGAAAACTATCTAGATACTAGATATTTGTATCTACTTAAATACAAAGAATAATCATAACTAAAATATGTTTGATACCCTCAACCAAGAAATTCATATGATTATTTCTATAATAATTTCTAAAAAATCAAATAAATATAATAAAACTAATTCTTTATTTTTTTAATGTGTGTTACATTGGCGCCATTAAAACATGACTGAGTAGTGACTGCATTGTAAATCAATTTCAAAATCACATTAAAATACTCGAAGGAATGTTTTAGATTTTAAACTCTTATAATATTTTCGAAATTTTGTCATTTCTATTATGTACATTTTTTTTAAAAACTCTGAGTGTAGCACAATTTATGTAAATAAATCTTTAGTTTCAAAGTTTTTTTTTTTCTCAAAAAAAAAAATTTTTTTGCCTTCCGCTGTGTGTTCAATGAACGTAGAAAAGTCATTGGAAAAATAGTTGTTGAAATCTAAGATTTACAGTAGCTTCCAGCTACGAAGTCGCTTATATATCATCTTTAGAATTGCGTATTTCTAAAGTACCTACTTTTGTTTGAAATTTTGTACAATACATTCTGCTATTTTGTTTTTGTCACATAACAAAACTCTATTGAAGCTGATACGATTTTACGAACGAATAAATTTTTGCAAAAAAATTTCAAAATGTTTTGAATGCAAAAACATAAAATAAGGTTTTCTTGGCATTCAACTTTCAAATGTTCATAGCAATTATACACTTAGAGAGATAAAGGGGATAAAGAAATGAAAAGTTTTAAAAAATACCCAATATGTATCAAGTATTTAATACAAACATTTGTATATATTTGGATAATTTCATCATTCACAGTTTATGCGACTACTTTTAGTAAATTTTACTTTTATTAGTCAGTTTTACTATATGTTTTTATTATTTGGTTATTCTACCAAATCGAATCAATTTATCATTTTTCTGTTGATTATTCCTCTTTTTTAAGACAATTTGAATACATTTAGTCAATTTGACTATTTGAAGCCAATTTTACTATTTTTAGTCAATTTAACTATTTCCAGTTAATTTGACTATTTCTAGTTAAATTGACTATTTTAAGTCAATTTGAGAATTTCTAGTCAAATAGTCAAAATACAAGTCAATTTTGCTGCTTCTAGTAAATTTGGCTATTTCTACTTATTGATTATTTCTAGTCAATTTGACTGTTTATACTCGTAGTGAGTTTGACTACCAAGAGTCAATTTCACTTTTTCTGTACAATTTGAATATTGCTAGTCAATTTAACTACTTCTAGTACATGTGACCATTTATAGTCAGTTTGACTATTTGTAGTGAATTTTGACACTTTCAGTTAAATAGAATGTATCTGAACAATTTTCAGTCCAAATAACAGTTATGTATAATTTATCTATTTTTAATTTTTTAGTCGAATTGATTTTTCGTCATTTTGCTTATTTCAAATAAATATATTTTTTTTGAATTAGAACTATTGTAAATTAACTGGTAACAATTAAATTTGATTTGACTATTTCAATTTAATTTGAGTAATTGTAGTCAATTTTACTATTTGTAGTCATTTAGGCTACTTCTAGTCAGTTTGACTACTTATAGTCGATTGGCTTATTTCCAATAAATTTACTTATTAACAAAGACTTTATGGGGAAATAGTCAACTAATAGTCAATTCTACTATTTTAATTTGTCATTTTAAGTCATTTTAACTACTTCAATTGACTACTTTAATTGACTATTTTTAATTAAATTGACAAATTCTAGTCAACTTGTCGTTAGGCATTTTTACATTTTAAAATAAGATTTTTTTTAGAGCAAATTTTTGTATTTTTAGACAACTTGTTCAATATGACTACTTTCAGTTAATTTTACCAATTGGTCAGATTTACAATTTCTTGACATTTTTACTAATTTTAAACAATTTTACTATTTGTAGATAATAGACAGTTTCTATCCATTTTTTTATCTTTATTTTATGTCTTAGTCGATGGATTAGTGAATCTCTTAAGATATAGACCTTAGTCGATGTATAACCCAGCTAGCAATTAGGAGATTGTTGATGATAATATCAGCAAATTTAGACTTTTAGGATTCCTTTAGATGATAAAAAAGTGATTAATCATGTTTGCTGATCTAAAGAAGTTTTCAAAAAGACTCCGAAAAACGCTCAGAAAGCAACTAATTAAAAAAGCACAAACAAATCTTACAAAATATGCGCAGTCATGATATAATCACGTAAATGATCCTAATACAACTGTTTTTAATGATGTTGGTTTGGTGATCAGAAAAGGCACCAGCCAGCACTTGAAAGATTTTTTTTTTCAAAAATCACCTTTTTGATTTTTTTGAGTACTTTTGGTGATCAAAAACTGATTAATCACTTATAAGATCAACAAAAAACATGACTTAAAAAAGCCTCGAAAAAGATTGACAAATGAAGAAAAATAAGACTCATAAAAGTTTAAAAAAATGATTCGCAAAAAAATGTATATAGTACAGGAAAAGGGCCGAAGATTACTCTAAATTAATGTACAGAAATACTCATATGTGATTTTTTTAAGAGCCGATGGAGGGCAAGTTTTTCTCCCGACAAAAGTTTTTTTTTATGATCAGAAAATGAGCTTATATTCCAGCTTATTAATAGACTTAGTCTATGTCTAAGTCTACGTCTTACCTTAACTCTTAGCCTATGACATAGTCTATGTCTTAGTCTAACTCTTCGTCTATGTCTATGTATAAGTCTATGTCTTAGTCTATGTCTTAGTCTATGTCTTAGTCTATGTCTTAGTCTATGTCTTAGTCTATGTCTTAGTCTATGTCTTAGTCTATGTCTTAGTCTATGTCTTAGTCTATGTCTTAGTCTATGTCTTAGTCTATGTCTTAGTCTATGTCTTAATCTATGTCTTAGTCTATGTCTTAGTCTATGTCTTAGTCTATGTCTTAGTCTATGTCTTAGTCTATGTCTTAGTCTATGTCTTAGTCTATGTCTTAGTCTATGTCTTAGTCTATGTCTTAGTCTATGTCTTAGTCTATGTCTTAGTCTATGTCTTAGTCTATGTCTTAGTCTATGTCTTAGTCTATGTCTTAGTCTATGTCTTAGTCTATGTCTTAGTCTATGTCTTAGTCTATGTCTTAGTCTATGTCTTAGTCTATGTCTTAGTCTATGTCTTAGTCTATGTCTTAGTCTATGTCTTAGTCTATGTCTTAGTCTATGTCTTAGTCTATGTCTTAGTCTATGTCTTAGTCTATGTCTTAGTCTATGTCTTAGTCTATGTCTTAGTCTATGTCTTAGTCTATGTCTTAGTCTATGTCTTAGTCTATGTCTTAGTCTATGTCTTAGTCTATGTCTTAGTCTATGTCTTAGTCTATGTCTTAGTCTATGTCTTAGTCTATGTCTTAGTCTATGTCTTAGTCTATGTCTTAGTCTATGTCTTAGTCTATGTCTTAGTCTATGTCTTAGTCTATGTCTTAGTCTATGTCTTAGTCTATGTCTTAGTCTATGTCTTAGTCTATGTCTTAGTCTATGTCTTAGTCTATGTCTTAGTCTATGTCTTAGTCTATGTCTTAGTCTATGTCTTAGTCTATGTCTTAGTCTATGTCTTAGTCTATGTCTTAGTCTATGTCTTAGTCTATGTCTTAGTCTATGTCTTAGTCTATGTCTTAGTCTATGTCTTAGTCTATGTCTTAGTCTATGTCTTAGTCTATGTCTTAGTCTATGTCTTAGTCTATGTCTTAGTCTATGTCTTAGTCTATGTCTTAGTCTATGTCTTAGTCTATGTCTTAGTCTATGTCTTAGTCTATGTCTTAGTCTATGTCTTAGTCTATGTCTTAGTCTATGTCTTAGTCTATGTCTTAGTCTATGTCTTAGTCTATGTCTTAGTCTATGTCTTAGTCTATGTCTTAGTCTATGTCTTAGTCTATGTCTTAGTCTATGTCTTAGTCTATGTCTTAGTCTATGTCTTAGTCTATGTCTTAGTCTATGTCTTAGTCTATGTCTTAGTCTATGTCTTAGTATATGTCTTAGTCTATGTCTTAGTCTCTGTCTTAGTCTATGTCTTAGTCTATGTCTTAGTCTATGTATTAGTCTATGTCTTAGTCTATGTCTTAGTCTATGTCTTAGTCTATGTCTTAGTCTATGTCTTAGTCTATGTCTTAGTCTATGTCTTAGTATATGTCTTAGTCTATGTCTTAGTCTCTGTCTTAGTCTATGTCTTAGTCTATGTCTTAGTCTATGTATTAGTCTATGTCTAAGTCTATGTCTTAGTCTATGTTTTAGTCTATGTCTTAGTCTATGTCTTAGTCTATGTTTTAGGCTATGTCTTAGTCTATGTCTTAGTCTATGTCTTAGTCTATGTCTTAGTCTATGTCTTAGTATATGTCTTAGTGTATGTCTCAGTCTATATCTCAGGCCATATTTTAGTCTATTCTCAGTCTATGTCTAAGTATATGTCTTAGTCTATATTTTAGCCTTTGTATTACCTAATGTCTTATTCTATGTCTTAGTATATATAGCAATTTTAGCTGCTTTTTAAGAGACTACAAAATAATGACATATATAATGTTTTATCTACCACTAAATTATCCAATCAATTTATAAAACATATAAAACACTTAACAATTAAAGGAAAGTGAAGATAATAACTCCAATAAATTTGATATAAATAACATTAAAAATCGCGTGTAGCAAAACCATAAATGGCGTAAATATGATAAAATTCTATCAAATAAGTAAATTAATTTAATTGAACAAAGTCAATCACTTAAATAGTTATCAACATTAGCGTCATCACAGACCGTCAATCAATAGAATTTTCTTTTTGCAAAAATAAATCTCAAATATGGGAAAATAAATATTTGTAATTTTATATGAAAAGGAAATCAAACATTTCAATTTATGTAGGTGAAAATTGCGTAAACAACGGTAAATGGCTTTTGACCTTTGATTACAGGTGATGTGATTTTGACAACGCATTTAATTGATTTGTGTATAAAAAAGGAAATTGATGTAAGCAAATTGCTTTTAAGACTTTTTTTTTTTGGAAAAAGGGAAATGGTAAATTATAAAAATATTTAATGAATTCATTGATTAACATAATTTTTTTTAAGTTTAATGAGTAGCATTAGGGGGTTTCACAGCTGGACGTAACATAAAGTTGTATAATATAGCAATATTTATGTGTTAGAAAAATCATTTTAATTAAAAAGCTAAATATTCGTTTGTGCATAATTTATCCCTTAAGATAATCATATAAATTTCTAAATGATATTCCCTTTTCAATTTCATAATTCACACATTTTATCATAACTCATAATAATTTTTATTGTGATTATTGCCATAAATAAATAATCATAGTTTTCAATTAAAAGAGAAAAACGATCTAACAATTACCATCTGGTTTTGATTTAAATGTTTGTCTGCATGAGATATGTATGAAATTGAATCTGTATGTTTTTGAAAATCAAATGTCATTGTTATGATTGCTGAAATATAATAATGACTATGATGATCATATCATAAACATTATGATAATGATGATTTGATTGTTTAGTTTGATGCATCAAATACAAATAAAGATAAACAACTCATTACAATAATCATTATACTGAAAGTCATTCATAATAATGACTATAATAAATGGGCACATAATTGTAATAAAATTTTAATTAAAGCAATGAAATCGAATTTCATAGTTACAAAAAAAAAAAAAAAAGAAAATGAAGATTCATGCCTTTAAATTCAAACAAATCTTTAAGCCCATAAAAACATTAGTAAACATTCATTTGAAAACTTCATTTCCCGTTTGAGAAATCTAGCGGACTATGACTCCTCTTTCTGGAAGCTTAAGAAATTGAAAAGTTTTGTTTAGAGGGAATTGAAGTTTTATTTATTTTGAATTCTTTTATTTTGTCAAATAAATAAGTTTAAGCAGAAAAACTGCAAAAGAGAAATGTGCAATTTAAAGTTTTACAAAAACTCTAGGACAAAAGTATAAATATAGTCTAAGACATAGAGTATTTTACTATTTTTAATAAATTTTTCAAAAATTTACTATTTTTCGTAAATTAAATTTTCTAGAAATTTACTATACTATTTTTAGTAAATTTTTCAAAAATTTACTATTTTTAGTAAATTTTTCAAAAATTTACTATTTTCTGTAAATTTTTCAAAAATAAAAATAGTAAATTTTTGGAAAATTTACTAAAAATAGTAAATTTTTGAAAAATTTACAGAAAATAGTAAATTTTTGAAAAATTTACAGAAAATAGTAAATTTTTGAAAAATTTGCTAAAAATAGTAAATTTTTAAAAAATTTACTAAATTTTTGAAAAATTTACTAAAAATAGTAAATTTTTGAAAAAATTGGCTGTCCCCATAAACTTTTTTATCCCTTATCAATAAATTGTCTATTACATTAATAAATACATTTTTATTTTGAATAAATATTTACTGTCTCGACAATTTTGTATATTTTTTGATTGTCTTGTTACATAAAAATTGACTTAAAATAGTCAAATTGACTTACAATAGTCAAATTAGCAAAATCGGTTAATTTGACTAGAGTTTGTAAAAATTACTTAAAAAGTCAACTTTTTAAAATATGTTAAATTAAAGTTCAGAATGCTAATGGTATATATTGGAAATTGTCAATTGACTTGGAATAGTTAGTCATATTGACTAAAAATAGTCATATTAACAAAAAATAGTCAAATTGACTTATCACAATAAAATTGACTACAAATTGAAGAAATGAGATAAATAGTTTAATTTACTATTAATAGTCTGCTTGTCTAGAAAAGTGAAATTAACTGAAAATATTGAAATTTTCTAAAACTAGTCAAAATTACTTAAAATCTTAAAACTAACTAGAAGTAGTTAAATTGTCTAAAAAACTTTAATTTGTCTTGAAAAGATCAATTTGGTTAGAAATATTAAAATTGACTAATTATAGTTAAATTTGCTACAAATTTTCAGTTGATTAGAAGTTTTTGATATTACCAAAAATCGTCCAATTTGCTAGAAATAGTCTAAGACTATTGCGTTGTGGGAATACATATATGATACCTTTTAATAATATTAGTTCATCAAATTTATTGTATTTTACCTGAAAGTACAAAAAATAAAAATTGATTAGTATTGAATTAATATTTAAAATAATTTAATATTCAGATAATAAGATAATTTATTTATATTTTTTAATACAAAATGACCCTATTAAACAAATAGAAATTAAATTAATGCTTAAACTGTCCTATTTAGCACTAAAAAAGAAAACCAATATATTTAATCCTTTTAACACATACAAAGCCTTTTTTATGTTTATCCTTTATAAATACAAAAAACAGACAAATGTCTCATTTAACCTCATAAGGTCTGATGTAGTAGCTGTGGCATATTTACAAGAGTGAAATAAATGCTCTAGTGCCACTAGTGTGGCATAACTTGCAGCTAAATTGTATTTATTGTATTTTTTTGTACTTGAGAAGTTCTCAATGGGGACATGATGTTGTTTTTTTCTTTGCTTTTTGTATGTAACCAACATATTCAACCCTTTTTTTCCTTTTAGTATTTCTGCAATACAATTGACAGTTATAAACAATGTCAAAGTCTTGAGTTTCTTTTGAAATTTCCATCCACCCACAGTTTTAGACAATTCTTTAGTTTTCTTTGTGGGTTTTTATTTAATTTCATTTTTTTTTGTATTATTTCTGATGTCAAATGGGTATAGAGTTGTTAAAAAGACAGAATAAATTTAATTTTATTTATTTAGGTTTAAAAAATGGTTACAATTGCGTTTTTTTTGGAAAAAGGTAAACAATACCAAAACAACATTTTTAATGAATTTAAACCACATTTTACTAATTTTTGTACATTTTTTAAAAATTCACTTTTTTTATGAAAATTTTTAAAAAATTTACTTGTTTAGTAAATTTTTTAAAAAATTTACTATTTTTAGTAAATTTTTCAAAATTTACTATTTTAAGTAAAGTTTTTAAAAATTTACTACTTTTACTAAATTTTTCAAAAATTTACTATTTTTAGTAAATTTTTAAAAAATTTACTATTATTAGTAAATTTTTTAAATATTACTATTTTAAGTAAATTTTTAAAAAATATACTCTTTTAAGTAAATTTTTCAAAAATTTACTTCTTTTAGTAAATATTTCAAAAATTTACTTCTTTTAGTAAATTTTTCAAAAATGTACTTCTTTTAGTAAATTTTTTAAAGATTTACTTCTTTTAGTAAATCTTTAAAAAATTTACTACTTTTAGTAAATTTTTCAAAAATTTACTACTTTTAGTAAATTTTTCAAAAATTTACTACTTTTAGTAAATTTTTCAATAAATTTTCTTTTATTAGTAAATTTGTCAAAAATTTACTTTTATTAGTAAATTTTTCAAAAATTTACTATCATAAGTAAATTTTTAATTAATTAATTTAATTTTAGTAAATTTTTCAAAAATTTACTAATTGTAGTAAATTTTTCAACAATTTACTAATTTTAGTAAATTTTTCAAAAATTTACTAATTTTAGTAAATTTTTCAAAAATTTACTTAAACAAGAAAAATTTTGAAAAATGTACTTACACAAGTAAATTTCTGAAAAATTTACTCACTTAAAATTTACTCACTTAATTTTTAAAAAATTTACTAAAGAAAATAAATTTTTAAAAAATTTACTAAAGAAAATAAATTTTTAAAAAATTTACTAAAGAAAATAAATTTTTGAAAAATTTACTAAAGAAAGTAAATTTTTGAAAAATTTACTAAAGAAAGTAAATTTTTGAAAAATTTACTAAGAAAGTAAATTTTTGAAAAATTTACTAAAGAAAGTAAATTTTTGAAAAATTTACTAAAGAAAGTAAATTTTTGAAAAATTTACTAAAGAAAGTAAATTTTTGAAAAATTTACTAAAGAAAGTAAATTTTTGAAAAATTTACTAAAGAAAGTAAATTTTTGAAAAATTTACTAAAGAAAGTAAATTTTTGAAAAATTTACTAAAGAAAGTAAATTTTTGAAAAATTTACTAAAGAAAGTAAATTTTTGAAAAATTTACTAAAGAAAGTAAATTTTTGAAAAATTTACTAAAGAAAGTAAATTTTTGAAAAATTTACTAAAGAAAGTAAATTTTTGAAAAATTTACTAAAGAAAGTAAATTTTTGAAAAATTTACTAAAGAAAGTAAATTTTTGAAAAATTTACTAAAGAAAGTAAATTTTTGAAAAATTTACTAAAGAAAGTAAATTTTTGAAAAATTTACTAAAGAAAGTAAATTTTTGAAAAATTTACTAAAGAAAGTAAATTTTTGAAAAATTTACTAAAGAAAGTAAATTTTTGAAAAATTTACTAAAGAAAGTAAATTTTTGAAAAATTTACTAAAGAAAGTAAATTTTTTGAAAAATTTACTAAAGAAAGTAAATTTTTGAAAAATTTACTAAAGAAAGTAAATTTTTGAAAAATTTACTAAAGAAAGTAAATTTTTGAAAAATTTACTAAAGAAAGTAAATTTTTGAAAAATTTGATAAAAATAGTAAATTTTTGAAAAATTTAATTTTTTCAATAAATTTCACTCCATTACAACCCCTTCAACTTGGAAATCCCTTTAAAAGAAAACAACTGTTGGGTGTTTTGATTAAATTACTCATGTCACAAAAACAGCAAAAAGGGCACGAATCCAAAAAGATAAAGAATAAATAGTAAATGATACTTTTCATTCTACAACTTGTTCAAGAAAAGCACGTGGGCTTTTCAATATCATTTATTTCCTTGGTCTTTCATTCAATTTGTCAAAAGATTTAACACAACAAAAGAGCGCTCTGTCTGTCTGTCCGTCTGGTCCGTCATTGTTGCATTCTAAATTATACCGGCAACAATGTAAAGACATGGAGACATGGATGGACAAATCATAAGCAAGAATAGCATGCGCTTGAGTCATTAACACACACGAACCTTAAGTGACGGCCTCCACAACAAAAAGCACTTGAGTTTGTTTTATGATCCCAGTACCATAAGGGAATCAGAACAAAACCTTTTTTTAGTCGCTTACAAAAATTTTTGTTTCAAAGATTTTGTTTATTGTTTGTTTTTTAATACAATTATTTGGGGGGAGCACTTAAGACTCATTTGGAAATATTAATAAAATAAACATAAATCTTTTGGAGTGGACTTTGTTTGGAGATTGTTTCCGAAATTGATCATAAACAAAGATGTTTAATATTTAAAAAATAAAAAATATTGAACAAATAAAAGTTAATACAATATTTATTTAAGTTGTGGTTTACGAAATTAAACACGTTTTGAAATAATAAAAATTCAATTTAATATTTAATTTTTCAAAGACTTGTTTTCAGTAAATTTTTCAAAAATTTCCTTGTTTAAGTAAATTTCTAGTAAATTTACTTATATGAGTGAATCTTTCAAAAACTTTACTTGTTTTGTAGAATACTGACTATTTTAAGTAAATTTTTCAAAAATCGACTGATTAAATATTTTTATACCCACCATCAAAAAGAATGGGGGGTATATTGAGATTGTCATTCCGTTTGTAATTTCCTTAATATTGGTTCAAAAATCAAAAACGATATATATTCTGAATCCTTATGAAATTCTAAGACGATTGAGCTATGTCCGTCTGTCTGTCCGTCTGTCTGTCCGTCTGTCTGTCTGTCTGTCTGTCTGTCTGTCTGTTGAAATCACGATAACGTCTAAACGAAAAGAGCTAGCTAACTGAAACTTAGCAAAAACATTCTTTATCTATGAGAAAATTTTGGTATTGAAATTGGGCAAAATCGGTTAGCATTTGGCCATAGCTCCCGTATAACCTCGTCTAGGCTAATCGCTTATTTGCTAATAAATGACAAATTATGACAGTTATGATGACAAAATTTGGTATCTATAAGTTTTAGATAAGCACTAGGCAGCATATAAAATTTCATCGAAATCGGTTCACATTTAGCCATAGGTCCCATACAAAAAACTTACGAAAACAGGCTAAATTTCACCCAAAATACACTTAAATGCCAATAAATCTAAAAGTATAACAGATATAACCACTAAATTTGGCACAAGAAAGTCTTATATCAATGCCAGCCAGTGTGCAAAATTTTGTCACAATCGGTCACTATTTGACCTAGCTCCCATATAAAAAACTTACGAAAACACAAAAATTCAAAAAGAAAAGGGGATTTATGTCCGTCTGTCCGTCAGATAAAATCGTGATAGCTCCTTAACTACAAGAGCTAGTAAGACTAAATTAAGCACAAGGAAGTCTTATGTCAATGCCAGCCAGTGTGCAAAATTTCCTCACAATCGGTCACCATTTGACCATAGCTCCCATATAAAAAACTTATGGAAACACAAAAATACATAAAGAAAAGGTTGTTTATGTCCGTCTGTCCGTCAGATAAAAGCACGATAGCGCCTTAACGAAAAGAGCTAGAGGGACAAAATTTTACAAAAGTATTTTCGATATCATGAAAAAGATGTGTGTTGAAAATGGACAAAATCGGTTCAAATTTAGTTAGAGCTCCCATATAACCCCGCCCCGGGAAACACATTAATGCTGATAAATTGAATACAATTGTAATAGCTATGACGATTAAATTTAAAATAGGGAAGTTTTATGCAATTTTTGATCAGTTTATCAAATTTTATAGGAATCAGTCCATATTTGACTTTAGCTTTCATGTGAAAAACACTCACGGAAACCAAAAATTTTAGCAAAGGCCAGTTAAAAGCTATTAAATTAGAAACTATGATAGCTATGGTCACTAAATTTTGCAAGAATAAGCTCTCTATATATACCGGCCAGTGTGTAAAATTTTGTTATAATCGGTCAACATTTGGCTATAATTCTTATATATATAACATCCCCTTTTTATATCTACAATCAAAAAGATTTGGAGGTACATTCATTATATTATGATTGCACCTATGAAATTATATAGGCATCAATCAATGTTCAGCCCAGACTTTATATATGATGAATGCATTAGGAACTGTCGTATTACTATTAACGTGTTTAGCCTAACTACATATTAATCACAACGAAAAGTATTTAACAACTTATTAATGTAAAACTATACCTGGTTATGAGACCGAATTTTGATCAAAGTAAATACTGGGGAAACCACTAAAATATTTTTGAATGTTGAACTATAAAGCTACGGAAATCTAATTTAGTCCAAAGGTTTTACCAACAATACCAAATAGCTTAGCGATTTTTCCAGTTTTGGTGCAGATTTTGAATTAGCTGCACCCTTGTAGATATATGAGATATGTTTCTAAATTTAACACAACTTGATGGTGGGTATATAAGATTCGGCACAGCCGAATATAACACTCTTACTTGTTTCTAATAAAATGTGGTATACCACATTACCCTCACTTCCTCTATTTTGCCATATAATATAAGTATTATTATGTATAATACTTTTGGAATTTTTTTATAAGCTTTAATGCTTTTATAGTTTCATATGCTTTTTGAACCTCTTATATCCCCCTTATCCACAATAAAATTCACAATAAAATCTCATTATGCCACTGTCACAGACATAATTATGGTTTATTATGATAATTATTTTTGAAAATATTTGTAATGACAATTGTTTAGTATTTTTTCTCATGAATGGCCAGATAATGCGCCATTAAGTATGAAATGCACAGTGGGACGAGTTGCAAGTAAACTTATTATCTAAAATTCAAAAGTTTCTGAATTTGAAAAGAACAAGAATGCCAGATGGCATTCCAGCACTGGTCTTGAAGCAGTGCTCTTCGACGCTTGCGCGTCCATTAGCTAACCTTTTCAGCACCTTGTACCATGCCGGTACATTTCCTCGGTGCTGGAAGGTTGCTAATGTTACGCCAATCCCTAAAAAGGGTGAGGCTAACAACCCTGAAAATTACCGCCCAATTGCAATTTGTTCTGCACTCTCCAAAGTTTTGGAGAGTATGGTTAACCACCATCTTGTTAAATATCTAGAGTCTAACAACCTACTAAGCGACCGCCAGTATGGGTTCCGTAGGGGACGCTCTACGGGAGATCTGCTAGCCTTCCTATCGGAAAAATGGTGTCAATCAATACACCGTTTTGGCGAAAGTAAAGTTGTGGCTCTAGATATTTCCAAGGCGTTTGATAGAGTTTGGCACGGAGCACTTCTATCAAAACTTATTGCCTTTGGTGTCGGTAATAACTTCTCTCGGTTTATATCGAGCTTCCTCAGAGATCGCACTATACGAGTTGTTATAGATGGGTTCTCTTCAAACGAGTTCAAGATTAATTCAGGGGTACCGCAAGGCTCTGTTCTTTCTCCTACTCTATTTCTAATCTTTATAAATGACCTTCTACGTCAAACTTCCAACCCTATCTACTCTTTTGCAGATGATAGTAACATTTGCCATTCATTTTCATTCAATCGTAGGCCAAGCCTCCTCGAGGTGGACGCTATGAGACAAAACATGAATGAATCATTAAACCGCGATTTAGAAACAATTTCGGAATGGGGTCGTGCGAATAGAGTTGATTTCAATGCGCGGAAAACTCAATGTTGTATGCTTACGCATAAACGCACGGCAAACCATGTTACTTCATCTGTATTAATGGGTGGTGTACATATTGAGGAATCAGATGCTCTTGATGTTCTAGGCATGAGAATTCAATGTGATGTCCGTTGGTCAAAGCATATCTTTCATGTGTCAAAAGAAGCATTCAAGTGCCTCGGTTTTCTAAAACGGTGCAAGAGATACTTCACTTCATCTGATCTCCTTACTATTTACACCACCTACATCCGACCGAAAATGGAATACAACTCTCATGTATGGGCCGGTGCTTCAAAGTCTATTTTGGAACTTCTCGACCGAGTGCAGGAGAGGGCGAAAGTGCTCATCGGTGACAGTAGGGTATCCAACTCTATTGATTCACTTGAGCACCGTCGCAATGTGGGTTGTGTCACACTGTTCTATCGTTACTACTTTGGAATTTGCTCTAACGAAATCAGGGAACTTGTTCCCGAAACTCGGACATTTTTACGCAATACACGTCATTCTGCTAGAGCTCATTCCTTTGTGGTCGATTGGCCGGTAGACCGAACAACACACTACAGAGAAAATTCGTTCTTTAGCCGTACAGTTCGTATGTGGAATTCTCTCCCCGCAGAAGTTTTCCCTGCCAGTTGCAATATAGGAAAATTCAAATCAAATGTCCACAAACACTACTCCATCTATCCCACTTCCCATAACCTATTTTCCTAGTTCCAACACAATGCATCGCATAAGTAGGGGTTATCCCCTGAGTGCTGGTCCTAAATTAAAAAAAAAAAAAAAGACTCAACTTTGAACATCAAATCTGTAATGATCTTTTTAAACTCGGATCATGCCAATAAAAAACGGTTATATCGATCATAAATAGAAGGAGGTAACTTGGGGATGCATGGGGATAAAAGTCCTCCTCTCCTATATGTACAAAGATCCAAATGTTATTAAAATCGCAGTCGTTATCACTTATTGATTTTCTAAATAGCCAAATCGCAGATATATCTAATCGGATGGAAAATTACAATTATTTATAAGTTATTTTTATGTTTGAAACATCCCTCTTTAGGGCCATAGCTGACAGAGGCTATAGCAGGACAATTGAGATTTACTTTTGTTGATATTAAATAATTTTAAATTATATATTATCGCCTCATCCCACTGTGCTTTAGTATACGAACATTCTATCTAAATGTCACAGAAAACAATTAATATCGTTTGTGGTTGTGAATAATAGACAAATATAAGCACAAAAATTGACATTTTCAAATGACAACTAAAAAATTTAATGTTGATGTAAGTGACATTGAATGTAATTGTTTAAAAATTTATATAAAATCTAAGAAAATCGGCTCTTTTTGAAGTAAACTTTCAAACTTTTTTTTAAATTCCATAAATTTATTTAAATATGTAAATTTTTAAAAATTTTAATAAAACAAGTAAATTTATGAAAAATTTGGAAATATTTACTAAAACAAGTAAATTTCTGGTAGTTGACAGTGGCAAAAAGTTTTCTATAGAAAAGTTGACTGTCGGAAGAGTTTTCTGTGGAAAAGTTGACAGTAGGAAGAGTTTTCTACAGAAAAGTTGACAGTATGAAGAGTAACCTATAGAAAAGTTGACAGTGGAAAGAGTTTTCTATAGAAAAGTTGACAGTGGGAAGAGTTTTCTATAGAAAAGTTAAAAGTGGGAAGAGTTTTCTTTAGAAAAGTTGACAGTGGGAAGAGTTTTCTGTAGACAAGTTGACAGCGGGAAGAGTTTTCTATAGAAAAGTTGAAAGTGGGAAGAGTTTTCTATAGAAAAGTTGACAGTGGGAAGAGTTTTCTGTAGAAAAGTTGACAGCGGGAAGAGTTTTCTATAGAAAAGTTGACAGTGGAAAGAGTTTTCTATAGAAAAGTTGACAATGGGAAGAGTTTTCTATAGAAAAGTTGACAGTGGGAAGAGTTTTATATAGAAAAGTTGACAGCGGGAAGAGTTTTCTATAGAAAAGTTGACAGTGGGAAGAGTTTTCTATAGAAAAGTTGACAGTGGGAAGAGTTTTCTATAGAAAAGTTGATAGTGAGAAGAGTTTTCTATAGAAAAGTTGACAGTTGACTAAAGCGAGTAAAATTATTGAAAAATGTACTAAAAGAAGTAAATTACTAAGTAAATTTTCGAAAAATTTACATAAGCAAGTAAATTTTTGAAAAATTTACTTTCTTTAGTAAATTTTTTAAAAGTTACTTAAACAAGTAAATTTTTGAAAAATTTACTTAAACAAGTAAATTTTTGAAAAATTTACTTAAACAAGTAAATTTTTGAAAAATTTACTTAAACAAGTAAATTTTTAAAAAACTTACCGAAACAAGTAGATTCTTAAAAAAATTACTTAAACAAGTAAATTTTTGAAAACTTTTTGCAAAAAACCACTGAAACAAGTAAATTAAAAAAAAAATACTTAAACAAGAAAATTTTGGAAAAATTTACTTAAACAAGTAAATTTTCGAAAACTTTACTTAAACAAGTAAATTTTCGAAAAATGTACTTAACAAGTAAATTTTTGAATAAGAAAATTTTTTTTAAAATTTACTCAAGCAAGTACATTTTTGAAAAATTTACTTAAGCAAGTAAATTTTTGAAAAGTTTACTTAAACAAGAAAATTTTTGCAAAAATTTACTTAAACAGGTAAATTTTCGTAAAATTTCCTTTAAAAAGAAAATTTTTCTAAAATTAACTGAAACAAGTAAATTTTTTTAAAAATTTACTTTAACAAGAAAATTTTTTAAAAAAATACTTAAACAAGTCAATTTTTGAAAACTTTTTGCAAAATTGATTTAAACAAGTAAATTTTTGCAAATTTTACTTAATCAAGTTAATTTCTGAAAAATTTACTCAAACAAGTAAATTTTTGAAAAATTTACTAAAACAAGTAAATTTTTTGAAAGATTTTCTTAAACAAGTAAATTTTTAAAAAATTTACTTAAACAAGTAAATTTTTTAAAAAATTACTGAAACAAGTAAATATAAAAAAAATACTTAAACTAGTAAATTTTTGCAAAATTTACTTAAACAAGTAAATTTTTGCAAAATTTACTTAAACAAGTAAATTTTTGAAAAATTTACTTAAAAAAGTAAATTTTTTTGAAAGATTTACTTAAACAAGTAAATTTTAAAAAAATTGACTTAAACAAATATATTTTTGAAAAATCTGGTTAAATCTATTTAAAAACGTAAATTTTTAAATATTTACTTAAACAAGTGTATTTTTGAAAAATTTACTTAAACAAGAAAATTTTGGAAAAATTTACATACTTAAACAAGTAAATTTTTGAAAAACTCACTAAAACAAGTAAATTTTGAAAAATATACTAAAACAAGTAAATTTTTGAAAAATTTACTAAAACAAGTAAATTTTTGAAAAATTTACTAAAACAAGTAAATTTTTGAAAAATTTACTAAAACAAGTAAATTTTTGAAAAATTCACTAAAACAAGTAAATTTTTGAAAAATTTACTAAAACAAGTAAATTTTTGAAAAATTTACTAAAACAAGTAAATTTTTGAAAAATTTACTAAAACAAGTAAATTTTTGAAAAATTTACTAAAACAAGTAAATTTTTGAAAAACTCACTAAAACAAGTAAATTTTGAAAAATTTACTAAAACAAGTAAATTTTTGAAAAATTTACTAAAACAAGTAAATTTTTGAAAAATTTACTAAAACAAGTAAATTTTTGAAAAATTCACTAAAACAAGTAAATTTTTGAAAAATTCACTAAAACAAGTAAATTTTTGAAAAATTTACTAAAACAAGTAAATTTTTGAAAAATTTACTTAAACAGGTAGATTTCTAAAAAAAAATACTTAAACAAGTAGATTTCTGAAAAATTTACTAAAACATGTAAATTTTTTAAACATTTACATATACAAGTAAAACATTTTCTAAAGTTAGTAAATTTACTAATATTAAGAGTTTTTAACTAAAACTGTGTGAATATAAGTTCAAATTTATGTAAAATTAGTTTAAGTTTGTGCTACCCTACTTTTAACAATTAAACTTCATTACAATTTTGTAAATAATAATGATGTTGATCTTTTCAACTTAATATAATCATATAATAATTTTCAAACATAATGATTTGTTATGTGTGATTATCTCGGTATTATTAAAAATTTCTATAAATTTGGGGGACAGTTTTTTATTTATTTAAAAAAAAAAAACAAATAATAGTCAAAACAATCATTTACACTTCATGTATTTTTTTACAAGTAAACATTCAAATTTACCAAAACAAATAAAAAGAGACAAAGCCCTCCCTCCAAAAATTTTAGGGTTTGATGTGTAATCAAAATCGGTTTGAATTATATCAGTGTTGAGTTTTTTTTTTTTTTTTGAAAAGATATCATTTTAATAGCGTTTTGTTGGTATTTGAACACAAATTTATTTTTAATTTTAAAATTTTGAATTTTGTTAAAAAATATTAACTTTCATATTTGGTGGTTTTTTGTTTATAAACAAATAAAATAATATCATTAAAGCCTCCGATTTCTTTCATCCATAATATTTAAGTATTCATTGATTCCAATATTAGTTTGAGTATTTATTTATTAAGTATTTGTTTGAGTATCTGTTTACTTATATCTCGTTTGTGTTTTCTTCATTTTTTTTTTCTAATATAATCAATGAAAATTAAGTACTTTGCCACTAGAGCTTCTTAAATTGTTTGGTTTTTTTTCTAACATTAATTTCCTATGAGGTTTTTTTTGGTCTCGAAAATGTGTTTGTGTTTTTCTTTTCTTACCACATCGTCTCAACTTTTCTTATGAGCATTATTTCTTTATATTAAAAATCGATAGTGCGGCAATTGTTGCGACCTATTTTTGATATACTTATGGTAATAAATGTTGTATTTATGGGTATATCTCCCTCTCCCTATCCCCATGTCTGCCTATCTTTCCCTCCGTCCATCCGTTTTGTCTGCCTTTTTTGCTGCTGCTGTTGTAATACTTTGGTTTTTGACTTTGTTTCGTTCGGAACGTTTAAATATCTTAAGTAAAAACATATTTATAATGTAAATAGTAAAATTTACAATAATAACATGCATTTCACTACGTGAACTCATTCATACGTTTAGACAAACGCATTGTGTTTTGTACTTTTCGAGAATTATTCTTACGGATAAAAAGATGTTTTATATTTCCAAGTTTGCTGCATAACTTCAAAAGTTTTTGGAAAAAGGGTGACCAGAGTTTGAACTCAATACTAGTTAATGTTTAGTAAATTTTCAAAATATTACTATTTTTAGTAAATTTTTCCAAAATTTACTATTTTTAGTAAATTTTTCCAAAATTTACTCTTTTTAGTAAATTTTTCAAAAATTTACTATTTTTAGTAAATTTTTCAAAAATTTACTATTTTTAGTAAATTTTTCAAAAATTTACTATTTTTAGTAAATTTTTCAAAAATTTACTATTTTTAGTAAATTTTTCAAAAATTTACTATTTTTAGTAAATTTTTCAAAAATTTACTATTTTTAGTAAAGTTTTCCAAAATTTACTATTTTTAGTAAATTTTTCAAAAATTTACTATTTTTAGTAAATTTTTCAAAAATTTACTATTTTTAATAAATTTTTCAAAAATTTACTATTTTTAGAAAATTTTTCAAAAATTTACTATTTTTAGAAAATTTTTCAAAAATTTACTATTTTCAGTAAATTTCTCAAAACTATTTTTAGTAAATTTTTCAAAAATTTACTATCTTTAGTAAATTTTTCAAAAATTTACTATCTTTAGTAAATTTTTCAAAAATTTACTATTTTTAGTAAATTTTTCAAAAATTTACTATTTTTAGTAAATTTTTCAAAAATGTACTTCTTTTAGTAAATTTTTCAAAAATTTACTATCTTTAGTAAATTTTTCAAAAATTTACTATTTTTAGTAAATTTTTCAAAAATTTACTATTTTTAGTAAATTTTTCAAAAATGTACTTCTTTTAGTAAATTTTTCAAAAATTTACTTCTTTTAGTAAATTTTTCAAAAATTTACTTCTTTTAGTAAATTTTTCAAAAATTTACTTCTTTTAGTAAATTTTTCAAAAATTTACTTCTTTTAGTAAATTTTTCAAAAATTTACTTCTTTTAGTAAATTTTTCAAAAATTTACTTCTTTTAGTAAATTTTTCAAAAATTTACTTCTTTTAGTAAATTTTTCAAAAATTTACTTCTTTTAGTAAATTTTTCAAAAATTTACTTCTTTTAGTAAATTTTTCAAAAATTTACTTCTTTTAGTAAATTTTTCAAAAATTTACTTCTTTTAGTAAATTTTTCAAAAATTTACTTCTTTTTCAAAAAATTACTTTTTAAGTAGATTTTTCAAAAATGTTTTTCTTTTAGCAAAATTTAGGAAATTAAATTTTCTAAAAATTTACTTAAGAAAGTAGATTTTCTAAAAATTTACTTAAGAAGTAAATTTTTGAAAAATGTTTGTAAATTTTTGAAACTAATTTTAGGAAAGTAAATTTTTGAAAAATTTACTTACGAAAGTAAATTTTTGAAGAATTTACTTACTCGTACGAAAGTAAATTTTCTAAAAATTTACTTAAGAAAGTAAATTTTTTAAAAATTTATTATAGAAAGTAAATTTTTAAAAATTTATTTAAAAAAGTAAATTTTTAAAAATTTACTTAAAAAAGTAAATTTTTAAAAATTTACTTAAAAAAGTAAATTTTTAAAAATTTACTAAAAAGAGTAAATTTTTGAAAAATTTACTTAAGAAAGTATATTTTTAAAAAATTTCTTTAGAAAGTAAAATTTTGAAAATTTACTTAAGAAAGTAAGTTTCTAAAAAATTTACTTAAGAAAGTAAATTTTCGAAAAATTTACTTAAGAAAGTAAATTTTTGAAAAATTTACGTAAGAAAGTAAATTTTTGAAAAATTTACTTAAGAAAGTAAATTTTTGAAAAATTTCTTTAGAAAGTAAAATTTTGAAAATTTTCTTAAGAAAGTAAGTTTCAGCAAAATTTACTTAAGAAAGTAAGTTTCAGAAAAATTTACTTAAGAAAGTAAATTTTCGAAAAATTTACTTAAGAAATTAAATTTTCGAAAAATTTACTTAAGAAAGTAAATTTTTGAAAAATTTACGTAAGAAAGTAAATTTTTGAAAAATTTACTTAAGAAAATAAATTTTTGAAAAATTTACGTAAGAAAGTAAATTTTTGAAAAATTTACATAAGAAAGTAAATTTTTGAAAAATTTACTTAAGAAAATAAATTTTTGAAAAATTTACGTAAGAAAGTAAATTTTTGAAAAATTTACATAAGAAAGTAAATTTTGGAAAAATTTACTTAAGAATGTAAATTTTGGAAAAATTTACATAAGAATGTAAATTTTGGAAAAATTTACATAAGAATGTAAATTTTTGAAAAATTTACTTAAGAAAGTAAATTTTTGAAAAATTTACTTAAGAAAGTAAATTTTTGAAAAATTTACTTAAGAAAGTAAATTTTTGAAAAATTTACTTAAGAAAGTAAATTTTTGAAAAATTTACTTAAGAAAGTAAATTTTTGAAAAATTTACTTAAGAAAGTAAACTGGAAAATTTACTATAGAAACTAAATTTTTGAAAAACTTAAAGTAAATTAATGAAACAATTCGAAACAATCTAATCTAACGAAGATTCAACTAATGGCTCCTCTTTAATTATTATTGTTTTTTTTTCTATAACATCCATATTATTTTCTTCTTGCAATTACAATTTCTTTTCTGTTGTATTATTTTCCAAATGAGCAGAGGCATACAAATGAATTAAATAAATGAATAAATCGTATGGACTCAGTATTTGAAAGCTAGAAAATCAGTTGCTCATTTGTTTGTTGCTGGCGTATGGGGCATATAATTACCATTTTTACTCCGATTTGTGTTGTAAAATCAAGCCACCGTAAATGAACAACTCTAAATAGACTTTTTCCAAATTTGAGTATGGGTACGTGTGTGTGTGGTTCATTAAGTACTCGTACTTTCTTGCAACATAATGTTGCAGGATATTACAAAAACTACATGGAAAAGATATAATGTTGCCTTAACAAAAAGTAAGTACTACTGCTATTCCCGATGCTGAGGCAATGTTTGTGGCTGTGCTTTTTTGTGTTCATTCGAATGTGGTGGCTGCATCATTGACCCGTGATATATGAGGGTTTTCTATTCCAATGGAGTCCCTTTCTCTCTACATAACATATATCTCTTTAAAAACCAATATAGACTTTTAATAAATTTAACCACACTTTAGATGCAGTGATTTTGGTTTTGTTTTCTTTATGTTGTAAGTTTTGAAATGTAATTTTACTCGTAACAACAAAAACTGCTGCTGCAGTATCTTCAATGCTCGTTGCAGTTCGACATGTATTGCTGAGATTTTTTTGTCGTTTCTTTTACGAAAAATTAATAAATAATCAAGATAGTCATTTGATATATGGCTTCTTTACCAAATGACCGCAGTTCCATAATTCATTTTATTTAAGTAAAATTTTAAATGTTTAAATTTTGTATATTTTCAGAACCAGGATTTTTATGCACAATTTTCTTGAAAAATTTACTAGAAACAATAAATTTACTAGAATAAGTAAATTTTTGAAAAATTTACTAAAAGAAGTAAATTTTTGAAAAATTTACTAAAAGAAGTAAATTTTTGAAAATTTTACTAAAAGAAGTAAATTTTTGAAAAATGTACTAACAGAAGTAAATTTTTGAAAAATGTACTAAAAGAAGTAAATTTTTGAAAAATGTACTAAAAGAAGTAAATTTTTGAAAAATGTACTAAAAGAAGTAAATTTTTGAAAAATTAACTAAAAGAAGTAAATTTTTGAAAAATTTACTAAAAGAAGTAAATTTTTGAAAAATTTACTAAAAGAAGTAAATTTTTGAAAAATTTACTAAAAGAAGTAAATTTTTGAAAAATTTACTAAAAGAAGTAAATTTTTGAAAAATTTACTAAAAGAAGTAAATTTTTGAAAAATTTACTAAAAGAAGTAAATTTTTGAAAAATTTACTAAAAGAAGTAAATTTTTGAAAAATTTACTAAAAGAAGTAAATTTTTGAAAAATTTACTAAAAGAAGTAAATTTTTGAAAAATTTACTAAAAGAAGTAAATTTTTGAAAAATTTACTAAAAGAAGTAAATTTTTGAAAAATTTACTAAAAGTAGTAAATTTTTGAAAAATTTACTAAAAAAGGTAAATTTTCGAAAAATTTACTAAAAGAAGTAAATTTTTGAAAAATTTACTAAAAGACGTACATTTTTGAAAAATTTACTAAAAGAAGTAAATTTTTGAAAAATTTACTAAAAGAAGTAAATTTTTGAAAAATTTACTAAAAGAAGTAAATTTTTGAAAAATTTACTAAAAGAAGTAAATTTTTGAAAAATTTACTAAAAGAAGTAAATTTTTGAAAAATTTACTAAAAGAAGTAAATTTTTGAAAAATTTACTAAAAGAAGTAAATTTTTGAAAAATTTACTAAAAGAAGTAAATTTTTGAAAAATTTACTAAAAGAAGTAAATTTTTGAAAAATTTACTAAAAGAAGTAAATTTTTGAAAAATTTACTAAAAGAAGTAAATTTTTGAAAAATTTACTAAAAGAAGTAAATTTTTGAAAAATTTACTAAAAGAAGTAAAATTTTTTCAACTTTTCTATAGAAAACTTTTCCCGCCTTCAACCTTTTCTATAGAAAACTCTTCCCACCTTCAACTTTTCTATAGAAAACTCTTCCCGCTGTCAACTTTTCTATAGAAAACTCTTCCCACTGCCAACTTTTCTATAGAAAACTCTTCAAACTGCCAACTTTTCTATAGAAAACTCTTCCCACTGTCAACTTTTCTATAGAAAACTTCTCCCACTGTCAATATTTCTATAGAAAACTCTTCCCACTGTCAACTTTTCTATAGAAAACTCTTCCCACTGTCAACTTTTCTATAGAAAACTCTTCCCACTGTCAACTTTACTATAGAAAACTCTTCCCACTGTCAACTTTTCTATAGAAAACTCTTCCCACTGTCAACTTTTCCATAGAAAACTCTTCCTACTGTCAAGTTTTCTATAGTTTTCTATCTTCCTACCTTCAACGTTTTTGTAAAAAATCTTCCCACCGTCAACTTTTCTCTATAAAACTCTTTCCACGGTCAAACTCTACAGAAAACTGTTCCTATCGTCAACTTTTCTATAGAAAACTCTTCCTGTCTTCAACTTTTCTATAAACAACTCTTCTTTTCTTTTCAACTTTTGTGAAGAAAGCTTTTCTAAAATGTTTTTTGCATAAAAATCTCTTCCCTGACTAAACAGAAATATCATTATTAGAATGTATTTTTAAATGATTGTACATTTGACTTGTTTATTTATTTTTCATATATATTTTTCTTTATTGCTTTTGATAATTGTATCAAGATTTTACTAAATTAATGTCTTTTTTCCCAATTTCTAGTGGTTCTTTCTGTTAAACCATAAATTTTTCGTTATGTTAAAAATTTAAACATATTTCGTTTGTGGGTTTATCACAAAATTGGCATCTTTGTTTCTTTCTCGTCGTCGTTAACAATTTGTTGAAATATGCAATCAACCCTTTTATTAGTGACTAATTTATGGTGGTATCGATTTTGTTTTCGGTTGGTTATTTGTCATTGAACTTTTGATTATACGAAATTATATTATCGTTTGGCATCTGTCTGGCTCTAGCGAAAATAACAACAAGAAAATTCTTTTGTCCAATCTAATCTAATTTTATTTTTCTTTTTTTATTAGAAAAATGCATTTCATTTGATCCGAAACTGATGTCATCTAGGCTAAACAGCTGTTCCAATGGAAGTCGTATAATTTATTACATTTCGCTTGAGGAGAATTGGCAAAACAATTTTGTTGTTATTTATTAAAGACACAAATAGGGAATGCGAATATTGTACACTTTCGTTAGATGTTGACAAAATTTAATCTTTTATTCAAAACCTTGAACTATTGAACTTTTGGAGCTAAAAGAACATTTTTGATAAAATTCAGCCTAAATTTACAAAATAAATGTAATTTCTTTTTGCAAATGAACGTTAGCATTTTTTCACAAATTGCATTGAAATCTGCAATTTGAAAACTTTTAGATAATTTAATAATGTATGTAGATATCATTAACTTTCTTTTAAAAACTAAAAGCTTTTTCATGTTAACTTTTCAAAACTAGTTTATAGTTCACAAATTATTTAAATTAATTTACAGTCCCTTAATGGGTTAATATTAATGCCACTTTAAATATGTTATCGATGTCGGTTGTCTGTCTGTGACCAAAATTTTTATAGTTCCTCTTGAAATTAATCACATTTTAAAAACTAATTTTATGACAACTTTAACAAAAAACCCCCTTTAGAAAATAAATCACAACAAATTTCTTATAATACCAATTATATACTTTTATGTTGTGTTTAAAGATCTGTTACTTTTTGTGTAGTTTTAAGTTATAAAAAAAAAATAATAAAATTTAAACAAGAGATTATCAAGTAATTTCAACCCAAACACTATTTCAAACTCTGAAATTTTAAGACTTATATGGAGCCAGATAGAAACAAACTAGAAATTTTATTATGGAAATCAATTTGACTTAAACAAACGTGTTTAATTTTTGAAAAGACTATCACGAATTCCCAAAGCTCTACTTATTTGGTATCAACTCTCTTTAAAATGTCAACTTTTCTATAGAAAACTCTTCCTACTGTCAACTTTTCCATAGAAAACTCCTCCCACTGTCAACTTTTCTGTAGAAAACTCTTTCCACTGTCAACTTTTCTATAGAAAACTCTTTCCACAGTCAACTTTTCTATAGAAAGCTCTAGCCAATGTCAACTTTTCTATAGAAAACTCTTGCCACTGTCAACTTTTCTATAGAAAACTCTTCCCACTGTCAACTTTTCTATAGAAAACTTTTCATACTCTCAAATTTTTTACACTTTCCACTGTCAACTTTTCTATAGAAAACTCTTTCAACTATCAACTTTTTTATAAAAAACCCTTCCCTCTCTCTGGCTTTCTATCAACTTTCCTATAGAAACCTTTTATACTGTCAATTTTTCTATAAAAACTCTTCCCACTGTCAACCTTTCTATAAAAACTCTTCCCACTGTCAACTTTTCTATAGAAAACTCTTCCCATTGTCAACTTTTCTATAGAAAACTCTTCCCATTGTCAACTTTTCTATAGAAAACTTTTCCTAATGACAATTTTTCTATAGAAAACTCTTCCTACTGTCAGTTTTTCTATAGAAAACTCTTCCTACTCTCAACTTTTCTATAGAAAATTTTTCGTACTCTCAACTTTTCTATGGAAAATTTTTCCTTCCCTCAACTTTTCAATAGAAAACTCTTCCCACTCTCAACTTTTCTACAGAAAACTCTTCCCACTGTCAACTTTTCTAAAGAAAACTTTTCCCAGTGTCAACTTTTGTATAGAAAACTTTTCCCAGTGTCAACTTTTGTATAGAAAACTCTTCCCATTGTCAACTTTTCTATAGAAAACTCTTCCCACTTTCAAATTTTCTATAGAAAACTCTTCCCACTTTCAACTTTTCTACAGAAAACTCTTCCCACTACCAATTTTTCTCTAGAAAACTCTTTCCACTTTCAACTTTTCTACAGATTATTATATTGTTCCTACTTCTAAGCATAACATACGTATATTTTGCCTGGGTTCGAGTCCCAATAGGTTAGGTTAGGCAGGATGCAGTCCTTATGGTCCGCGTCACTTGGGTTCAAAAAGAGGTCCCTTTGTAATTCCTACATGGGAAAGAAAAGAAAATTTCTAAACTACCAATAAATTTGAGGCTCAAACTAGAGCCATCCAGTAACACAAATAAAAGAGCTTATTTTACGAATGTTTGTGTTCGAGATCTCTGATAAATCATGCAAAAAAGGGTATCACAAATGGAGTGTCCTAAAATCAGCAAGGGCTGGGCAGTCGCAGAGGAATTGAGTGATGGTTTCTTCCTCCTCCACGTTTCGACAGCTTCTGCTGTAGTCATTGCTTTAAAGATTAAGTCTCCTAGCATGTAAACCTATTAACCAGTGTCCTGTGAGTACTGAGATAAGGGTGCGAAGTCTATGGCGCGGAAGGCTGACCAAGATTGCAGAACGCTTACAGTCGTAAGTGGGCCATGTAAGTCTGGAGATCGAACATGTCGTTTCTGTGGGCCAGTTGGTCTGTGCGGACCTAAAAAGAAACTGCTTAATGAGCAGTTTGCAAGCTGATAACGGTATACCTATAAATTGGTCGATGTGCTCCTGACCAAGGAGCACATCGAGTGATGTTACCTGGTACATTACTGTGACTGCGTACCCAGAGAAGTTCGATGTTAGAATGTCTCGCCATCTCGTTTAGGGATGCCCGGCATTCACGGATGAGAACGGATGTCGTCTAGACCGATGATAGAGAATGGATTGCGGCAAGACTATCCGTACAGAAACGAATATCGTTAAGGTATATTCGGTGGTACGTGAGTCACTTGCTCGCCCTATAGATAGCTGAGATTTCGGCTTGAAGAGTACTGCAGTCCCAATAACTGCAACTTCAATTTCTGTTAACTTTTTTTTAATCTTTCAAAATTTTCCGATAATCCATTTATCACATTTCACTTTTACCAAAAAATATGTTACAAATCTGTTGAAAATCTCTAATAAACCCCAATATTAAGTGGTAGAGTATTCCGAAAAAACATGATTAATTATCGAGAATAGAGATTAGGCAAAAAACTATAAAAAAAAAAATTCAAATGATATAAAAAAAAAAACAGCGATCAACAACAAATCAGTGGGCGTTAAAATTAATCTGTAGATACAAGTTTTTTCTCTTGGTGACGTTTAACAATGATCATGAAAATGATATTTAAACTTGACATTTTACAAAACACTATCTAGCGCATGTACAACTCAAGGCACAGATGTTAGATGTGGCAATAGAAGAAATGGAGATATTTAAATCTGATGATTTATTTATAGGGAGTTTAAAAGATATTAACTAAACATTTTATGTTTCTTGTGATATGTGTTAAGGTTTTTTTAGTGTTTGATATTTTATTCATTTAGACATTTAAATAATCGTTTTTCAGCTTCCTTTTAGTTTTTTTTGTACTTTTATGGTTTTTAGTTGTAAATACTTAACATCTGTCCTAAATCAATATTTGAATGTAAATGTCAGGCCTTATTTAAATATTCCTGGGAGATAAATAAACGAACCGTTTTACCATTTTACAAACAAACACATTCTACTTACATTTTCAAACTTTACATTTGAATAGTTAATGTCATGTTGTGTCAACTTAAGCCAAGGGAAAATGGTATTTAAACAATTTAAAATGATCTTTAGGGAGTTTTATTTTTTTCCTTTAATTGGGTTTTGTCAAGGAATACCCGCTGTGCCTAACTAACCCTCCTCTTTCTTGGCTTTAGGTATATTCCTTTAAGCTTTTGAAACATAAGTTCAATAATATACGTTCCCGACCTGCTTTATATAAAAGTTGAAATAAATTTATTTGTTTGTTGTTTTTTTGTTGATTTCTTTTCAAATTGTTAAAAAATAACACACAAATTATTTTAATTTTTGTTTTATTTCCTTTTTAAAATATTTATTTCACTTTATAGCAGAGCAAAATTGGAAACTTTCTATAAGAAAAACTTCCTGTTTAGTTCCGAAAGAAAAGTTTTACATTTAAAGAAACTATAAATGATGTTATACGCGTGGTTAGAGTTGATACTAGGGGTATTCAAACTAAAATTTAATATAGAACAATTGATACGAATCAAAATTTTGAAAAAAAATTGAGATATGAAAACAGAAGTTATGTATTCCCGAGCTCCTGACTTTTATGAAAATTTGTACTGTACAAGTAATTGTCCTTAATAGACTAATATAAAAGCCTCTGGTATTAATTTATCCATCCCCGGCTTCTGATATAAATTTAGCCCCTTGTAAACCCATACCCGGCCTCTGATATAAATTTAGCGCTTTGTAAACAAATCCCGGTCTCTGATATAAATTTACCCCTTATTAATAAACGTTGATACAATTGACAAAGGCATATTTTAGAAATTTTGTATGAAAAATTTGATTTATAAACTTGTTATAATTTTCTATATATTTAGGGGGTTAAATATAGACTTCAAATATCTTCTTAATATATAAAAATTAATGCCACTTTTCGTTGCAATTTCATAACTCAAGAACGGCATAACCTATCCTAACCAAATGCCCAGGCACTGTTATCCTAACCAAATGCCCAGGCACTGTTTGGTTGTAATTAGTATATGGTTTATGTGAAGTTTGCTAAAAATCGGTCGAGCGGTTTTTGATTTATCACATTTTCTGTAACAAATTAATCAGTATTTTTTAGAATTTATAAAATCTATGGAAATTTTGTATATTTACACATTGTATAATTTATTAAAAATTTCCATATATTGTATAAACTCTATGCAGATAAATAGTAAACTATGCATTTGATCATCTTATGATCTTTAGCAGGCAGAGTGGTTGCGCATGGACCGACGAAGGTTTCTAAGTTGGTTTGACCAATTTAAGATAGGTGGCGCCACTGAAAATTACTCAAAATAAATTTAATATTAAACTTTGCATTTGATCATGCTATGATCTTAAGCAAAGTTGTGGCGCATGAGTAGACGGAGGTTTTTAAGTTGGCTCGAATCCGATATATGGCGCCACTGAAAACTAAGCATTTGATTAAGTAATGACCTGAAGCAAAGTTATTGTGTATGAGCCGACGAAGGTTTCTACGTTGGTGAGATTAATTTTCGGCAGTTGAAGCCACTGAACATTAACAAAAAAATGAAACGTAAACTATGCATTCAAATCAATAAAATGATTAAAAATGAATTGGATTGCAATGTATTTCCTAAAATTTATTTCACTTGGTGGCGCAGTAACGCTCACAATGCATAGCTAGTTATATATGGAAAATAATTTGCCACCATCCCCTCCAAGTGAATACCCATAATGAATATTCGCTCAAGAGGGTAGTTTTATCTTCTATCAAGTTTCACTTGTTTATTGTTTCTTTTGCGTTTCTGAGTGAATCATTGTCGAGCATTTAAAATTCGGATTTTATTCTCGAAATGATTTTAAGAAAATCAAGAAGTTTGGGAAAGAAATAAGAACAAAATATTTCACAGAGTCATAAGTAAGAACATGCGGTGTTTAAATAAAAGTTGTTCGAAATAAAAAGCAGAAAGTTTTTAAAACTACATGCAACACGCACTTTTTTTGGAAACAAAAGTTGGTCGGCAGACATAAACAATTAAATATTAAAAACACGCATAACAATGGGGAGTTGATTTCCCAGCGAACCTTTCCACGACAGTTAACATTACTAACAAAATAAAAAATCTTTACAATCAACTTTTATAAAAAACTTTTTTTACACTGAAAAATTCTTTAAACTTAAAATTTTTAAGAAAACTTTTCCCACTGTAAAGATTTGATAGAAAACTTCCCACTGTCAAACTCTTCTCACTTTCAACTTTTCTAAGGAAAACTCTTCCCAATTTTAACTTTTCCATAGAATACTCTTCCTACTGTAAAATTTCACAGGAAACCTCATCTGACTGCCAAATTTTCTATAGAAAACTCTTCCCACTGGCAACCTTTCCACAGCAAAAACTTCTCGCTGTCAACATTTCTATCAAAAACACTTCACACTGTCAACTTTTCCAAGAAAACTCGTTTCACAGTCAGCTTTTCTAAAGAAAAGTCTTTCAACCGTCAAGTTTTTTATAGAAATCTCTACCCACTGTCAACTTTTCTATAGAACGCTGTTAACTTTTCTATAGTAAACTCTTCCCACTGTCAACTTTTCTATAGAAAACTCTTCCCACTGTTAACTTTTCTCTGGAAAACTCTTCACACTGTCAACTTTTCTCTAGAAAACTCTTCCCACTGTCAACTCTTCTCTAGAAAACTCTTCCCACTGTCAACTTTTCTATAGAAAACTGTCAAATTTTCTATAGAAAATTCTTCCCACTAGCAACTTTTCTATAGAAAATTCTTCCCACTAGCAACTTTTCTATAGAAAACTCTCCCACTGTCAAATTTTCTGTAGAAAACTTTTCCCACTGTCAACTTTTCTATAGAAAACTCTTCCTACTGTCAACTTTTTTTTATAGAAAACTCTTCCCACTGTCAACTTTTCTATAGAAAACTCTTCCCACTGTCAACTTTTCTATAGAGAACTCCTACCACTGTCAACTCTTCTATAGAAATCTCTTTTCACTTTCTACTTTTCCATACAAAACTTTTCAACTTTTCTATAGAAAACTCTTCTCACTGTCAACTTTTTTATAGAAAGCGCTTCCCACTGTACACATTTCATGGAAACCTCTTCCCAGTATAAACTTTTCTACAGAAAACTCTTCCTTCTGTCAACTTTTCTATAGAAAACATTTCCCACGGTCAACTTTTCTATAGAAAACTCTTCCCGCTGTCAACATTTCTATAAAAAAAAACTCTTCCCAATGTTAAGTTTTCTATAGAAAACACTTCCCACTGTCAACTATCTATAGAAAACTCTTCCTACAGTCAACTTTTCTATATAAAACTCTTATCACTGTCAACTTTTCTATAGAAAACTCTTCCCACTGTCAACTTTTCTATAGAAAACTCTTCCCACTGTCAACTTTTCTATAGAAAACTCTTCCCACTGTCAATTTTTCTTCAGAAAACTATACCCACTGTTAACTTTTCTATCGAAAACTCTTCCCACTGTCTGCTTTTGTATAGAAAACTGTTCCCACTGTCAACTTTTCTATAGAAAAATCTTTCCCCTGTCAACTTTTCTATAGAAAACTCTTCCCACTTTCAACTTTTCTATAGAAAACTCTTCCCACTGTCAACTCTTCTATAGAAATCTTTTTTCACTTTCTACTTTTTTATACAAAACCTCTTTTACTTTCAACTTTTCTATAGAAAAATCTTCTCACTGTCAACTTTTTTATAGAAAGCGCTTTCCACTGTACACATTTCATGGAAACCTCTTCCCAGTATCAACTTTTTTACAGAAAACTCTTCCTTCTGTTAACTTTTCTATAGAAAACCTTTACCACTGTCAACTTTTCTATAGAAAACTCTTCCCACTGTCAACATTTCTATAAAAAAAACTCTTCCCAATGTTAACTTTTCTATAGAAAACACTTCCCACTGTCAACTTTCTATAGAAAACTCTTCCTACAGTCAAATTTTCTATATAAAACTGTTATCACTGTCAACTTTTCTATAGAAAACTCTCCCACTGTCAACTTTCCTACAGAAAACTCTCCTACTGTCAAATTTTCTATAGAAAACTCTCCCACTGTCAACTTTTCTGTAGAAAACTTTTCCCACTGTCAACTTTTCTATAGAAAACTCTTCCCACTGTCAACTTTTTTTTATAGAAAACTCTTCCCACTGTCAACTTTTCTATAGAAAACTCTTCCCACTGACAACTTTTTTGTACAAAACTCCTCCTACTGTCAACTTTTCTATAGAAATCTGTTGCCACTGTCAACTTTTCTTTAGAAAACTCTTCCCACTGTAGACTTTTCTATAGAAAACTCTTCCCACTGTTAACTTTTCTATAGAAAACTTTTCCCACTGTCAACTTTTCCCACTGACAACTTTTCTATAGAAAACTCTTCCCACTGTCAACTTTTCTATAGAAAACTCTTCCCACTGTCAACTTTTCTATAGAAAACTCTTCCCACTTTCAACTTTTCTAAAGAAAACTCTTCCCACTTTCAACTTTTCTAAAGAAAACTCTTCCCACTGTCAACTTTTCCATAGAAAACTCATCCCACTGTCAACTTTTCTATAGAAAACTCTTCCCACTGTCAACTTTTCTATAGAAAACTTTTTTCACAGTCAACTTTTTAATAGAATAATCTTCCTACTGTGAAAATTTCTATAGAAAACTCTTCTCACTGTTAAGGTTTTTTTAGTTTGCGTTCACAGTGTTTGCTGGTACATCGAACCCAATATCAAAACTACTTTGCATACTCGTACAAAGGTGTTGCAACAGCAATCATGATGATAAAAATCATTGTTGGCAAAGCTAAGGCTTTTTTTATTGTAGGTATTATTTTTGTTATATCTGATAATAAAGAAGACGATATAAGTATTGTATGAGAAGGTCGGATTGTTTACTCAGTATTAAACGATTATAATGTTCATTTGTTTATATGAGACTTAAGTTTTCCCCAAACGAACAATCGACAACTCCAGCCAAGAAACCGAAAAAGGGTGGAGACGGACGGATAGAAGACGGACAAAGCAGAGCAGTCTGTTTGTCTACTTTAACAAAGAGACCAACCACTCGAGTGCCAAATAAATGCAAGCATATTTTTTTTATTTATTTTCATAACTTAAATCCCCAGAGGAAGTTTCTGTTTTACTCTGACAAAAGTAAAGAAAATATAAAAATTAAAAAAAACTTAAGTTATGAAGAAGTATTTGATAGAAAAAAAAAGTTAAAAGATCGAGATAAAAAAACTCCGCATAACACCTTTCAGGCCAAAATGTAACAAAATGAAATATTTACTATTTTTTTTTTTTTTGGAACAAACGTAATCCACCCACAAAAATATAATAAATTATTTCGACATTTATTAAAAAAAAACTTCAATTTCTTTTTGTTTCTTTTAAATAAACCAAAGTGTTACATTTAACTAAAAATTTTAAATTCTGTTTATTTTTTTTGTATAAACAAACTCATAAACACCTTAAAAGTTTAAATATTGTTGCTAGTGCTTTTTTGATGTTTGCAACAGATTTCTTTTTGTTCCCAATTAAAATTGTTTCATTTCTGCTGCTGCTGTTGCTAGAAATGCTTTACATACTTATAACAATCTACAAATTAACCAAATGGAACAGTTTTCCATTACAAACCGAAAATTTAATCAAACAAACAAAAAAATTACAAACCCAATTTTTGTTCATTTTCTTGTTGTTATTTATGTTTCATGTGTTATTTTCTATTTTTTTTTTCTTTTTTGTTGAATTTTTTATTATTTCTCGTCCTATAGTGAGTAAAACGTGATGAATGACAAAACCCACATGAAACTAAGGTGCAATTTACACCATCGAAACAAAGACTCAAAAAACCATAAAACAACCAAACAAAAAACAAAAGAAAAGAACAAAAGCTGTTACTATAAAAAAAAATTGGAAATTTATAGTGAAAGGTAAACCTTGGTCTGGAGTGGGTGCCATAAATAATTTTTTGGTTTCTTAAGTTATTGGTTGATTTATTTAAAGACTTTTTAAAGTTTTGTGTTTAGAAAAAGTGGTAAAAATATTTAATTATAAAGTGATTAGGGGTCTTGTTATTGAAAGTCTTTATGTAAAGCTATAAATTTCTTAAATAGCCTATGGTACTACTGAATTTTAAAGTGATCAATTTTAATCAAATGTCTGTCACATTTATTTGTCTACGTATTTAATCAGAAGTTAATGATTTTAATATATAATGTCTGTTTTTAGAAATTTTTTGAAAACTTTACTCAATGAGATCGTGTCACTTTTTATTGATTTACCACTAAATATGCAAATATATGCACATGATTTTTATATTGTTTTAAAGCCGAGACCTCGTTCTCATATTTGAGTTAAACTTAGTTCAAACGAATTAGATAAAAAAGGGTTATGTTGCCTCAAACCCAAAAAATAGTTAACTGATTTGGAATATTGTTTTCTACCAGACAGGTATCAATTTTAAAGATTATTTAATAAAACTTAACACAAAAGATGAACTCTCTACTTTTTGGACCAAAACAAATTATTATTTCGGATACCTTCTACAGCACAGCCCTCCCGGAATAGTGATTTTGGGTCTTAACAGCCACATTTTTTTATATTTTATTCAAATTCTGAAACAATATTGCTAATCGATATTGAAATCGAACCCTACTTCTTAAACATATTTAATTATAAGCTGATTAGGGGTCTTGTTATTGAAAGTCTTTATGTAAAGCTATAAATTTCTTAAATAGCCTATGGTACTACTGAATTTTAAAGTGATCAATTCTTATCAAATGTCTGTCACATTTGTTTGTCTACGTATTTAATCAGAAGTTAATGATTTTAATATATTATGTCTGTTTTTAGAAATTTTTTGAAAACTTTACTCAACGAGATCGTGTCACTCTTTATTGATTTACCACTAAATATGCAAATATATGCACATGATTTTTATATTGTTTTAAAGCCGAGACTTCGTTCTCATATTTGAGGTAAGCTTAGTTCAAACGAATTAGATAAAAAAGAGTTATGTTGCCTCAAACCCAAAAAATAGTTCTGATTTCAACCAGATATGTGTCAAATTTAAAGAATATTTAATAAAACTTAACACAAAAGATGATCTCTCTACTTTTTGGACCAAATCGGATCATTATTTCGGATACCTTCTACAGCACAGGCCTCCCGGAATAGTGATTTTGGGTCTTAACAGCCACATTTTTTATATTTTATTCAAATTCTGAAAAAATATTGCTAATAGTAATAAGTCAATGGGCCATATTTTATTGAAATCGAACCCTACTTCTTAAACAACATTAAATCCCAAAAGTCAATTTAACTCCCCAAAAAACACAATCGACAATCGGTCCATATTTGAACCCTGCTTGCATTTCAATGTCTAGTTGAAAATGTTATACCGAACAATTTTTTTATAAAATAATTTTATAGAAAAAATATAGAAAAAATTGTTAAAAATTGTCTAGAAAAAGAAAAAAATGTTATACCGAAAAGTTTTTTGTAAATTTGGTAAATTTTATAGAAAAAAATTTGATACCAAAAAATTTTCTAGAAAAGAGTTTAATATCGAAAAATTTTCAACATTTTTGAAATTCGGGGAACGGAGGATCAATATTATAATAAGAAAATTATTAATACTAAAATTTTAAAATTCCTATAAGTTAATTTTTGGAATATTTTCTTTAAAATGTGATTTCATCTTAATTTGCTATAAAGAAAATTATTTTTCAAAAAAAGAGAAATTTTAGAAAATTTTTACAAACGAAAATTTTTTTTAAAAAGAGAAATTTTTGAAAAATTTCTATAAAATGAGCAATTTTTGAAAACTTATATAACAGATAAGTTTTCGAAAATTTTCTATAAAAAGGGAAATATTCAAATAATTTCTATGCCCTGCCGAAGTTTCGGACGTCCTCTTTTACGATATAAATCCCAAGTAAAAGAAAATCTTTCAAAGCTTTTAATTCTCAAATAAGCTCGGCCTTTGTTTGACCTTAATAGGTTTTAAATATAGGCCATTTAAGTAAGTAAATATTTTTTATAGGAAATTTTTCAAAAATTTACTTTTTATAGGAAATTTTTCAAAAATTTACTTTTTAAAGGAAATTTTTCAAAAATTTACTTTTTAAAGGAAATTTTTCAAAAATTTACTTTTTATAGGAAATTTTTCAAAAATTTACTTTTTATAGGAAATTTTTCAAAAATTTACTTTTTATAGGAAATTTTTCAAAAATTTACTTTTTATAGGAAATTTTTCAAAAATTTACTTTTTATAGGAAATTTTTCAAAAATTTACTTTTTATAGGAAATTTTTCAAAAATTTACTTTTTATAGGAAATTTTTCAAAAATTTACTTTTTATAGGAAATTTTTCAAAAATTTACTTTTTATAGGAAATTTTTCAAAAATTTACTTTTTATAGGAAATTTTTCAAAAATTTACTTTTTATAGGAAATTTTTCAAAAATTTACTTTTTATAGGAAATTTTTCAAAAATTTACTGTTTATAGGAAATTTTTCAAAAAATTTACTTTTATAGGAAATTTTTCAAAAATTTACTGTTTATAGGAAATTTTTCAAAAAATTTACTTTTATAGGAAATTTTTTCAAAAATTTACTTTTTATAGGAAATTTTTCAAAAATTTACCTTTTATGGGAAATTTTTCAAATATTTACTTTATATAGGAAATTTTTTAAAAATTTAATTTTTATAGGAAATTTTTCAAAAATTTACTTTTTATAAGAAAATTTTTAAACTTTAAAGAAATTATTCGAAAATTTACTTTCATAACTTTTAGCTGAGTAATGAGGTGAAACCGTCGCTTTTGATTTTTTTTCAAGTGGGTTTGGCCGGGGATCGACCTTGGGATCTCTGGTATTATAGGCGAATGACTAATCTGCTACACCACGGCGGTTCACAGATATAAAAGATACGTCTCTTTATTTAATAGAACTTGATATTATATCGACTCAGAAAGTGAACCTAAATCTAAACACAAATTTAAAAACAATATATATATATATCTAAATTTACCTTTATCAAATCGTATTATTTTTGGAGTTCGCCTTACCTATAAAAGAAGAAAAATCGAATTATAATTATTTTAAGAAAATATCGAATCGATAAGTAGAAAATTAAGACTGATCGGTCGATTAATATAAAGTCACTTATATAATATTATTTATATCAAATTAGGGGCTGTTCACATTTGAGTTGGAATTTTGTATGCGTATTTCTTTTAAAATGTGCTACACAGGGTGTAGGGGAGGTAGAAAGCTGCGAAAATAGCGTTACGTAGTATGATAACAGTAACTTACAGCAAACTTCACTTAATTATTGTCTAACTTTGCTATAATCGGTTACCAAGAGAATTTATGTTTCGCGTACCCAAGTTGGTTCATTTCACAATAAAATTGCCTGCACTTTTTTTTATAAATTATGGTATAGAAAGATATGTCTCTATAATTTGTTGAACTGTCACTCATTCAAAGTTTTACTAAACATTAATAATAATTTTAAGTTCATTTCTTAGTGTCTTAGGGGTTTCAGGTGTATTTGCAGACCAAAAAAGAAAGTCAAATAAATTAAGGGTTGTTTTCCCTAAACGTTTTATGTACGAATGCTACAAATAAATATTTGTATATTTTAAGCCTTATTTACTCAGAATTTTGTTATATGATTAAACTAAATTATGTAAAAGAAGTTATTAGGAGTATTCAAGAGGGGTCTGATAAATAGTGCAAATAAGAGTAAAAATGCACAATATATAAAATGCAAAAAGCTTTATATAAAGTCGTTGCACCTCCGTATATTGATTTGCCGTATGGTCGTTTTGAAAACTCCATAAAAAGAGAATATACGCTTTTACTCTAATTCGGAAACAACTTAAGGGGATTATTCAATTAGAAAAAGCTAAGGCACACAAATTTTTTATATGTGTATTTTTAGCAAAGATGTTGCACTTCCGTATATTGATTTGTCGTATGGTCGTTTTGAAAACTCCATAAAAAAAGAGAGTATACCGCTTTTACTCTAATTCGGAAACAACTAATATAGACGATTATTCAATGAAAAAAACCTAAGGCACACACACGTGCTCATGAAATGTATGTATGTTTGTGCGTTTTTATGATTTTTATATACTTAAATTTCCCATTTGACAGAAAAAAATGTATGGAGTGTTATATTCTGCTATGCCGAATCTTATATACCCACCATCAAGTTGTGTTAAATTTAGAAATATCTCTCATATATCTATGAGGGAGCAGCTAATTCAAAATGTGAACCAAATTCGAAAAAAGTTGTTACGCTAGTTGGTATTGTTGGTAAAATATTTGGACGAAATTCGGTTGCAGGAGCTTTATAGTTCAACATTTAAAAGTATGTAGGTTTTTTCCCTTCTACTTTGAACAAAATTCGGTATCGCAACATGGTATCGTTTAGCCTTATATTTAGTTAGGATAAAGATGCTGTTAGTAATACGACAGGTCCATATATATTGTTAGGAGTTCTTATGCACCTACCGTATATAAAGTCTGGACATTGGTGCAACCTTAATATACTGCTTCTACCTCAGAATCTTTTTGATTGTAGATATAAAAAGGGGATGTTATATATATACAAGAATTATAGATAAATGTTGACCGATTATAACAAAATTTTACACACTGGCTGGTATTTATATAGAGCTTATTCTTTGGTGGCCATAGCTGTCATAAATTCTAATTTATTTGCTTTTAACTGGAATTTGCTACATTTTTTTTTTTTTTGGTTTCCGGGAGTGTTTTTTATATGAGAGCTATAGTCAAATATGAACCGATTCCTATAAAATTTGATATACTGACCAATAGTTGCATAAAACTTCTCTATTCTAAATTGAGTCGTCATAGCTATTACAATTGTATTCAATTCATCAGCATTAATGTGTTTCCCGGATCGGGGTTATATGGGAGCTCCAACTAAATGTGAACCGATTTCGTCCATTTTCACTACACAACTTCTGTTATATATCAAAAATACTTTTGTACCATTTTGTCTCTCTAGCTCTTGTAGTTAAGGAGCTATCGCGCTTTTATCTGACGGACAGACGGACATAAACCGTATTTTCTTTTTGTATTTTTGTGTTTCTGTAAGTTTTTTATATGGGAGCTATGGTCAAATAGTGACCGATTGTAACAAAATTTTGCACACTGGCTGGCATTGACATAAAACTTCCGGTTGTAAAATTTTGTTGCTGTGGCTCTTTTCGTTAAGGCGCCATCGCGCTTTTATCTGACGGACAGACGGACATAAACCCACTTTTCTTTTTGTATTTTTGTGTATCCGTAAGTTTTTTATATGGGAGCTATGGTCAAATGGTGACCGATTGTGACAAAATTTTGCACACTGGCTGGCATTGACATTAGACTTCTTTTTGTAAAATTTTATTGCTGTGGCCCTTTTCGTTAAGGCGCCATTGCGCTCCTTGTGTGTTTCCGAAAGTTGTTTATATGGGAGCTATGGTCAAATGGTGACCGATTTTGACAAAATTTTTTACACTGGCTGGTATTCATATAAGACTTCCTTGTGCTAAATTTAGTGGCCAAAGCTATTACAGTTTATCATTTATTGGCATTTAAGTGTATTTTAGGTGGAATTTAGGCTGTTTCCGTAATTTTTTTGTATGGGAGCTATGGTTAAATGTGAACCGATTTGGATAAAATTGTTTATGCTGCCTAGTACTTATATAAAACTTCTATGTACCAAATTTTATAATCATAGCTATTATAATTTGTCATTTATTTGCAACTAAGCAATTAGCCTAGACGAGGTTATACGGGAGCTATGGTCAAATGTGAACCGATTTTGACCGATTTCAATACCAAAATTTTCTAAGAAATGAAGAATATTTATGCCAAATTTGAGTTACCTATATCCTTTCGTTAAGACTTTATCGTTCCGACAGCAGACAGACGGACGGAAATTACAAACGGAATGAGAATCTCAATATACTCCCCATTATTTTTGATGGTGGGTATAAAAATGTATAGACCCAGTAAGAACAGTGCCAAACGTTAGAAATATGATGACTTTTACATTTGATATCAAACGTTTTTTTCAAACTTTTTTCAATCCTGAACAGATGTTTGAGATTCACATTCATTTTCAAATGAGGGTTCATTTGAGAATAAACGTTTGAAAAAACATAGTTTCTCAAATTGAGAATAAAGGTTATTCTCAAATCATTATCAAACCCTAAGATGATTTGAGAATAATTTGAAAAATGGTGTTCTATAAATTTGATATTTCAAATTTGTTTCCGTTTTTAAAAACAAAATAAACAAACTCAAAAATAACAAAAATACAACGCCATTTTATTAATGTTTCACGTGTAGATGATATCCACATTTGAAAAACCTTTGAGAATGAGGTTTGATAATGATTTGAGAATAAAGACATTTCTTAATTTGAGAATAAAGTTCCCTTTTTGTTGAGAACGCTATTATTCTCAAATCAGTATCAAACGTTTGAACTTTGAAAAAAGATTTATTTTCAAATCATCCTCAATTTGAGAATAAACCGTTTTTCTTACTGGAGAGTGCAATATCTTTATATTATATTTTCTGTGTTTCTAGGTATTTTGACAAGAGATAATGGAGATATTTTTCAATTGATGTAATAAATTAAATTTACACAGAGCAAATTTGCACTGCATTGAGTTAACGACTTGGGTTATAGTGAGTACCCCTATTGTATTGTAAATACGAGTATTTACTGTTCTTTGTAAAGTTTTTTGTTTCTAATGTTTGCTTTTATTTTCAGAACATATTGTTAAAAGAAAGTATTAATTAGTCCACAATATGCTCTAATATGTTCTATTTATGCATAAACATTCGCTTTCAAGCGCATTCATTCATACGAACAGATACATGAGTGTTTTGTATCTAAATGAATGGTAATAGTACAATATTTGTACTCAAAACTTATGGGACACAAAAGAATTATGAATTAGAATTTGAGGAAACCCCCTTCCAATTTTGAGTTATTTTTTATTTTGAAATTCCCTTGTTTCCCTTTAACGGACTGGTTGTTTATTTATGTGTCTCTATTTGCATAAATATATACAAATTTTATGTTTCACCTTTTTTTCATCACAAAATTACACACATGTTGTAATTTACATAATTTTATGTTAAGTTTTTTTGTTTGTAATTATTAATAATTTTATTCAACTAAACTTATTTTTAAATTTTCTTGTGGAAAATAATAAAATATAAAATTATTTAGAAAATGTGTAATTATGTTTATTTGTCCTATTATTGTAGTTAATTTTTCAAAATAATATTAATTTAGGGCAAATTTATAAATTTGTGTTGTACAATATTTATTAGAAAACTATTGGTTTTTGTTTATTGTGGGAATATTTAATTTAATTTGGGTATTTGATTGTAATCATAAATCACTGTTCATTTGGAACATGTTGTAAATCTTAATTAGTTTCAATTACAAGTCTTTTTTCGATTTTTTATGTATGTATGTCAGTGGGTAGTGCCTAAAATATTGGCCAACATATTTGTGAATATATTTTTATTAATACATGATTTCATTAACAGATAAATAGTGCAGTTATTCGAGTTTAAAATACGAAATTGAGCCTTATAATTCTAAAGAAGTTGTTTATGGATTCAGAAAATCAACTAACTGTTTGGTTTCAAAAATTAATTCGGAAAAATTGGTTTTATTACGAAATAGGACCTGGTTGACCGAGCCTTGCTCGGTTCTTTAGAATAAGCATTTCGAGGCAAATTTGTATAAAGTATTAGCCAAAAAAATTCATTTATAGGAAGACATCGCACATAAATATCCAATTAATTTTTAATCATTTTATTCATTTTGTTCGATCAACACATGATCAAATGCATAGTTTAAAATTCAATTCATTTTGAATAATTTTTGGAAATTTGTCATACCCACTTAGAAACTCTCGTCGGCTCATGCGCAACAACTTTGGTAAAGATCATAGTATAACCAAATACACAGTTAACGATTTAATTAATTTTGAGTAACTTTAAGTTGCGCCACCTGTCGAAAATCGGTCATACCAACTAAGAAACCTTTGTCGGTTCACAGCATGATGAAATGTGCAGATTACGATTTAAATCACTTTGAGTAATTTTCAGTGGCGCCACCTGTCGGTAATTGGTCATACCAACTAAGAAACCTTCGTGGGCACATACGCTACAAGTTTTCTAAAGATCATATCATGATCAAATACACAGTTTACGTTCTAAATCATTTTGAGTAATTTTCAATGGCGTCACCTATCGGAAATTAGTCACGCCAACTTAAAAACCTTCGTTGGATCATGCGCAACAACTTTGCTGAAGAGTATAACATGATCAAGTGCATAGTTTACTATTCTATAAAGCATATACAGACAGACAAACATTAATTTGCTTAAAGGTTATAACTTTACCAATTTGTTCCCCCTTTTATCCCCTAATCTTAAAAAAGTTCAATCTGCATATTTGGTACTCTTTGGTACCAATTGAATTCAGTACATTTTATAAAAACGCAGTTAATATTGTTCCTATTCATATTACTTTATGAGATTTTAAGTTATAATTTTATCCCTTTTTTACCCATTTTGGCCTCCGAAATCAAAAAAGTACCAAATATGTGTTTAATATTTTTAATATTTAATATTTTTAATATTTAATATTTTTAATATTTTTAATTTCTGTATTCTTTGGTTCAAAAGATAAGTGTGGGTTAAAAATAGTACCAAAAAAACTATTTTGACCACATTTTACCCCCTACGGGGCATTGTTTCACCTATCCAGTTTTATAGTTGTTCAAAACGTAATATTAATTTTGTTTCTATGCCTATATATATCTTTCGATTTTTTCAATATTTTACCCCCTTAGAGGCAAAGTTTCCGAAAGTTCCTTCTTACTCGACCAATACATCAAAAAATATACCCATCGTTCAAATTGAATCAAAATCGTTAGACCCGTTTTCGATATATACATATATATATATATATATATATATATAGTATATAGTATATATATATATATATATATATATATATATATATATATATATATATATATATATATATATATATATATATATAAATATATATATATATATATATATATATATATATATATATATATATATATAATCATACAATTATTGCTCGTTTAAGAATATAGCGATACCATTTTTATATTAGACTAGCAAACAATAGATATAGATAGATGTCATTGGTGGAGCCCACTGAACGAAAATCAAAAATCAGACAGTGAATATTCTAAAGATTTCCTGGAAATTTCATCAAAATCGGTCTAGCCGTTTTGGAGACCATAAGTTACATACTTACATACATCCTGTTTTATATAGATAGATTTGTCTTTTGCCAGAAATAGACTTGAGTATCGATAATACTAAAAGCTGTTTCTAAGGTTATTTGAGGAGCTGAATCCAAAGTTAAAGTTCAACAGTAGTCGCCCATCATGACCTTGTCAAAATCCTTGGTTGGTGACACTGTGTGCTGATGAAGTCCGTAGCGGGACAGAAAATGCAGCATTCCACACTGCTAAGTGTCACATAGTTTTTTCAGTATTCCTAAAATTTATTCATCTAATTTAAAAATCATAAATTAAAAAAAAAAATTGTATGACATGAACCTAAGCCAGACTCGAACTCAAGACCATTAACATAAATTCTGGTTCAACTAAAAAAATTTCTTTCAAAAATTTGTTATCAAAAATTTTTCTATAGAAAATTTGTTATAAAAAATTTTTCTATAGAAAATTTTTTATCAAAAATTTTTCTATAGAAAATCTTTTATTAAAAATTTTTCTATAGAAAATTTTTTTTATCAAAAATTTTTCTATAAAAATTTTTTTTTTGAAAAATTTTTGTATAGAAAAATTTTTATAAAAAATTTTTCTATAGAAAATCTTTTTATAAAAAAATTTTCCATAGAAGATTTGAACATTTTTGAATATAAAAAATATTTTTAACGAAAATTTTTATATAAAAATATTTTTATCGAAAAATTTTTCGGATGATAATCTACGCTTTATGTTTATATTTGTTGGACACAATAATAATTCGTATTTATTTTGTCCCTCAATATAACATATATAGTGTGGTTTTCGCTCTGTCTAGAATTAGGAATAATCCTCCTGATGAGATGGTCTAACCAACCATCGAAACGCGTCGAGGAAAGGTTTCCCCACCAACATTTTTTGGTTTTGTGCTTTTATTACAATAATAAATAATTATAATGAATTGGGATCTTAGTGCAATACACTACAGTAAATCTTTTTAATTAAATGTTTGATGTCCCAAAATTTTGATAAACCTTTTTAAAAAATATTTTTATTAAACATTTTTCTATAAAAAATATTTGGATCGAAAATTTTTAAAAATATAAAAATCTTAAATTGTTTAATATTAGAATTTATTTCTGTTATGAAAAATATTCCCAAAATTTACAAAAATATTCCTTATGTTTACAAAAATAATAGTGTCGTGGCAACAATGTTTGAGATTATATTTCTTAGTTCTCTCAAACTATGTATTTTGTTGCTATAAATTTGTTTTTTTGCCTATTTTGTTTGTGTATTTTATTTAACAAAGCGGCACCAACCAACTCTTTTAACATCCAAATTCCAACTGAATAATTTTAATACTCATTTTCACGAGTTCAATTAATGATCGTGGTATTTACGAAAATTACATAAATTTCATCGGCTACTGGTAGTATGGGCTGCCTACTCCTGGTTATAACTTTAAGAACTAACGAGTTGGAATTAAAAAAGAAGTTTACTATGAACTAACACCACAATTTATAAACAAATAATAAAATTACCAAAGCTTTATAGTAGAAAATTTTATAAGCTTGTCATATCATTATTTTTCGTCTATGAATAAGGAGGAATATTTTTAAGTACTAAAAGAGAAATTATAGAAATATTATAGGTTCTTGTGTACAAATATGGTATCCTAAATACTAAAATAAAGTGTAGGTATACTAAAATTAAATTTTTTTACTAAAAAACAATTTAGTATACTGATATACATTCATATAATTTTAAGTACTAAATTAGAGATTTGAGTAGAGAATTAGAATTTCGCTTACTAAGTATTTTTAAACTAAGTTCTTTTTTAGTTTCGACTCGTTAGTACCAAAACTTATAATGCTTTTAATTTTAAATAAGTTTTAATTGATGAGCATCATTATTAATATTAAAATTAAGTAATAAATTTGGTCGTAAACTAAAATATTTTAATTACTTTTGCTTTCCCTCTAATTTCTTTTTTTTTATATTAAATCTAATAATAAATTCTTTTACCTTTTAATGGATCATAAAAAAGTTTTTAATAAATAACTTTTAATTCTCTCATTTTTAATACTTTCGGCGAAATCTAAGCCTTAAAAATAGTTTCATAATCCAAAAACATTAAAGTTTAGTTGATGATTAATTTTTGCCTTAATAATAAATGGTTTCTTCCGAAATCTTTGAAAAGAAAAAAAAAAATTTGTGAAACATAAATTTAAGTATTAAATTTCATTACCTCATCTGTGAGGCGTGACCAAGTATTTCCTTTTACTTAATTTCGTATTTATTTATTATATTCATCTCTGCCCCTTTTCAACCCGTATGTTAAATATGAATTTTTTTTCTTGAAAAAAGCCTAAATTAAACGGCAAACAACAAACAAATTTCGTTGAAATTGAATGAAACAGAAACTGCGAAAAAAATGTTAACAATAATCGAAAAAATAAAACGAGTAACAAAATATGCGTGTTAATTATTGTTAACGAAAACAAAATGTATTATATATTTTTTTTAATTTAAATTGTTATATTGTTTGGAAATACACAGAAATGAAAACAACAAAATAATTGTTTAAATAAGTGTAATAATAAGTATCGAAGAAAATGACCAAATAAGATAAACAACTAACGCACGACTCAAAACAAAAGTCGTAACTTTGACCAAGGGTCAGTTTCAGAGAAACCATTTCAAACATTTAACAAAAGCGTATTAGGGTATTTATCATATAATAAAGTCATGCTCAAGATAGGCTAAGTTTACTAGGGAATTTTACAAAAATTTACTAACTATAGGAATTTTTTCGAAAATTGACTATTTATAGGAACTTTTTCGAAAATTTACTATTTTTAGAAAAATTTTCGAAAATTGACTAAATATAGGAAATTTTTCAAAAATTGACTATTTATTGGAAATTTTTCGAAAATTTACTATTTATAAGAAATTTTTAAAAAATTTACTATTTATAGGAAATTTTTTGAAAATTTACTATTTATAGGAAACTTTTCGAAAATTGACTATTTATAGGAAATTTTTCGAAAATTGACTATTTATAAGAAATTTTACGAAAATTTACTATTTATAGGAAATTTTTCGAAAATATTCTCTTTATAGGTAATTTTTCAAAAATTGACTATTTACAGCAAATTTCTAGAAAATTGACTATTTATAGGAAACTTTTCGAAAATTTACAATTTATAGGAAATTTTTCGAAAATTGACTACTTAATAGTCAATTTTCGAAAAATTTCTTATAAATAGTCAATTTTCAAAAAAATTCCTATAGTAGTCAATTATCGAAAAATTTTCTATAAATAATAAATTTTCGAATATTTTCTATAAATAAAATTTTTTTCGATAATTGACTATTATACGAAATTTTCTGAAAATTGACTATTTATTGGAAATATTTCGAAAATTGACTATTTATACGAAATTTTTCGAAAATTTACTTTTTAAGGAAATTTTTCGAAAATTTACATTTTAAGGAAATTTTTCAAAAATTTACTTTTTAAGGAAATTTTTCGAAAATTTACAATTTATAGGAAATTTTTCGAAAATTGATTATTTATAGAAAATTTTTCGATAATTGACTATTTATAAGAAATTTTTAAAAAATTTACTATTTATAGGAAATTTTTCGAAAATTTACTATTTATAGGAAACTTTTCGAAAATTGACTATTTATAGGAAATTTTTCGAAAATTGACTATTTATAAGAAATTTTACGAAAATTTACTATTTATAGGAAATTTTTCGAAAATATTCTCTTTATAGGTAATTTTTCAAAAATTGACTATTTACAGCAAATTTATAGAAAATTGACTATTTATAGGAAATTTTTCGAAAATTTACAATTTATAGGAAATTTTTTCGAAAATTAATTATTTATAGGAAATTTTTCGAAAATTGACTGTTTATAGGAATTATTTCGAAAATTGACTATTTATAGGAAATTTCTAGAAAATGGACGATTTACTTTTAGGAAAATTTTCATAAACTGACTTTTTATAGGAAATTTGTCGAAAATTGACTATTTATAGGAAATTTTTCGAAAATTGACTATTAATAGGAAATTTTTCGAAAATTGACTATTTATAGGAAATTTTTCGAAAATTGACTACTTAATAGTCAATTTTCGAAAAATTTCTTATAAATAGTCAATTTTCAAAAAAATTCCTATAGTAGTCAATTATCGAAAAAATTTTCTATAAATAATAAATTTTCGAATATTTTCTATAAATAAAAATTTTTTCGATAATTGACTATTATATGAAATTTTTTGAAAATTGACTATTTATTGGAAATATTTCGAAAATTGACTATTTATAAGAAATTTTTCGAAAATTTACTTTTTAAGGAAATTTTTCGAAAATTTACTTTTTAAGGAAATTTTTCAAAAATTTACTTTTTAAGGAAATTTTTCGAAAATTTACAATTTATAGGAAATTTTTCGAAAATTGATTATTTATAGAAAATTTTACGAAAATTTACTATTTATAGGAAATTTTTCGAAAATTGACTATTTACAGCAAATTTCTAAAAAATTTACAATTTATAGGTAATTTTTCAAAAATTTACTATTTATAGAAAATTTTTCGAAAATTGACTTTTTTTAGGAAATTTTTCAACTATTTACTACTTATAGGAAATTTTACGAAAATTTACTATTTATAGGAAATTTTTCAAAAATTAACTTTTATAGGAAATTTTTCAAAATTTACTATTTATTGAAAAATTTTCAAAAATTTACTATTTATTGGAAATTTTCGAAAATCTATAGGAAATTTTTCAAAAATTTACTATTTATAGGAAATTTTTCAAAAATTTACTATTTATAAGAAATTTTCCAAAAATTTACCATATATAGGAAATTTTCCAAAAATTTACTATTTATAGGAAATTTTTCAAAAAAATACTATTTATAGGAAATTTTTCAAAAATTTACTATTTATGGGAAATTTACTTTTATAGGAAATTTTTCGAAAATTTACTATTTGCAGGAAATTTTTCGAAAATTTAGTAACAACCTCTCATCAACTTAATTTCGCTTATTAAAACTGTTGCCTTAACACATTTCAAATTAGTTCCTGATATCAGTCTTTAATACGAAATTGTTTTAATCTGTTTAAAAATAAACTACAAAAATTCTACATTACGCACTTAATCACTCACATTTCGCCTCGACTTTGTAAAGCTTCCGTCTTAACTTGAGTTAAATTACACAAGTGAAAAAAAACATGATATAACCAAAAGTAAATTTAAATTACAATTGAATTAAAATTGAAGAACAAACAAAAAAATAGTACAAAATTAAGTGAAAAAATAAAATTCGTGCACTTTTAAGTATTTTAAGCAAAAAGCGTTAAAATACTTTTGGACAATTTATTTATTTAATTTTTTTATAGTAATTTATAGTACGAGTATATGGTCATTTTTAATGGCTTTTAATTTTATAGTGTATTTTTTTTCGAACGTTCACATCAAAGTCTTCATAATCAGCAGAACCACAATAATTCACGATAAAACAGACAAGTCATGCCATTTATTTTTTATTTTTTTTACATAGAAATACTAGATAAATACGAAACTGATGGCTGTAAAATAAATGAAGGGGCGGACGGATGGAGAAATAGACAGAATTGAACATAATAATTTTATAAATATTTGCGTAGAATTTCAAGTGTTTAAACTTAACCTTCATTGCCGGAGTCGGTAAGTTATGGTGTTCTCTGTTGACTGTCGCTTGTCATTCGTTGTACTTGAACTACACGCAATTTATGTCAGTTTCTTATATACTTTTATACTCATGTTCAGATGAAGAATTGGCTGCTATTGATGGGAACTTTACTAGACAAATTGTAATTGAATTTGTTCACAGAAAAATAATTGACACGCATTTATGAATGAGCTCTGTTCAAGGGGCGTATAAGTAATAAATACAAATTTTTTTTATGTAAAATATTTATAGCAATAAATTATAGAATTAACAAAAATAAGAAAACTTTTAGAAATTTTGACTATCGTCATTTTTTCTGTAGAAAACATTGAGTATTGTCAAGTTTTCTAAAGAAAACTTTGACTATCGTCGAGTTTTCTAAAGAAATCCTTAACTATCGTCAACTTTTCTATAGAAAACTTTGACTATCGTCAACTTTTCTATAGAAAACTTTGACTATCGTCAACTTTTCTGTAGAAAACATTGACTATCGTCAACTTTTCTATAGAAAACTTTGACTATCGTCAATTTTATATAGAAAACTTTAATTATCGTCAACTTTTCTATAGAAAACTTTGACTATCGTCAACTTTTCTATAGAAAACTTTGACTATCGTCAACTTTTCTATAGAAAACTTTGACTATCGTCAACTTTTCTATAGAAAACTTTGACTATCGTCAACTTTTCTATAGAAAACTTTGACTATCGTCAACTTTTCTATAGAAAACTTTGACTATCGTCAACTTTTCTATAGAAAACTTTGACTATCGTCAACTTTGCTGTAGAAAACATTGACTATCGTCAACTTTTCTATAGAAAACTTTGACTATCGTCAACTTTTCTATAGAAAACTTTGACTATCGTCAATTTTTCTGTAGAAAACTTTGACTATCGTCAATTTTTCTGTAGAAAACTTTGACTATCGTCAACTTTTCTATAGAAAACTTTGACTATCGTCAACTTTTCTATAGAAAACTTTGACTATCGTCAACTTTTCTATAGAAAACTTTGACTATCGTCAACTTTTCTATAGAAAACTTTGACTATCGTCAACTTTTCTATAGAAAACTTTGACTATCGTCAACTTTTTTATAGAGAACTTTGACTATCGTCAACTTTTCTATAAAAAACTTTAAATATCGTCAACTTTTTTATAGAAAACTTTGACTATCGTCAACTTTTCTATAGAAAACTTTGACTATCGTCAACTTTGCTGTAGAAAACTTTGACTATCGTCAACTTTGCTGTAGAAAACTTTGACTATCGTCAACTTTTCTATAGAAAACTTTGACTATCGTCAACTTTTCTATAGAAAACTTTGACTATCGTCAACTTTTCTATAGAAAACTTTGACTATCGTCAACTTTTTTATAGAAAACTTTGACTATCGTCAACTTTTCTATAGAAAACTTTGACTATCGTCAACTTTTCTATAGAAAACTTTGACTATCGTCAACTTTTCTATAGAAAACTTTGACTATCGTCAACTTTTCTATAGAAAACTTTGACTATCGTCAACTTTTCTATAGAAAACTTTGACTATCGTCAACTTTTCTATCGAAAACTTTGACTATCGTCAACTTTTCTATCGAAAACTTTGACTATCGTCAACTTTTCTATCGAAAACTTTGACTATCGTCAACTTTTCTATAGAAAACTTTGACTACCGTCAACTTTTCTATAGAAAACTTTGACTATCGTCAACTTTTCTATAGAAAACTTTGACTATCGTCAACTTTTCTATAGAAAACTTTGACTAACGTCAACTTTTCTATAGAAAACTTTGACTATCGTCAACTTTTCTACAGAAAAATTTGACTAAAGTCAACTTTTTTATATAAAACTTTGACCAAAAATAGATTTTCTACAGAAAACTTTTACCAAAGTCAAGTTTTCTATAGAAAACTTTGACCAAAATCAAGTTTTTTATAGAAAACTTGGTCTATCGTCAACTTTGACTATAGTCAAAGTTTTCTTTAGACAAGTTAACTGTTGTCAACTTTAACTATAGTTAGATTTGCTTAAATAAAAAACTTTAACGTGATCAATTAATATAAGTTTTCCCACAACCAAGGTACACACTTTACAAAATCATTCATAGAGTACTTTTTTAATTAAGTTTACCTCAAGAGCTTTTCAAATACCTCACAATAAATTTTAACTGAAATTTAAATTAAAGAAAACAAATGCTACACAAAAATTTTTTATTTGTAACAATAAAATACCCTTTAAAACCCAAAAAATATTTCATTCTAAAAACCACGATAATTCCAGTGTGTAAACTACTGAAAATACCTTTCACGTAAAAATTCCCACTTGAAAGCCAACAAAAAAAAATTGCGCTGAAAAAATGTTTGACCTTTTGCCAGTAAAACAAAAGAAGCGAAAAAACTTCAACAACTTTGCAGTTTTGTCTCTTATGCACTCGAAAACGAAAATAAATAAAAAGTCGTTGTAAAAGCATCAAGACAACGCTGAAACATCTTTTAAACTTTTGTTACGTTCATATTTATTTGGAAAAGACTATCAAAAACAGAAGTTGAATTACTTAAAAGTACCTTAAAATGTTCTCGAACATGTGCTGGCATTAAGAGGAAACACATTTTTCCTCAAGTGTTTCATAGTCTACTTAAAATTCTTAAGTTCTTAGGCAGGAATTTGAAAAATGTTATATATGTAAGAAAAAATGAAATGTAAGAAAAATTTCCTATAAATAGTCAATTTTCAAAAAATTTCCTATAAATAGTCAATTTTTAAAAAATTTCCTATAAACAGTCAATTTTCAAAAAATTTCCTATAAATAGTCAATTTTCAAAAAATTTCCTATAAATAGTCAATTTTCAAAAAATTTCCTATAAATAGTCAATTTTCGAAAAATTTCCTATAAATAGTCAATTTTCAAAAAATTTCCTATAAATAGTCAATTTTTAAAAAAATTTCCTTTAAATAGTCAATTTTCAAAAAATTTCCTATAATTAGTCAATTTTCAAAAAATTTCCTATAAATATCATATTTTCGAAAAATTTCCTATAAATAGTCAATTTTCGAAAAATTTCCTATAAATAGTCAATTTTCGAAAAATTTCTTATAAATAGTCAATTTTCGAAAAATTTCCTATAAATAGTCAATTTTTGAAAAATTTCCTATAAATAGCCAATTTTTTAAAAAATTTCCTATAAATAGTCAATTTTCGAAAAAATTTCTTATAAATAGTCAATTTTCGAAAAATTTCCTATAAATAGTCAATTTTTGAAAAATTTCCTATAAATAGCCAATTTTTTAAAAAGTCAATTCTCGAAAAATTTCCTATAAATAGCCAATTTTCGAAAAATTTCCTATAAATAGTCAAGTTTTTGAAAAATTTCCTATAAATAGTCAATTTTCGAAAAATTTCCTATAAATAGTCAATTTTCGAAAAATTTCCTATAAATAGTCAATTTTCGAAAAATTTCCTATAAATAGTCAATTTTCGAAAAATTTCCTATAAATAGTCAATTTTCGAAAAATTTCCTATAAATAGTCAATTTTCGAAAATTTTCCTATAAATAGTCAATTTTCGAAAAATTTCCTATAAATAGTCAATTTTCGAAAAATTTCCTATAAATAGTCAATTTTCGAAAAATTTCCTATTAATAGTCAATTTTCGAAAAACTTCCTATAAATATTCAATTTTCGAAAAAATTTCCTATATATAGTCAATTTTCGTAAAATTTCCTATAAATAGTCAATTTTCGAAAAATTTCCTATAAATAGTCAATTTTCGAAAAATTTCCTATAAATAGTCAATTTTCGAAAAATTTCCTATGAATAGTCAATTTTCGAAAAATTTCCTATAAATAGTCAATTTTCGAAAAATTTCCTATAAATAGTCAATTTTCGAAAAATTTCCTATAAATAGTCAATTTTCGAAAAATTTCCTATAAATAGTCATTTTTCGAAAAATTTCCTATAAATAGTCAATTTTCGAAAAATTTCCTGTAAATAGTCAATTTACGAAAAATTTCCTATAAATAGTCAATTTTCGAAAAATTTCCTATAAATAGTCAATTTACGAAAAATTTCCTATAAATAGTCAATTTTCGAAAAATTTCCTATAAATAGTCAATTTTCGAAAAATTTCCTATAAATAATCAATTTTCGAAAAATTTCCTATAAATAGTCAATTTTCGAAAAATTTCCTATAAATAGCCAATTTTCGAAAAATTTCCTATAAATAGTCAATTTTCGAAAAATTTCCTATATATAGTCAATTTTCGAAAAATTTCCTATAGTCAATTTTCGAAAAATTTCCTATAAATAGTCAATTTTCGAAAACTTTCCTATAAATAGTCAATTTTCGAAAACTTTCCTATAAATAGTCAATTTTCGAAAAATTTCCTATAAATAGTCAATTTTCGAAAATTTTCCTATAAATAGTCAATTTTCGAAAAATTTCCTATAAATAGTCAATTTTCGAAAAATTTCCTATAAATAGTCAATTTTTGAAAAATTTCCTATAAATAGCCAATTTTCGAAAAATTTCCTATAAATAGTCAATTTTCGAAAAATTTCCTATAAATAGTCAATTTTCGAAAAATTTCCTATAAATAGTCAATATTCGAAAAATTTCTTATAAATAGTCAATTTTCGAAAAATTTCCTATAAATAGTCAATTTTCGAAAAATTTCCTATAAATAGTCAATTTTCGAAAAATTTCCTATAGTCAATTTTCGAAAAATTTCCTATAAATAGTCAATTTTCGAAAAATTTCCTATAAATAGTCAATTTTCGAAAAATTTCCTATAAATAGTCAATTTTCGAAAAATTTCCTATAAATAGTGAATTTTCGAAAAATTTCCTATAAATAGTCAATTTTCTATAGTAAATTTTTGAAAAATGTCCTTAAATAGTTTTCAAAAAAATTTTCTAAAATATTTAGTTTTCGAAAAATTTATTTATAATTTATTTGTGTGACTTAAAATTTAATGCATTTCAAATTCCTCATATCAATATCATTAAAAATTCCCCTAAAAATATTTTTATATTCTCATAAAGTTAATGAACCCTTTTTGAATGAACTTTTCGCTTATATTAAAATCTCATTTCTTAATCAATCGTTGGCGGCGATAATTTAGCCGTTACTTTATGTATTTTATTGTTTTCTGCTTTTATTTCCTTTCGGAGCCAAAAGCAAAAAAATATAATAATTTGTTCCATTTTTACCTGCATTTTATGAGGCCGAGATGTCTGTTATTTATTTATTTATTCCATTCATTTTCATCCATCCGTTCAACAAAACTCTTATCATTTATTGTTTAATTTTCGTTTCCAATATTTCGTTTTTGTTTTCTTAACGATTTTGCAATACCAAAAACTTTCTGTTTCTTTCTGAAATACGAGTACGAATAAATATAATACATTTTCATTTTGTTGGCTCTGCCGTTGTTTTTTTTTCTGGGTTCCTACACTTCAATTCATTTTCATTTCCAAATATTTACACCATTATTCCAATTCATTTGAAATTTATATGAATTGAATTCTTTTTCGCTTTTCGCAATTCGCCTGCACTAACACAATGCACGCACGAATGAGCCAACGAAAAAAGTTGGAGGAAAAAATAATATTATTTTACTTAATTTATGATTGAATAATTTTTGGTTGAAAGAAGCATAAATTTGTAACAAAAGCTTGGAAAAACGGCCAAATGAAGGAAAGCTGAAGAATAAATACATAATAAAAATTTCAATGTAATTTGGGTTTTATTGTTTAACTAATGGTCAGAGATTTTGGTAATTGTTGGCTGGAGTGGTGGGTAAAGAGGTGCTAAAGGCCATTTGGATTAAGTAAAGGCAGTTACGGAAGACTTTATTTACTTAACTAAAAGTTCAAGGAAGTTAAAGCTTTAAATATCTGCAAAATTCTCTTACAAAGCAAAAATTCTCAAAAATTTCTACATAAACGAAAAATTTTAATATAATATTTAGAAAACTTTTTATTTCTTTATTACCTCTTGAGTATATCATTTTAAAACTAATGAACTTTATTAAGCCACAAACTAATCTAGATAGATTACAATTAGAATATTATATTCAGTCTGTACTCGTGGCGTCTAATTTAAATTGTTTTCTAGTTGTTTTACATAATAGAATTACAACCAGTTTTTTGCGGTTTTGTTGGGTCATTAATAGGTTTTTACATCTAATATTTAGGGTATTCACTTTAAAGGGTTGAGTTGCAACAAACAATTAATTCCAAACTTTTCAGTATTTAAAATAAGTGAAAAAGTGCTATAAATAGCAGAGACCGGATTTTAATACTTTTAAAACAATATTTTCATGTTTAAATCCATAAAAAAACAATCATTGAAGTTAAAAAAAATATTAAAAATCCCTCATGATTTTTATTCGTTCAAAAATTTTGTTTCTTTTTTCAATCCGATGAAAATAAAATATAAAAAAATCGTTTGGGATATTTATCAGTACAGTTCAAAATAATTTTCATCTTTTTTCATCCGATGAAAATAAATTTTGATAGAAAAAATTCAAATTTTATTTCTGTATTTGTCCGGGTATAAAGCACCTTGAGGACGTTTAAATAGCAATGAATTCAATTATTGTTGCAAATTTTATATCGAAATGGGTTTGGGCAACAAATGGTCGTTGTCTAAGTGCGTTTAAAACGTTTAAAAGTTACATTTTTTTTAAGAAATAGCGACGCGAATCAAAGAAACCACCAATAGTTCCCATTAGAACTATTATCTTTAACTTCGATGTCCTAAACATTGCAATAAATTGAAAACATCCATACATTCATTGTTGAAAATTTTGAAATTTTATAAACATTTTATTTTTTCAAAGTCAAAACAAAAGTTCAAAAATAAAACAATCATTAAAATATTTTTCTGTTCGGATATTTATCGTTATAGATATTTAAAATTTTCATCATGAGGTATATTTATATTTCAAATATAAATCACTCTTTTTTTATTTTTCGATCGAAATGAAAAAAAATTTTCATCGGCAATGATATTTATACTTGATGGATTTAAAAAATAAAACGATCTCCGGTCTCTGATAAATAGTTATTTTTCAATTTTCGATAAAACTTTAAATAAAATTTGAGTTTTTAACATAATTCGTAATGATTGTGTTTGTAAAATAGGTCAATTATTCAAAATTCCATTTAGGTACTGAAAGCTTTAAAATGAATTCACTATAACCAAAAGCTCAAATTATTCTTTCTGTGTTGAATACTTGTGTGTACTAAAATTTTGTTATGGGCACTTTTGGAACTTGCATTACTAAATATGTACTTAGTTTCAGTACTATGAAGTATTTTATAGTTAGTCAAGCCCGACTATTTTATACACTTTAATACAGTTACAAGTTTTTTTTTAATTTTTTAAGACATAATTTCTGGACATTTTAGTATATTTGTATTATTTCTGGCCTCTGAAATGATATGGAAGCTAGGGTTAAATTTTGACAGACTTACACAAAATGTTGTGCAAACTTTCAGATTTATAAGCATTTTTGGCATTTCCGGGGTAATTGAGTGATATTTTAGTTTGTCTTATATAGTATTTTTAGTCAAATATGACCGCTTTTAACAGAAGGTAATACTATTTCAGAACTTTATTAAACATTTATAGAGCCCAAATTTCTAATCCAGAAAGGTAATCCCGTGAAAGATTCCTAATATTTCTAAGCTTTACAAAACATAAGTGAAAACTTAATATACACTGCGTACATGTAGTGTTGGAGGGTATAAATTTATCTCAGAAATCAACCCATCTAATTAGTACGATGCGACACATCGTTAAAATATTGAAATAATTCTTTGGGCATTTATAATTTTTAAGCATCAATCCAAAGTCTCTATAATATAAAGATGTTGCACTTCCATACATTGATTTGCCATAGGGTCGTTTTGAAAAGTCCCATAAAAAGGGAGTAGTATGCCGTTTTTACTCTAATTTGTAAACAACTAATGGAGACGATTATCCATAGTCTGGTCATATTATGCACAAGGTGTGGTCATAATATAATTATAGGCAGGTCATAGGCTGGTCAGCTACCAGGTAAGAACTGTATCCAATTCATTCTCTAACCTCCTCGTGGTACATCCTGGTAATCTGAGTTAAAGATGCGGTAAACAACCCGTGTGGGATTCTAGGTCAGTTCTAATATGAAAGGGAGTTATCTTATAGCCATTCCAACGATTTTATTCTAAGGGTCTAAGGTAATTGGTAAAGTACAAAAATGCAGCGTCTGTTCAACATGTTTGTTGCGGCTGCAAACGGGCGTCTGTCTCGGATCGAGCGGCTCGCTATACAAACGTGGCTCGTTTCTTTGGACTCATCACCCATCGACTTAGCACTTATGACGTTTTATGCAAGGAAAGAAACAACATTACAGAATATACTACTTCAAGGGGTAATCATGCGAAAAAATCCCCCTGATACGACAGCTGATACAAGGATTTTGGAGGTGCCTAATGTAAGCAAGAACATTATGAAGAATGAAACTAAGAGGTCCTATGCTCCACTTGGAGTCAAGGACAGCAGAAGAAGAAGGCTGGTCTTAATCTGGCCATAGTCTGGTCATAGTATGGTCATAATCTGGTCATAGTCTGATCTTAATCTAGTCGTAGCCTGCATATAGTCTGGTCATAGTCTGGTAATAGTATGGTCATAATCTACTCATAGTCTGGACATAGTCTTCTCATAGTATGGTCATAGTCAGGCAATATTCTGGTTATAGTCATTTCATTGTCTGATCATAGTCTGGTCGTAGTCTGGTTATAGTCTGCACATAGTGTGGTCATAGTATGGTCAAATTCTGGTCATAATTTTTGTCATAGAATGGTCATAGTCAGACACTATTCTGGTTATAGTAATGCCTTGATGATTGTCTGATCATATGCTATTCGTAGTCTGCTCACAGTATGGTGACAATCTGGTCATAGTTTGCACATTAGGGTGCCAATTATTTTTCAATGTTGGAATTTGTATGAGGCCAGCCCCCAGATTTGTTGAAAATGCTAAAAAAAACTAGTCCCTTGAAATTTTGAGATCAATCAGATAAGGGGAAATCGTGACCATGACCCGCCCAAAATTTGCAAAATATCTGATTTTTTACTTTGACTGTCAATAACTTCATTAAAACTTTAGAATATAGAACTCAACGTTTTTAATTGTCGCAATATCAAAAAATAATTTAGTTGTGAGAAAGTTGGGTAGACTGGCAGACGACCGAACTGAGTTGAGTTGAGAACGGCAATTGGGGCATTAATCGCCTATAACTAACAATAGCAGACCTGTCCAAAAACAAATACGGTAATATTTGCATTTGAGATAAACAGTTTGAAAGTTCAGTGTTGCCAGATTTACATTTTTTTCATATGTTCGGGTTTTTTTTTTTTTTAATAATTTAGCAAAAAATTCTAATCTGTCAGCACTGACTTTGAGAAGACGAGTGACTTTGCAAAGACAATTTTACGTAAGTGTAAGCGGGACAAACATAGTTGCGTCTTTTCACACATAGTGTGTCGGTATAAAAGCTCTTTTGTAAAAGTTCGCACATTGTGCTGTAGCGCAGGACGGCTCGGAACTATAGCAAATGAATTGTTTGCCCTTTGCTGTATGGAAAAGGTTTATTTTACCCGCATATGAATAGATATAATTTTAATGAATATTAATGAAGGTTGAAAATAGAGTATAAGAAAAACTTTTATTTACGGGATTTTACCAAATACCTAAACGTCGTTGCACTATCCAACACCACCACGCCTTAGTACTTTACACTTAAATTTAGTATTTAAAATTTTGCTTAAGTACTCGACTTTTTATTTTAACAGCAAACATTTGGCTTAACACTTTACACAGAGTTTCAGTACTCAATAATCTGCCTTGGTACTTGACACTCAGCTTAAGTACTCAATGCTCTGTTTTAGTACTAAACTCTATTTTAGTTTCAGCTTTTGTATTGCACACTCTGCTTTAGTACTCAACACTCTGTTTTAGTAATCAATATTTTGTTTTAGTACTCAGCACTATTTCTATTCGAAAATCCATGATTGTGCTTAAGTACTCAAAACTCCATTTTAGTACTCAACACTCTATTTTAAATTTCAGTATTGAAAATTTTGGTTAAGAACATTAATACTGTTTTAGTTCTCAATATATTGTTTCAATCCACAAGGCTTTGTTTTAGTACTTATTTTACAATTCATTTAAGTGCTCAACATTATTTTTTTAGTACTTATAAATGAATAACACTCAGTTGTAAAACTTATTGTAATATTTCGTATTTAATAATCTTCTAGAGTAGTCAGAACGGGTTTTAAAAACAATACTCCGCTTTAGTACTCTAAACTCTTCATTAGTACCCAACACTCTGTTTCAGTACTCACTACTCGGCTTTACCAATTAACACAACGTTACAGTACACATTTACTAATTTCAGTACCTAAGCCTTTTATTTTAGTACTAATTTCAGTACTTAAGCCTATGTACTAATACTCAACACTATGCCCTTAATATTAATTATTATATTAGTAATTAAATTAGTACCAGATTTTTTTTAATTTTTTACCCTCCTTGAATACCCCTAATAAAGAATTTCAAAAATTTGCATACTCACGTCCTCATACCACAAAGTAACAATATCAAATAAAACACTTGTAAATAATTACAGCCACTTTTTGTTTTTGCATTTTGTAATTGCAAAACAAACTAACGCAATTAATTTCAATTTAAATGATCTTATAATAAAATTGTAAATTACAACAAATTAAAAACAAAAAAACTATAACAATTTTTCTTAAAGGCGGGCGCTCTAAAAAGCCCAACAGCTACCAACAAGCGATCAGCCGTAAAAGTGAGAAATTGAAAAATGTTTTGTAATATAAAAAACAAAACTATTTGTTCCACTTCATCTGTATAAAATTACACAAAATGCGACTTTTCGAAATTCATTAAAAGCAAAAAAAAAAAAAAAAAAACTACGAACAAGATCTTGGCATAAGAAATATGAGAACTTTTGTAGGAGAATGTGCAAATTGATCGTAAATAGTTTTGAATTGCTTGAACGCAAAAGCTGGTGAGTGGCAAAATGATAAAGTAAGTGACTGACTGAGTGAGTGATCGTTCAATTGTACAATCGATCGTTAGATTGATTGACTGACTGACAGGGTGATGGTTGAATGTTAAGATTGGCTTTGGTGTGGCCATTCGGTAGATATCAAATTTTATTTTGAAATTTTATATTTTTATTTTGGAAGGCATTCAAAAATGTTTGGAAATTTTTTATTATTTATTGAATGTATTGAAATATTAAGTGTTAAAAATAATTTAATGAAAATTTTGATTTATATTTGCAAAAATAAATATAAATACCCAGCAAAACTTTGGTAATGGCAAGTACTGTGATAACTGGTTACCTTGTAACGACTACAACATACCATCCGAATAAATAATAAGTTATTACAGAAGTACTTATTTGTAATTAAGATGGTAATTTAAACTGAATGGCCCCGGTTCAAATCCCACCAAGGGCAACAATTTTGTTTAGTTTTTTTTTATTAAAAGAGTCTTTTTAAATTATTTTGGAATTTTAAGAACTTAAATATTATCTTTTGTAAAAAAAATTGTAAAACTAACTCACGTTAATAAAAAATACCATCATGAGTCAATTTTGATTATGTAGGGGATGTTGAATACCAAACACGATTCTAATTGGTCTTAACTTGGTAAGCCCAACTTATCTGGGTCATCCTTCATCTCAACTGTGGACACACACCTCCTCATGGTATCACCCGGGGAGCTAGTTTAACACCCATTAATATTGTGAGTTAACATGTTCCGAGAGTTGTCCCATAAGATCGATAAAAATGGGTTAGGATTACGGGCTAGTAACCCTCTCTTGAAAAAAAAAATACAATGAAGAGGATAAAATTAGAATTGAAATGTCTCACTACCTAATATTAGAGGAGGATGTCCGAAACTTTGATAGAAAGACCAAGTAGAGGAACATTTTTCAAAGCTTGGCCTATAAAATTGGAGAATATTTGCACAAGATCGAAATCCATGGAATTCTAAAATATGCTCGGACTTTGACCTTAACAGGTTGTAACATTTAAGTAAGTAAGTAATGTAAAAACTTATACAAAAAAAAAAGATTTAAATTGTTTAAGTTTTCAAATAATTTTAAAAAAGTTTTAAAATAATTACAAAGAATCGTATAAAAATATTTTTCCAAAAATTACAACAAAGCAAAAAAAGCAGGGAAAAACAAAGTTATTTTCACATGATTTTGGATCTAAAAATAAAAATTGTTTATATTAATTATAAGATGCTAAGTTTTCAACATATGAAGTAGCTCAGTGGAAGAGTCTCTGCCTAGCAGTCGGAGGGTCTGGGTTCGAGCCCCCATGGGATCATAAAAAAAATTTTGTATTTCGTTTAAAAATATATGTTTTTAATAAAACAACAACAAAAAAGTTGTTGCTATTGTTGTTGTTGCTTTCAAATTGCTTACCCAAGTCATTACTTTTCTGCAATTGGTAAGTACTTGCCTGCAATGACATCCCCATGTTAATGTAATGACCTAAACAGCGAATGAGTAAGTAGTTCGTGTTCAATAGTTTAACTGTTTAACTCATTATTTGGTAATGAAAAGTTTTACTGGGTATATCTTAGACCCACCTTTTAGTAAACAAATAGACTTAGAATCACTTTCTGAGCCGATGTTACGATGTCAGTCCGTCCGTCTGGACGGCTGGCTGGCTGGACTTCCATGTAAACCATCAAACCATAATCAAAGTACAGGTCGCACTTCTAAAGATAATTTGATGAAAATTGGCACAGATCATTTTTATTCATAATGGGACCATGGCTATTGAAATTCATCAATCAAATCGGTCCATTATTTATGGTACCTCCCATAGGTCCCACTTCCCGGAATTGATATTGGCCACAAATATCAATATTTTTTCATGAAATTTAAAACAAATACTGCTTTTGTAAACCAAAATCACTGTACCAAATTTCATTGAAATCGATCGGTCCACATTTGACCATAGCTCCCATACAAACTCTTCTGTCAAAACGCACTTAATGAGACAAAAATCACGAAAACGCTTGTAAATCTGAAGACAATTTGAATTTAAAGTTATACTTACTTACACGCTTTTCGTAATAACTGTAATCAATTTGCCAAATTTCGAGATAATCGGTCCATATTTGACCCTAGCTCTCATATAAGTTTAAATGACGGAAACAGCTAAAATATATAAGTTTTGAGAAAATGCTTGTATGATTGCAAAATTTAGCAAATATTTGTTTTTACGCAGGAAAAAGAACGCTTTTGACCTTAGTGGTGAAGGGTATCATAAGGTCGGGCTTGACCGACTTAAGCACTTTCTTACTTGTTGTTTTATTACGAATGATCATGGTTATATAAATGATCATTTAGTTTAACAATGACTTATTTTCTTTTGAATTTTCTCAATTTTCATTTGCTTTCTTATCATTAAAGTTTCTGAAAATGTAATCCCATCTTTTTCTCGAATTTGCCTTTAACTTTATCCAAAATCTATGTTAATACACTTAAAGAAATTATGCGCAGAAAATTAATTTGCTTTGATTATGGGGATAATTACTTAATGATCTTGCTTGATTTGAATATTTATTTGCATGTATGATCGGTCATATGAGAAAGTTTAATGATCTTCAGCATTTTACAGATTGGAATTGATGGTTTGCCAATTATTTGGAAAGCTTATTTTGTTTATTTACATACGTGATTTGGCTCGCTGTTACTTTTTTTAGATTGACTATGTTGAAAATTGATTTTGAAGTAATTTTGTTATTTGGTTTCAAAATAATTTAGTTTTTTTTTTATTTTTTCCATACTTACATTCTAAAATTTCGTTGATAATAAGTGGGAATATTTGAAAAGTCTTCAATCTTACCTGAAATTTGGAAAAATGATCATTTTGGATTAGTAAATTGATATTGTTGAGGAATTTGTGGACTTTTTCTAAGGTTAAATTGTTTATAGGTCATTGCAGTTATAATCACGGGTCGGCACAAAGAGAACAGAGCATAAAAAGGTCGGCAGAGTTGCCGTTTTTTATACATTTAACTATAATAGGTATTTTTTTAATGTGTAGTTTTAACGATTGAAGAGCAAAAGTTTTCTGTTTTCATCAAAAAGTTTTCTATCGAAAATTTTTTATCAAAAAGTTTTCTATAGAAAATGAACATAATCCTTAAAAGTTATGTAAATTTATTATGTAAATTTAGTAATAATGCGAGGTTTTCGATGGCCTAACCAACCATCGAAATGCGTCGAGGAATTTGGTTTCTCCTCAAACATTTTTTGGCTTTTTATTAATAAATTGGTCTGTTACATTAATAAATAAATGTAACAGATTTGGGATCAAATGCGAATACTCTTCTTTTTGGAAAATTTTTTTATCAAAAAGTTTTCTATAGGAAATTTTTTTATCAAAATGTTTTCTATAGAAATTTTTTTTATCAAAAATTGTTCTATATAACATTTTGTATCAAAACTTTTTCTTTTTCTTTTTTTTTTTTGTAGAAATTTTTTTTTATCACAAATTTTTCTATACAACATTTTTTTATCAAACATTTTTCTATAGAAAATTTTAAAACTTGTTGATAGAAAAATATTTATATCTCAAAATTTTACAGGAAAATATTTGTATCTATTAATTTTTATTGAAACATTTAAAAAAGAAAAATATTTTTATTAAAAAATGTTTGAAAGAAAATATCTAAAAAAATATAAAATTGTTTAATATTAGAATTTATTTCTGTTTTGAAAAATATTTCCAATATTTACAAAAATATTCCCAATGTTTACAAAAATAATAGTGTAGTGGCAACAATGTTTGAGATTATATTTCTTTGTTCTCTCGAACCATGTATTTTGTTGCTATAAATTGGATTTTGATTTGTTTCTTACATAATTAAAGTGTATTTTTCAAAATTTTACTTGAATTTTGACTTTAAATTTCTGAAAAACTGTACAAGGCTCACAAATAATTTTTTGCAGTTATAAATACTATTTTATTTTTTATGTAAAACAATTAAAAATATTTCAAAAAAGAAAACCCAATTGATGTTTTTTTGCAATTAAAACTTTTGTATATAGAAATTTGACATTTTTTATAAAATTCAATTTCCTGGATTCGTTTATGAATTCTCGCTACCTTTTATTTTTGATATCTTAAGAGAATATGTTTGACTATATAACTGCATTTAAGAAAGTTGCAAAATCGGCTTGACTTTTTTGTTATATGTTCGAAAACACAAAAATTTTCTTAAAAATTAGACAAATTTCGTTCAAAGGTGGACGTAAATGACTACACTGACTCGAGTTTAAGTTTAAAATCATCTTAGAACCCTATCCTTTAGGAACATATAATAAAACATGAACATTCGATAAAAAACTTCTTCGTAAAAAGTAAAAAATTTATACCACCTTTTTGAGAAAAAAATGCACTTTTTTCGATTAGCGAAAATTTGATATTGATATTTGTAGAACACAATAATTCGTATTTATTCTGTTTCGCAAATAAGATATTATGTATAGTTTTCGCTCTGTCTAGAATTAGGGATAATCCTCCTGAAGAGATAGCCTAACCAACCATCGAAACGCGTCAAGGAAATGTTTCCCCACCAACATTTTTCTGGTTTTATCAACAAAAAACTTTTTATTAGAATAAAAAGTATTTGTAATATATTGGGATTTTAGTGCAATACACTGCAGTAAAACTTTTTAATTAAATGTTTACTGTCAAAAAATATTGGAAAAACCTTTTTTGAAAAATATTTGACTTTGGAAATTTCTCATCATTAAACGGTTTAAGATATTTAAAAACTCAACAAGAATGACTATTCACATGTGATCCCAAACAGAGGTTCGAAAGGCTCAATTCCTAATTCCATATTTTAAAATCAAATTCATTTTAGTGTTTATATCATTCCCATAATACATTCACCAGAATCAAGTCATAAGCCTTAACTTTTAAGAATTAATTCTTAGGGAATTTAAAATCAGTTAGATTTAATTTAAATTATTTCAATTCTTAATCTAATACAAAAATAATTAAAAAATTTATAAACAAATCATTTTGTAAAGGCATACAAAAATAAATGTATTCAAACGAACCCTACAGTTCAAAAATATATAATACCTATAAAAGAGCGGAATAAAATAAATCTCAACGAAGCCAAGAACTGACCCAAAGCAATTAAGCAATTATAGGCCCATATCTTTGCTGTCACCCTTTGGAAAGCTTTTGGAATCTTTTATCCTAGGTCGAATAAATGACAGGATTGAGGATGCGAATGTCCTCGCTGACTCCCAATTTGGATTCAGGCGTGGTCACTCAACTTCACATGCGCTGATGGTCTTTGGTGACTATGTAGCTAGGGGCCTCAATAAGAGGTACCCTACTATAGCAGTTAGCTTAGACATTGCCAAAGCTTTTGACACAGTCTGGCAGAATGGAATCATATTCAAGATGATGAATCTTGGATTTGATAGACATCTTTGCCGGATTGTGTTAAACTTTTTGCGTGAAAGAAAGTTCATTGTGAGGGTGGGTGATTGCCGCTCGAATGAAAAATTTGTAATAACGGGGGTACCTCAGGGTTCCCTTCTTGGTCCTGTCCTTTACAACATTTTTGTGAGCGATATCCCTAAGCCTCCAGAGGGTAACCTTCTTCTGACTTATGCGGATGATATTCTCATTGCATCATCAGGTGCCCGGGCAAGAAGTGTGAACCAAAATGTTAACACATATTTGGCAAGGTTGGCGGAATACTTCGGGAAGTGGAAACTACGACTAAATATTCAGAAATCGACTGCCATTATTATTAAAGGCAGGCGAAAATATTTGTATCCAAACAGTAGGGGGTTCATTCCCTCTCTAATGATTGGTAGTGAGCTTCTTACTGTCTCGGATAGAATAAAATATTTAGGCGTAATTTTCCACGAAAATTTCGAGTATTACCGCCACATAGACCTCGTATTGGAGCGCACAAAGCGAACATTCGCTTCTTATCGAAGCATCCTTGGTCGACAAGGGTGCCTAGATAAAAAAGTGGGTCTGTTACTCTACAGACAAATTATCCGTCCTCTCATATCCTATGCCTTCCCGGTTTGGTTTAGAATTTCTTCTGCCCAGATGGAGAGGCTTAGGGTATGGGAGAGGAAAATTTTGGTGGCTTGTCTATGTCTCCGATGCAGACAAGGACCTGACGGAATATACCGTAAACCATCTTGCAGATCCATTTATGGAGGGATCAATTTTGATCGTATCGATGGTTACATGGTCAGGTCGGGCATAGCGTTTCTTGACAAGGCACGTTCTCTTGAGAATAGCCTAGTCAGGGGATGTTTTGAACAATCTGTCCGTGTTGACTCAATCCATCAATCGAGGTATATGTCCCCGGTAGACCTTTTAACGCTAAGGGAAGCTGGTCTTCTCTTTCAGGATGCAGATCTTATGTTTTATCATCGGCGAATTAATACGCTCAACATACGTTCAACGGTATACAACATAGCCCAATAGCTAAAATCTGTATATATTTAACTTCTTCTGTTGTAAATTTTATTTCACTCTATCCTATCACTCTCTTTTGTATATTTTTTTTTCCCTATTCTTATCTCTTTTTGTAAATATTTAAATTTAGTTATAAGTTATTATTATATAAGTATCTTAAAACTCTAAGAATTCCCTTTTTATTCCTTTTTTGGGGTAAATTTATTAAAGTAATGTCTAAAACAACCTAAATTTAAAAGTAAAATTTAAAATATTTATAAATAAATTAATTTGTTAGTTCTTAAAAAATACATTAGTATGTAAGAAAATTTATTAGATCCTTAAAATTTATTTAAAAAAAAAATGTAATTACAATTATTTGGAAAATAAATTGAATTGAATTGAAATCTCAACGAAACAAGTCCTTAACCATAAAATAAGTTTCAGGATTGCATTAGGGATTAAATATCATTTAATACCCATGCAAAAAAGTATATATCTTCTTGCTAAGGGACTGATGTTTTTTAGAGCTGTAGGGCATATACAAATAACATTTTTGTGGAAAAATTCGAAAACTTATTAAGTTGACTTAGGCGAAATTAAAAAAAAAATAAAAAAATTCTTTGTTATTGGTCATAAGATCAGAAAAACTATTTAAAATAAAATATAGATACACATAAAACTAAAGAGTTTTTGTACACATAATCTATAATCTCATCCAGATTCGAAAACATATAAAATCCATTATTTCGCAGCAACACAACAAAACCAGAGATAATATACTCTTACATATCAGCAGATATTAGATGTATGTATTTACAAAAACTAATGTCACAAAAAATAAATTATTTTTATAATTTTTTTTAGAAAAAATTGTAAATTAAGCAGATTTCTTCATTGATTGAATTTCTGGTAAAGATTAGGTCGTTATAAACCAAAGACCATTAATATTACTATATCCCTGCATATCTAAATATTTTTTAAAAGTTATAGTTTAACAAATAAATGCAAAATATACACAAGTTTGCCGTGAAATAGCCACATTAGGGTAGTTCCGTTTTTTTGAACGAACATTAAAGAATACATGCATACTTTTATTAAATGTGTATGCTTTCTGATAAAACATAAGAATATTTTAATAGGTTATGATCAATTTTGTTCTATTTTATATCTAGGGTTTTTACAAACAACGTATATCGCACTTGATCCAATAATACCCTATGAATTAAAACTTCAATTTTCGTTTTTTTGGTTTGATATACTTTTATTCAATGAGTGGTATAGTTTTCAAAACTTTTCCCTCGAAAAAGTCAGAATTTAAGTTTTTGATTTAAAATCAAATATCTTTAGTTTATATCCACCCTAATGATTTGCACAAAATGAATTACCGAAAAATATTTTAATTCAATTTGGACTGGTTTTAATTAAGAATAAAAAATGTTAATTCAAATTGGAGTAGAGGAATGAAGAAACATTTTATTCATTCAAGTTGATTTTAAATTCCCATGTGAATCAATTCACTAAGAATTAAAAATCAACACATTTTTTTGAATTGTTTTATGGGAATTAAACTTAAGGTACTGTTAAATCACTTTTGAATTCCTAGGAATTAAGCTAATATTTAATTAAGCCTTTCGAAGCTCTGATCCCAAATCAGTTACATTTATTTATTAATGTAACAGACCAATTTATTGATAGAAAGTCAAAAATTGTTTGCGGAGAAACCAAAATTCCTCGATGTTTCGATGGTTGTTCTGTCGATGATCTACGCTTTTACTTGGTTTATGAACATAATTCTGAAAGGTTTTGTTTGCAAAATAAGTAATAATGCGAGGTTTTCGATCTGTCTAAATTGGGGATAATCCTCCTGAAAAGATGGCATAACCAACCATCGAAACGCGTCGAGGAATTTTGGTTTCTCCGCAAACAATTTTTGGCTTTTTATCAATAAATTGGTCTGTTACATTAATAAATAAATGTAACAGATGTGGGATCAAATGAGAATAGTCATTCTTTTTGAATAATATTTACATCCCGAGAATTTTGTTATTTTTTGATATTTAAAAACTATTTTAAAATTTTTATTTTGTGAACTGTTTCATTATTCTTCAACAAATTATGGGTTTAATATCGAATGCACAATGGGTCAAAAACTAAAAAAAATTTAAAGGAAAAATTATATTTTCATTTTTTTAAATGAAATAACTTAAAACCCATAAGAGTTATTATTTTAAAGTAAGCATGTTTTTTTCTTCGTTTCTTCAAGCTCATTCCAAAATGTAAAATGATAACAATAATTGAAAGAGCTACACGGTCCAAAAGCTTTTTTACTTCTGAGGTGGTCTAAAATTATTATTTTTCATTTTTAAAATGAAATAAATTAAAACCCATAACAGTAATTATAGTAAAGTTATCATGACTTTTCTTCCTTTCTTCAAGCTCATTCCAAAATGTAAAAAAATAACAATAATTAAAAGAGCTACACGGTCCAAAAGCTTTTTTATTTCTAAAGTGCTCTTCTTTGAATCCCAATGGTTCACCCTGTGTAAACACAGAGTAACCATACATCCAAAATTTATAAAGCCTAGGTCCTTCTTAACAATTCTCTCATACATACTGATGCAATCAGACTTACATTTCAGAAGATACAGATTTATTACCATTTTTTGCCATTATTTGCGTGGCAAATAATGGCCAACCTTGGTCTAGAATATTAAACATAAATTCACCCCATTACTTATGTGACTATCAATGACTTGGCAACTCTGCCAACTTAATTTTGATAGATTTCTTTTTTAAATGGTACTCAATCAAAATGACTGTGAAAATATGATTTTACAATTTTTTTCTATCGCTTTTACTTTTTACTAGTAATTGCCCTACAAAGCGGTAGTAAAAGCCAAGACATGAACAAACATTTAAACTCTTTGGAAAAATTAATATGATGGTCTCAAGTTACCGATTGCAAAAAAGCAGAAAAAAGTGAAAAAATAGAGCAAAACCAAGCCAAAGAATCAAATCATAGAAGTAGCAAAATAAATACAAAGTGTCAGCTGTAAGTAAAAAAAGTAGTTTAAGAAAAAGGTATAAAATTATAATGAATATATGACGGGCAATCTGTGAAATGTAATACAAAAAGCCAGTAAAACGAGTAAGAAAAAAATCTAAGTATGAGACATAAGCAGAATAATGAAAATAAGGGCATATAAAAGATTACACTCGAAGAAATTCAATGGTAAAATATGAAAAAATTTATGAGAAAGTAAGGAGTCCAACTTACACTTAACAAGTTATAAGTTTTCTATAATCTTCAAACTTGATTTTGTCATAATATCAAATTTATTTATGAAAATTTACATAAATAGTTAAAATTTGAATATTTAGTCAAAATTTGAGTTTTTGCTGAAAATTTTGAACAATTTCGAAAGCCAAAATTACATTTCTGTAAAACCATTTTTTAATGTTACTACAAAAACACCCGAATTTTTTATCGACTTTTGAATTTTTTTTTTTTTTCTAAAATTTTTGATTTTTGTAGAGGTTTTCCTAGTTATATTACCATATATTAGAAACGACTTGTACAATTTTATTTATAGTGGATAAACAACAAAATTCCTCATAAGTCGTTGTAGCGCAAGTTTTTTATTTGACCAATGGTTTTGGAGTTATTCACATCGCAATTTAAAAAATAAAAATCAAAAAGTTTAATATTTTAAAAAAGTCATACAAAATTTTAAATACCAAAAACTTACTATAGTTTTATTGTAAAAAATGTATCGTTTAGGAGTGATTTCATGCGAAAAAATTGAAAATATATAATTTTTCGAAAATTTTGTCATATAAATTTTATTATTTTCAAAACAAATTAAGTAAAGGCCACAGTTTTTAAGATACTTTCATGAGACTTGACTTAAAATAATTTTTTTTTACTACAGGGACAAAACCCGTTTAAAATAAGTTGGAAAAGCTATAGTCGGTAAAGCCCGACTATATCATACCCTTCACTACTAAGGTCAAATATGGACCAACAATTTAACAAGTTTTCCTTAAGTCTTAGAGACATAAATACATATACTAGTGCTATTTTTTCAAAATTTTGAGATTTATGTCACTTCCGGCTAAGGACCTGATATGGGAGCTAGGGTCAATTGTGGACCGATTGTTACCAAATTTTGGTAATTCGTTTATATTTACAAAATATTTATCTGTGCAAAGTTTTAGTTATCAAATGCATTTAGCTTTAAAGTTATAAATGTTTTTGTGCAATTACGTGTATATGTATATAAATCTTTTGAGAATATGTCTTGTATGGGAGGCATGGCCAAATATGAGCCAATTTCTACAAAATCAGGTACACTGATAAAAGTTATCATAAGTTTGTGGCTGTAAAGAACCAAAAACTCTATTCCGGGAAGGCATCCCGATTTCCGATTTCGCCCAAAAAGTATAGGACTAAAATATGAGCTTGTACCAAATTTTATCAAATTATTTTTAAAGGTACGATCTGTACAATGATTACAAGCTTACATGGATAACCGGCCAGTCAGCCGGACGGACATCGCTAAAACAACTGATTTGAAGTCGATTGGTATACTAAAAGGTGGGTTTCAGACCAATATTTTTATGCGTTACAAATATCAGCACAAATCCAATATACCTTTTGCACCTTTGGTGGTGAAGGGTATAAAAATCGTTCAAAATTTCGGGGTATATCTTAAACAATTCTCTTCTTAAAATATAGTTTTATGTTTTCAAAACCACAAATTTGCTTTTGTCTCTACGAAATTTGGCACATACATGCAGTGGGGACTATTGCTATTATTTCGAGTACCTCTCATAGGATATATTTCCCGGAATTTAAAAAATATACAATACAAATTTCAGTATATTTTGATGAAATTGAAAAAATACTGCTAGAGTAAAAACAAACCAAATTTCATTAAAATCGGTCCATATTTGACCATAGCTCCCATACAAGACCTTTTGGCATAATCCACTTAAATGCATCGAAATATACAAAAAAGCTTTTCAGTCTGAAATTCTTATATTATATATAAGACCCAATGACGGAACGGCTTTAATACAAAATTGGGTATTTTAACTTTGTTTACTTTTTTGTGATATTCGAGCACGATCGATCATTGGTATATCACTTTAAGCCGAATATGTATGACATAAAGTCCATGTCTGTAATACGATGATTCTGCCAATCGTTCGGTTTATTAAAAACGTGTCGGAGCGACATTGTACAAACTCAATCGTTACAGTAAATTATCATTTTAACTTGATTTTCTGCATTGGTATACAACATTGGTATAGAAAGGGTTAATGTTCTCGACTTATGTAAAACATTTCGAAAATATTCTATACCATTTCTTAGTATTCGATACAAATATTCTAAACTTGTCTTATTTAATTATAAAACAGTACAAAATTCCGGTGCATTTTAACAGATGCGGACTTAGTATTTTCCCCTTTTTCCCGATTTCGCTTTCGAAAACTAAAGCCGAAAATATGGTATACAGATTTTGCCACCTGATTTTTAAAAAGTACCTAAAACATTGTCTTGTTTTTATGTTTATTGGACCGATTATTATTTTTCAATTAAAAAGTACCAAACAATAGACAATAGACCGTGGTATAGCAGGTTAGTCATCCGCCTAGCATACCAGAAGCCCAAGTTCGATCCCTGGCCATACTCACTTGAAAAATAAATTTTCAAAAAAGCGGCGGTTCACCTCATAACTCAGCTAGCCACTGGTTATTGAGTATTAGGCTATGTAAAACTTCTCTAACTAATGCATTTGCCGTTCGGAGCCGGCGTAAAACCGTAGGTCCCTTTCAATGAGTCTAAAAATAGAATCAGATCCAGCTCATTGTCTGAGAGAAGTACCCCTTGTTCCAATTGGAATGTTGTCGGGGAATTATAAATATAAAACAATAGATTTTACACTATTATCAGACTTTTTATTTTCGTTGTTGACCATTTCTTTCCATCGATATGAATTAAAGAAAAGTTACTCATTTTTCTTGATTTTACCCGTTTTGCCCCATAAATTGAAAAAGTACCGGAAACCTTTTTAATATTATTTAATGGTAATGGTTTGTACTAGTTCAGAGTATACATTTGATATAACAAAATTACTTGGACCTTTTTCAAAAAGTACCATTCATTTTGTTTTTATATTTGATATACATAGATGGTCGCATTTTAAAAAATAATTCATTTTTTGATCAATATATTTAAAAAAGTAACGGTATCTACATTATATCAGTGACTTGGTGCTTAAAGGGCCAATGTCAAAAAAAATAGTTTTGAGAAAATTTGATTCTAAGTTTTTATTTTCCATATAAACTCATAGTAACATTGCCCAAAAAAAAACTTTATAAATCTGTTCTGAGTAAAAGAGGGAAAAGAAGGGAATCTAATGTAAGATTAACTCAAAACAGCACAAAATTGACATTGGCCCTTTTAGAATCAAGCCACATTTATATATTTAGTACTCTAGCATTTTATTTTTTAAGTGAATAATTCAAAAATTTCTTGTCCTGTCTTATGAAATGTTTGAAAGCTAATTGAGTCATCATTCCTAATCAAGTTCTATTTTCTAAGAAAAATATCGTTATAATAAAATTCGGGTCAAATGAAGCCAAAAAAAAAAAAATAAATAAATAAAAACATTAAAATTGGGTCAGATAAAATAACTTAAGTATTTAAATAAAGAATAAATCGTTTTTTAAATTCGGATATCGAAATTTGATCCCGAAAAACCTTTCTTTATTTTCAAATATTTTATCACTACAATAAGTACCGGAATTAATATATTTTTAAAGCTCCTTTGTTCATATTCGTTTACCTCTACAAAAAAAAAATTAGAACGAATTTGCGAAATTTATGATAATTTGATACAAAGCGACCAACTAAACTGAATATTTGATCGTACAAAAAATAACAATAACAACAAAAAATAATAGAATCCAAAATAGGGGGAAATTTGATTTCATACTAAGTAAATAGTACGAGTATTTTTTCCTCCTCATTGTCATTATTTTAACTATTATATGAATTTATATGATGATATTGTTATAGTAAATCAACCAAGTGATTGTTTTGTTCGTGCTTTTGTTGCAAAAATTGCAAAAGTGCTCTTTGGTTATTGTATTTAGAAAAATTTATATGAAAGAAATCACAAAAAAGAGGTGATCGACTACTTGTATTGAATTTATTATATGGATGGATGGACGGATGAATGGAATAGTTAGAAACGTTTGTTTGCCTCAATAGTTTGTTGCACATTTGAGAAACTGTTCAATGCACAGTGGGGCAGAACAAAATATTTTGGGACATAACTCTTAAACTTGTAATTGGCTGGTCCGATAGATATAAAATTTTGTGTATACATAGCCAAGTGGCATTGGAGCTTTACAAAGCACTATCTAGATCGTACTAACTGCTATATTTTGATCAAAATTAGATATTAGATGACTTTTAAATATTATTTTTATACCCTTCACCACCATAGGTGGAAAGGGTATTATAAGTTTGTGCTGATGTTTGTAACGCATAGAAATATTTGTCTTAGACCCATCTTTTAGTATACCAATAGACTTAGCATCACTTTCTGAGTCGATTTAGCGATGTCCGTCCGTCCGTCCGTCTGGCTGGCTGGACGGCTGGCTGGCTGGACGGCTGGCTGGCTAGACGGCTGGCTGGCTGGACCCCCATGTAAACCTTGTAATCAAACTACAGGTCGCAATTCTAAAGATAATTCGATGAAATTTGGCACAGATAATTTCTTTGATAATGGGACCACGGCTATTGAAATTGGTCAAAATCGGTCATTTATGGTACCTCCCATAGGTCCCACTTCCCGGAATTGCTATATTGGCCACAAATATCAATATTTTTTCATGAAATTTAAAACAAATACTGCTTATGTAAACTTAAATCACTGTACCAAATTTCGGTCCACATTTGACCAAATCGGTCCACATTTGACCATAGCTCCCATACAAACTCTTCTTAAAAAACGCACTAAATAAGACAAAAAATCACTAAAACGCTCGTAAATCTAAAGATAATGAAAATTTTCAGTTTATACATAATTTTTGTAACAACTTTTTGTACATAATTTTTGTAACAACTCTAATCAATTTGCCAAATTTCGAGATAATCGGTCCACATTTGACCCTAGCTCTCATATAAGTCCAAATGACGGAAACAGGTTGAATATATACGTTTTGAGAAAATGTTTGTATGATGGTAAAATTTAGCAAATATTTGTCTTTATACAGGAAAAATAACACCTTTGACCTTAGTGGTGAAGGGTATCGTATGGTCGGCTTGACCGACTATAGCGCTTTCTTACTTGTTATATTTAAATTGATTTCTTATAGAGCAACTTTTGCTCAATCTTGTTAAAACACCACCAAAACTTAAATTCGTTTTCTGTTAGTTTCTGTTCAAATATTCATAATTTTATTTTAATCATATCAATGTTTTGGATGTTTCAAATATATTTACAATTTTTTTTTCTTCTTCCCCACTGTGCCATATTGGAATTCATATATAACTAATAATAGTTAAGTTAACCATTGGCTTTGAGAAGAAAGAACCGTCCATTTGACAATCGAACCGTTTGTTCTCCGTTGACCAATACATACATTTTACTGTCAACATTAATGTTTTTCCACTGTCCATTGTTGCAGGGATTGAGTGATAGATTGTACCGCTGTTTTCTCGTGCCATACATACAGTTTCAGTTTAGATTGTATGTCAGTTATGCCATTTGAATTTTTAGTTCAATATTAACAACAATCACAAATGAAAATATTGTAAATCTTATAAAAATAAAAACTGAACTTTATTACAACAATTGACCAATAGTCATCATCATTATCGTCATCGAAATCATCATTATTGCTACTGGCGACATCATCCACCAGGTAATATAATATTTGTAAGTGACTATAGCAGAGATTCTTAATGTTTGGCACAAAGTAGATAAGACAGTTTCGAACAAGAAAATATCAAAATTTTATAAATTATGTGAAGTGAGAGGTTTAAGATATAAAACTTTTTTAAATAAAAACCGATAACACAAACTATTTTATACAAAACTTAATGTTGAAGTCTTATCTATATAACAGTATAAAATTCAGTTGCATATACTTGCATATTTAGTCGAAAATCATCCATAAGTCAAATGATCTTATACATATTAGTCAATTTTTAAAAATTGTTATTAACTCCTTCTATTGAGTATAATGTGAAGTTTGTTTGATTCTTTCTATCTTTCCTTGTGTTAAAAAAAATGTAAAAAAGGTAAGACTCCGTTGGCTATAACTTTTTTCAAATTAGCATTGAGGGAAAGAAATTTTACCTTAATGAAAGGCTGAAGTCATATCTTTATTGTAATATATATATTGTCTGCATAAATTTGCATATTTAGATTTTAAACAATAATGAGCAACATCATCTAATAAATTTTTCTTTCCTAAAATTTGGGATTTTTGAAGAAATTGACCTAGTAAGTTTACCATATCTTATAAACTACTTGTCCAATTTTATGGAAAAGTTCATTAATGGATTAACAACATAATTACCCTAACGACGTGCTAAGTTTTGTTCGGTATATGGTTTAGGTGTTTTTTAGATCGCAATTTAAAAAATATTTTTTTTTGTGAAAAAATTTAATTTTTAAAAAGTTCCTAAAATATGGACAATGGATTTAACTTACCACTATTACTCCTCGATAATAAAAATATTAATATTCCAAACAATGTAAGCCTTATACTGCGAAAATCACTCGTTTTTAAGTGATTTGTTTAAGAACACAGTAAAAATGTCCAATTTTCATATTTTAATAAAAAAAAGTTCAGCCTACATTGACTATAACTTTTTCCAAATTAACATTTAGGAAAAAAAATTTATTCTGAATGAAAGGCTGAAGTCTTACCCTTATTCGATATATATATTTGCTGCATATATTTGCATATTTAGATTTTAAGCAATAATGAGCTACATCATCTAATAAATTTTTCTTTCCTAAAATTTGGGATTTTTTAAGTAATTGCCCTAGTAAGTTTACCATATTTAAAAAAAAAACTACTTGTCCATTTTTTTGGAAAAGTCCACCAATAGATTAAGAGCACAATAAGATGTGCTAATACAAGCTTTTTGTTTGATAAACGGTTTTGGAGCTTTTTATATCGCAATTTTACAAAACAATTTTTTCGAAAAAATTAAATTTTTCATATAAAAAAGTTTGTTTCTTTTTATCTTTTTTTGTGTTAATAAAACCACAAGATAAAAAAGGCCTTTTTAATAAAAACTAACGAAACAAAAGTGATGATCAAATATAACACTAAAAGTTGAATTTTGAGCAATAACTTTTTTAACAAGAAATAATTTTGAAACTTTAAGAATTATAACTTCTTTAAATAACAACCGATAAGACAAAATTTATACAAAACTTAAGGTTTGAAGTCTAGCCTATAGACCTGTTTAAAATTAAGTTGCATATATTTGCTTATTTAGACTAAAATCAAAAACAAGTGAAATGATCTAATATAAATAATTTGTAAAATTTTGATTTACTTCTTTTACGAAAATCCTAAATCAGAAAAATGTAAAGTTCATTCGTTTATAAAAAATAAAAAAAGTCTAAAGAATTTTGAAATCTGTGGAGCATTTTGAATAAAAACTAATGAAACAAGAGTGATGATCAAATGTAAAGCTTGAAAGTTGAATTTTGAGCAATAACTTTTTTAACAAGAAATAATTTTGAAACTTTAAGAACAATAACTTCTTTAAATTACAACCGATTAGACAAGATTTATACAAACCTTATGCTTTGAAGTCTAACCTATAGATCTGTTTAAGATTTAGTTGCATATATTTGCATATTTAGCCTAAAAATCAATTTAAGTAAATTTTGAAAATTTTGATTTACTTCTTTTATTAAGATCCCAAATTAGAATAAAGTGAAGTTGGTTTGTTTATAAAATGTTTGTTTTTGCTTTCTCTTTCTTTGTGTTAATAAAACCAAAAAGTAAATTTTTTTTTTTTTTAAGTCAAACTTTAGAAGCTATAAAGTTTTTATAGTAAAAACTTATGAAACAAAACTTATTCCAAATTAAAGGCTGAAATCTTACCTTTATTAAAATATATATATTGTCTGCATATATTTGCATATTTGGACAATAATCAATAATGAGCGACATGATCTTATACAAGCCAATTTTGAAAAATTTGCTAAAAATTATTTTTAGCCTTAAAAACATTTCGGACTCTCTGCCTTAATAAAACTAAATAACAGTATACTATGTTATGTATAGTGTAAATCTAAATGTTTACTTTGATTTAAACAGAAAGATTGCTCAAAACCTTTTCAAATTCATGGAATTGAAATTGCAAAGTTAAATAAAAATTTTGTATGCAATTTCATTTCAAAATTGCAATGCAAATTCATTTATATTCTTGATAATACGAAAGCATGTCAGGCTAATTGTTGAATGCATTATAATATAGAGCAACAACAATAATTTTAATAAAAACAAAATCTGTTTTAAAGATTTATTTTTTCCGAAAAACCCGACACAAATTTCTTCCCCTCGAAATAATTGGCAGCAACATGTTTTTGTACTCCAGTTGTTTTCTTTTTTTTTTTTTGTATTTAAACTTTTTGTCATGCAAATTAAAGTCGTTTCTTCGGGTATGTCAGTCAGTAATGACAATAATGATAATTATTTTTAAACGAAAATTTTTGTAATGCAATTTTTTCAGTTGTGCAAAAATATTTCACAATACACAAAATGTGGAAAAAATTGGGGTTGCAAAAACCACTTACGGTGGTGAAGAACACATCTGCTAACTAGTTTATTCTACATATGGCGAGTGTGTGAATTTACACTCGAAAAATTCTTAACGTTTTCGCTTTTCTGCCTCAATTCTTTAATTGTTAATTTATAAACAAAAACTCTTGACGCCCATTAGATACGACCAAAATATATCTTTTATAGGCAATTTGATCGTATTATTCCAAATACATATTTGTCTTATTATGGTAATTTTTTGTTTTGAGTTTATTGAAAAAACCAGATAAAAAAATTTTGCATATTTTGCAAAAACGTATTGGTTTTACGAAATGTTGTTTTTATATTTCTCTTTAGAACGTAATTGAACAATTTTGTTGTTTTTTGTTGCTTTAGTGCATTTGAGGCATTTATGCACGTATTACTACTTGTAAGAATAATAAAAAAACAAATAATAAAAATTAATTTACAATAAACTCACTCACACTCTTGTTTTCCGCACATGTGTTAGTGAGTGATTGAGTATCTGTGTTTGTCACTTTTGTTTGGCGGCTGTTAAACATCAACACTCGGGTGTATCGATGTGTGATTTATAATGTGCACCCCTTGTTCTTGATACATACATTTGATAGACAGACCGACGGACAATCAATCAATCTTAGGGAATTCGCTTGATTTTCCTTTCATATTCAACAAATCTTGTTATACAATAGATATTAAGGTGACCAAGTGGGTTAAGCTTCAAAAGCGTAGCTTATCCTTAGACTTATATGAGAAATTTTCACATTTGGAATAAAAGAAATATGTTTGTGATCTCTTAAACTACCAAAATACTCAATACAGAAAATTTTGTTCTGTGCAGGACTGCTTCTGTCAACTCATGCATTATCCATGAACCATTCTGGCAACTATGCTCTCTTATTTATATTAATGTAATCAGCTTAAATTACGATCATCTAAGCCAGTTTACCCATCTTATGTGTGTACAATCAGGAAATGATAATAAAAAAACAAAATGCAACGAAAAAAGTTGAATTTTGAGCAATACGTTTTTTTAACGAGAAATAATTTTGGAATGTTAAGAATTATAACTTCTTTAAATAACAAGCGATAAGACAAGATATATAAAAAGCTAAAGGCCTGAAGTCTTGCCTATAGAACTGTATAAAATTTAGTTGCATATATTTGCATATTTAGCCTAAAACCAGAAGCAAGTGAAATGATATAATATAAGTAAATTTTTGAAAATTTTATTTACTTCTTTTATTAAGATCCTTAATCAGAATAATATGATGTTCGCCTTTTTATAAAAGGTTTGTTTTCCTCTGTTTTTTTTTTGTATTCATAAGCCAAAATTTTCGAAACCAGCCGACTCCTTGGGGTACCGGCCTTGGATCCCTATTCATTCACCTATTTTTCTTTTCAATGTACAAGCCGCAATTCTAAACATATTTTGATGAACGTCTATTAATTAATTCAGAAAAGAGATTCGCTAACTTTGGTTGAAATTCGTCAACTAATTGGGGGTACCTGCCTTGAAGCCCAAATTTAGCTGTCTTGGACCCCCATTTTTCACCTACTTTTCTTCTTAATGTACAATCCGCAATTCTCCAAGAAATTTGGTAAAATTCGGCACACGTCTATTAGTTGTTCTAAAAAAGAGCTTTACTTTTTTTTTTGATTGAAATCCGTCCTTTTCTTGGGGTACTTGCTTTGGACGCCCATTTTTCACTTATTTTTGTTGTTAATGTATAAGTCGGAATTCTCAACAAAATTTGACGAATTTGATGAATTAGTTTATCCAAAAAAAGAGGTTTACTGATTTTTGTTAAAATCCATCTACTCCTTGGGGTACTAGTTTTGGACCCCCATTTTTCACTTTAAGTTGACTCCACGCCTTTTAGTTTACCCAAAAAGAGCTCTATTTATTTTAGTTGAAACTAGTAGACTCCTTGGGGTAGCTACCCTGAACCACCAATTTCACCTATTTTTCTTTTTAATGTTCAATCCGCAACTCTCGACTGTGAAATTCTAATTTTGGTTGAAATCAGTTGATTCCTTGGTTACCTGCCTTGAACCCCCATTTTTCAACATTTTTTTTTTGCAACGTATAAGCCGCAGTTCTCAACAAAATTTGACTCACTTTGGCTCACGTCTATTTATTGATCCAAGAAAGAGTTATACTAATTTTGGTTAAGATCCCTTGACTCTTTGAGGTACCTGCCTTGGGCCCCCATTTTTTACTTATTTTTCTTCTCAGTATATAATCCGCAGTTCTCAACAAAATTTGATGAAATTCGGCACAAGTCTATTGGTTTATTAAAAAAAGAGCTCTACTAATTTTGGTTGAAATCCGTCTACTCCTGGGAGTACCTGCCTTGAACTTACACTTAAATGCATTTTCATTAAAAAGTTAAGCCTAAATGACGGCAACACTTTTTGTTTAAATTGTGCATAAAAATTTATATGACTTTCTCAGAAAATTTTGAACGTTGTTCTACGATTGGTAAATTTCGGTGAATTTTTTTCGCTCAATCTCAAGAAGATACTTTCGCCTTTTTCGTGCTTATGGTGGGAGCACCCAGAAAACCGATTCAACTCAGTTTTTGTCCAAAGAAAAACGAAAACACTGAATTTTGTAGAGCTTTTTTGATTTAATGATATCTCCTAAACTTTATGCGAGATTAAGTTATTTTTGAATGGAAAGTCAAAATTTATTTGTTTTTCAGCCCATTCGTTGAATTGGAGGCGATCTAAGTCGAATAATAATGCAATTTCAAAGCAAAAGGGTAGTCAAATAAAGAAGTGATGCCAACTCAAACGTATGAGATTATAAGAAAACACCCGATATAAGGCGAATTAAGAAATTTTCAACGTAGGGAGCCAGTGATATTGATATACTTTCTTTCATAAATAGGGACTAATGACGCTCTAAAACTTTAAAATAAAATTTAAACGAATTGTTCTTGGAAAAAAACTACGAATCTCGATACTCGCTAAGACTATATTAAATATAGTCTGGATCTTAAAAATAAGTGGATTTAGTAATTTCCGTTTAAAAAAAAATCAAAAAATATTTTCGCAGAGCCTCTGAATAAGGACAAATTAGCTTAAAGAAAACAAGTAAAAAAGGGCTATAGTCGGTCAAGCCCGACCATAGGATACCCTTCACCACTAAGGTCAAAAGTCTTCTTTTTATTGTATAAAGACAAATATTTGCTATATTTGCCATCATACATATATTATCTCAAAACTTATACATATATTTAAGCTGTTTCCGTCATTTGGACTTATATGAGAGCTAGGGTCAAACGTGGACTGATTATCTCGAAATTTGGCAAATTGATTACAGTTTTTTCAAAAATTATTTATGCACAAAATAAACTCAAAATAGTCATTGTCTTCAGATTTATGAGCGTTTTAGTGATTTTTGTCTCATTTAGTGCGTTTTTAAAGAAGAATTTGTATGGAAGCTATGGTTAAATATTCAACGAAATTTGGTACAGTGATTTTGGTTTACAAAAACAGTATCTATTTTTAATTTCATGAAAAAATATTGATATTTGTGGCCAAAATATCAATTCCGGAAAGTGGGACTTATGGGAGGTACCATAAATAATTAACCGATTTTGACAAATTTCAATAGCCTACTATCAAAAAAGTTATCTGTGCCAAATTTCATCAAATAATGAACTTATATAGGGGTCCAGCCAGCCGTCCAGCCAGATGGACGTACGTTCGGACGGACTAACATCGCTAAATCGACTCAGAAAGTGATTCTTAACCTATTGGTCTAAGAAAATATATATATTTCTATGCGTTACATACATCAGCACAAACTTATAACACCCTTTTCAACTATGGTGGTGAAGGGTATAAAAAAATACTGAAATACCCTCTGCAATTTTCGAGATATAAACGATTAAATATAATCGTCTTTATATATAATTAATATTTGTACTTTTTATGAAAGCATTTTATTCAGTATATAGATAATACATACTTTTCCACTTCATCAGTTGTTTATCAATTACTTAGTTTCGAAATAACATCAGGAAATATCTTTCTGTTATCTTCATATTATGTAAAGAGCAGTACACCTGCATTCATGTAATAATAACAACGAAATCCTTTAACTATAGTCAACAAACCTTATGAAAATCTTATAAATACTTAATAAACAATTTCGAAACTATAAATCTTGGCCAACTTTTAGGTCATAACTTATCAGTTAACAATAACTGTCATCATTTTCCATTGTCTAATTGACACACAATTATTGTTGCAACACTTTGTTGCAAAGCAACAAAATTCTCATTAAATAAGAAGAAAAAAAATCCAAACTAAAACAATGACCTCTGGTCACCTTATAATACATTCTCATACTTATTACATTATATCGTAGTATAAAGTTTATACCTCATTTGATATTTCACTTTTTAAATGATGGCTACATGAACCGACTGAAAGCTAAAGTAACGGCAACGACTGTGACAAAGACGGTACGTTCAAACAAGTGATTGTACGGCACAGCAGTAACATATAACACATAAGCTACACGTAATGCTAGAAGCTTGAAGCTGTCAAATTCAATTGTCAATTAAGCTTTTTTACTTTTTTTTTTGTTGAAAAACAATTCTTTTCGGTTTTCTTTAGTTTTCGAGTTCGATTCATTTGGTTTTCTGATGTGTCTTTAATGTTAAAAGTAATATAATAAATTTAAAGCGTTAAATATTTTTTTTTAGAAAATTTATGATCTCATCTTAGATGGGATGTTGGGATGTGATGGAAAAAGTAAAAAATATTGAGTTTAAAATTAGAGATAGTGTCTTAACTTTATTTTTTTTTTTTGCTTCTAACGGCATCAAATGTCAACTTAACCGTTTATTTGTAATCTTAAAGACATAATTAACTCTGCTCACACTTACATTTGATGTAGAAGTCACACGCTTGTCTTATAGCTTTCAACGATGAAAGATAAGAAATTAAATACAGGGGAAGAAATTTTGATATCTTATGAATACAAAATTTCTGAAAATATACTATTTATGTGAGCATATGTAATTTTTTTTGAAAATTTACAATTTATAAGAGATTTTCGAAAATTTATTTAATTTTACGAAATTTTTCGAAAATTTACTTTTTATAGAAAATTTTTCGAAAATTTACTTTTTATAGAAAATTTTTCGAAAATTTACTTTTATAAGAAAATTTTTCGAAAATTTACTTTTATAAGAAAATTTTCAAAAATTTAATTTTTATAGGAAATTTTTCAAAAATGAACTTTTTATAGGAAATTTTTCTAAAATTTACTATTTATAGGAAATTTTTCAAAAATTTATAGGAAATTTTTCAAAAATTTATAGGAAATTTTTCAAAAATTTACTATTTATAGGAAATTTTTCAAAAATTTAGTTTTTATAGGAAATTTTTCAAAAATTTACTTTTTATAGGAAATTTTTCAAAAATTTAGTTTTTATAGGAAATTTTCAAAAATTTACTATTTATAGAAAATTATTTAAAAAAATTACTATTTATAGAAAATTATTAAAAAATTTACTATTTACAGGAAATTTTTCAAAAATTTTCTTTTTATAGGAAATTTTTCAAAAATTTACTTTTTATAGGAAATTTTTCAAAAATTTTGTTTTTATAGGAAATTTTCAAAAATTTACTATTTATAGAAAATTATTTAAAAAAATTACTATTTATAGAAAATTATTAAAAAATTTACTATTTACAGGAAATTTTTCAAAAATTTTCTTTTTATAGGAAATTTTTCAAAAATTTACTTTTTATAGGAAATTTTTCAAAAATTTAGTTTTTATAGGAAATTTTCAAAAATTTACTATTTATAGAAAATTATTTAAAAAAATTACTATTTATAGAAAATTTTTAAAAAATTTACTATTTACAGGAAATTTTTCAAAAATTTTCTTTTTATAGGAAATTTTTCAAAAATTTACTTTTTATAGGAAAGTTTTTAGAAATTTAATTTTTAATATTTTTTTTTTCGAAAACTAACTATTTATACGAAATTTTTTGAATCTGAATTGAAAAAAATTTCGAAAATTAAAGATTTTTATAAAATTTTTCTATGGGAAGAAATTTAATTTTTAATATTTTTTTTTTCGAAAACTAACTATTTATACGAAATTTTTTGAATCTGAATTGAAAAAATTTTCGAAAATTAAAGATTTTTATAAAATTTTTCTATGGAAAATTTTTTATAAAATTTTTCATATCAAAAATATTTCTTCAGAAAATATTTTCTATAAAATTTTCTTTATAGAAAATATTGCACATCAAAAATGTTTCTATAGAAAAGCTTTCATTTCAAAAAATTTTTTATAAAAAATCTTTCATATCAAAAATTTTTCTATAGAAAATTTTTCATTTAAAAAATGTTTCTATAGAAAATTTTTTATATCAAAATTTTTTCTATAGAAAATTTCCACACCAAAAATTTTTCTTTATAAAGTATTTTATATTAAATATTTTTTATGTAAAATCAAAGATTTTTCTATAGAAAAAATTTTCGTATAGAAAATTGGTCACACTAAAAATATTTTTATGTCAAACTTTTTTTTATAGAAAATTTTTCATATGAAACGTTTTTCAACAGAAAACTGTTCATAGAAAATTTTTGATATTAAAAAATTTTTCTATAGAAAATTTTTCATATTAAACAATTTTTTATAGAAAATTTTTGTTATTAAAAAATTTAAAATTTTATTTCAAATTTTTTATTTAAAATTTTTCATATCAAAATTTTTACTCCAATAAATTTTTCAAATTAAAAAATTTCTGTAAAGAAATTTTTCATATCAAAAATTTTTCTATAGAAAATTTTTAATGCCAAACATTTTCCTATAGAAAATTTTTATAACAAAAATTTTTCATATAAAAATTTTTCTATAGAAAGTTTTTCATATCAAAAATTTTTTTGTAGAGAATTTTTCATATCAAAAATGTTTCTATAGAAAATTTTTCATATCAAAAATTTTTCTATAGAAAATTTTTCATATTAAAAATTTTTCTTTGGAAAATTTTTCTATAGAAAATTTTTCATATCAAAAATTTTTCTATAGAAAATTTTTTATATCAAAAATTTTTCTATAGAAAATTTTTCATATCTGTAGAAAATTTTTCATATTAAATATTTTTCTATAGAACATTTTTTATATTAATAATTTTTCTACAGAAAACTTTTTTTATTAAATTTTTTTTTATAGAAAATATTTTCTATAAATAATTTTTCATATCAAAATTTTGTTTAATATTAAAAATTTTTCATTAGAAAATTTTTCGTATCAAAATTTTTTATATCAAAAATTTTTGTATAGAAAATTTTTCATATCAAAAATAAATGTATAGAAAATTTTTCATATTAAAAATTTTTCTGTTGAACAGATTTTTTTATCAATTTTTCTGTAGAAAATATTTTATTTCAAAAACTTTTCTATCGAAAATTTTTCATATCAAAATTTTTCTATAGACAATTTTTCGTATCAAAAATTTTTCTATGGAAAATTTTTCAAATTTTTTTACAGAAATTTTTTCATACTAAAAATTTTTCATTAGAAAATTTTCCATATCAAAAATTGTTTTGTAGAAAAATTTTTATATACAATTTTTCATATAAAAATTAAAATATCCAAAATTTTTCTCAAAAAAATTTGTACACAGAAACTTTTATATTTAAATTTTTTCTATAGACAATTTTCAATATCAAACAATTTTCTATCGAAAATTTTTTATATCAAAAAATTTTTTATAGAAAATTTTTCATATCAAAAATATTTCTATAGAAGCAATTAATGATACATTTTTTTATAGAAATAGAAAGGATTTTTTTTTATCAATTTTTCTGTAGAAAATATTTCATTTCAAAAATTTTTCTATAGAAAATCTTTCATATCAAAAATTTTTCTGTAGAAAAATTTTCATATCAAAAATTTTTCTATAGAAAATTTTTCCTATCAAAAATGTTTCTATTGTAAATTTTTAATATCAAAAATATTTTTACAGAAAATTTTTCATACTAAAAATTTTCCAATAGAAAATTTTCTATATCAAAAACTGTTTTGTAAAAACATTTTCATATAAAAATTTTTTATATCAAAAATTTTTCTCAAAAACATTTTTCTACAGAAACTTTCATATTTAAATTTTTTCTATAGACAATTTTCTATATCAAATAAATTTCTATGGAAAATTTTTTGTATCAAAAATTATTTAATAGAAAATTTTTCATATCGAAAATATTTCTATAGAAACAATTTTTGATAAATTTTCTATAGAAAATTTTTCATATCAAAAATTATTTTGTAGAAAATTTTAATTTCAGAAATTTTTTAAATCAATTCTTTAAGAAAATTTCATAAAAATTGTTTTGTAGAAAATTTATATATAAATTTTTTTATATCAATTTTCTATAGAAAATTTGTTCATATTTTCTTTCTTTAAAAAATTTTTCATATAAAATTTTAGTAGAGCTTTAATTGCGAGGCTATAAAGCTCGTTTATTGATTAAATCAATGTAATTCCCTTTTATAATTTGTTTATTTTTTAAATTTTCCCTAGTGTAATAAATCTAAACTATATTTTAGAAACAAAAATTAATTGACATGATTATTTATGCGTTTAATTTCTAAGTTTTTCCTCTAACGACTATAAATAAATCTAAACTATATTTTAGAAACAAAAATTAATTGACATGATTATTTATGCGTTTAATTTCTAAGTTTTTCCTCTAACGACTATTTTACAATTCACATTCCTTTTAAAGAGCGGCGCCAGATTTAATAAATTTCTGTTCACAAATTAAATTTATCTATTTTTTCAACTGCTGCTCTTTTTGTATGTATTTAACCGAAATTAATTTGAAACTTTAATAAATTTCGAAAAATAAAAATAAACATTAAACTAAAAAGGAAAATATGTGTCAGTGAACCATTGGAAACCGGTACCGGCATTATGCTCTGACTTGACTGCCTGTTGGCCGCAGTCCGTCTTTTTGTTTATTATGTAGTTTCTTTAATTTAATGCATTTTTAATAAATGAAAAACCCCTCCAGCTATTGAATAATTATTGAATCATAATGTAGCTTTTACCATTTTTTGCTACTTTTTACCTTTTCATGACTTAACTTGGCTTGCGGAGCTTTAACTCGTTATGACTTTATTTGGTCATCATGTCGTGCTCATGCACTTGAGTCATGTCGTTGATGTCGTAGTCTCGGCTGAACTAAACTAACAAGCCAAAAGGAACAAATTTCAAAGAAAAAACATTAAATATTAAGAAAATAAATAAACAAATGACAAACTAAATATCCAACTTAGTTAAGGCAAAACAAATAAGTATCTAGTATCTATTAGCTGGAAAGAAAACATTGTCTAGATATTTTGCGATTTTATAAATATTTTATCTTGATTATGCAATTATTTGGTATTTTAAGGTTTTCTTCTCTGGTTCCATCCACTACCCTCCCCCATTACAACTATGAACAATACACAATTTCCTTCATTTGTTAGTACACGATTTGGCGATGTCTTGCTCGTTGATATTACATGTGTTTTTTGGGATTTTGTAAGAAACACATGTTCGCTGGGAAGCTCTATTGGCAATACTTATCGACTTTATACTTAACGCTTACTCACGTGAAAAGTGGCATTACTCAAAAATTCAAATGCGCATTTAAATAAAACTTTGTGAAACATAAAATTTGTTCAATTTTCTTATAGCAAATGTTCGCTTTTTCGAGATATAGTTTCGTAAAACTAAAAATTTTAATTAAGTTTTGGCATAAAAATGTATTCATTTTCATATGCGCAAATTTGCGCACTTTCGAATTATTACCTTAAAAAAACGAAATATTTTTCTAAAAATTTTGTAAAATTTAAAAAATTGAACATTTAAAAATGCTCAGGATTTTTTCATTTCGAAAGTAAAACTCTTAAGTATAAAACTTAAAGCTACACAAAAGTCTTGGTTAATAAATTTGTAAAATTTCATTTGCCCAAATTTGCGCAGTTTTGAGATATTTTCCCAAAAATACAATGAAATTAAAATCAGTTTGCTTAGTTTTCTATTGTGTTAAGCTAAAATGAGAGAAAACTTCAAAATCGTTTATTGCATTTATTTCGAAAGTAAAACTCTTTGGTATTTTCGAGATATAGTTTCGTAAAACTAAAAATTTTAATTAGTCTTAAGTTTTGGCATAAAAATGTATTCTTTTTCATATGCCTAAATTTGCGCAATTTCGAATTATTTCCTTAAAAAAAAACGAAATATTTTTCTAACAATTTTGTAAAATTTAAAAAGTTGAACATTTAAAAATGCTCAGGTTTTTGTCATTTCGAAAGTAAAACTCTTAAGTATAAAACTTTAAGCTACACAAAAGTCTTGGTTAACAAATTTGTAAAATTTCATTTGCCCAAATTTGCGCAGTTTTGAGATATTTTCCCAAAAATATAATGAAATTAAAATCAGTTTGCTTAGTTTTCTATTCTGTTAAGCTAAAATGAGAGAAAACTTCAAAATCGTTTATTGCATTTATTTCGAAAGTAAAACTCTTTGGTTTTCTCGAGATATAGTTTCGTAAAACTAAAAATTTTAATTAGTCCTAAGTTTTGGCATAAAAATGTATTCTTTTTCATATGCCTAAATTTGCGCAATTTCGAATTATTTCCTTAAAAAAAAACGAAATATTTTTCTAACAATTTTGTAAAATTTAAAAAGTTGAACATTTAAAAATGCTCAGATTTTAGTCATTTCGAAAGTAAAACTCTTAAGTATAAAAATTAAAGCTACACAAAAGTCTTGGTTAATCAATTTGTAAAGTTTCATTTGCGCAAATTTGCGCAGTTTTGAGATATTTCCCCATAAATATAATGAAAGTAAAATCTGTTTGCTTAGTTTTCTATTCTTTTAAGCTAAAATGAGAGAAAACTTCAAAATCGTTTATTGCATTTATTTCGAAAGTAAAACTCTTTGGTTTTCTCGAGATATAGTTTCGTAAAACTAAAAATTTTAATTAGTCCTAAGTTTTGGCATAAAAATGTATTCTTTTTCATATGCCTAAATTTGCGCAATTTCGAATTATTTCCTTAAAAAAAAACGAAATATTTTTCTAACAATTTTGTAAAATTTAAAAAGTTGAACATTTAAAAATGCTCAGATTTTAGTCATTTCGAAAGTAAAACTCTTAAGTATAAAAATTAAAGCTACACAAAAGTCTTGGTTAATCAATTTGTAAAGTTTCATTTGCGCAAATTTGCGCAGTTTTGAGATATTTCCCCATAAATATAATGAAAGTAAAATCTGTTTGCTTAGTTTTCTATTCTTTTAAGCTAAAATGAGAGAAAACTTTAAAATCGTTTATTGCATTTATACCACGAATAATAAATTCCTATAAAATTAATTAATTTTTTGAGTTATGCCCCTGTTCATATAAATGGGCCATATATGTTGTAAGCTTAAATTTGCGTGCAAATAATTGTTTTTCGTAAAATATATAGTTATTTGTTTGAATTGTTGTTTCTACTTAATCAGATTTAATTAATATTTTGCTAATTTTTTGATGTTTTCTACGTTAGGGCGGTATAATAGTTTTGTTGCTTACATAATTGGTGACATAAGATAAACAATACAATACTTACATTTATCATGAAATTAAATTTATTAAATTAAATTTATTATTTTCTGTGAAAAAAAAACAATACCAAAAATCCGAAAAATTGTATATAGAAAATAGCACCGAAATTTGATATCAACATTTTTAAGAAATTCGGTAATGTCAGAGTCATGCTCATAGTGTGAATATGGTTACCCTATGTTTTCACTAGGATGAGTTATTAAGCGCTAAAGTAGACCATATCAACATTAAAATAGATGTTGGATATGGTTACCCCATGTTTTCACAGGGTGAATTATTAGGCGTCAAAGTAGACCACCTCAAAAGTAAAATAGCTTTTGGACCGTGTACCTCTTTAAATTTTTAATCAATAAGTTTGATTTTTTACAGCTTTGAATGATCTTGGAGGAACAAAGAAAAAACATGATTACTTGACCATAATAACTTTTAAGGGGTTTAAGTTATTTCATTTCAAAAATTAAAAAACTTTGTTTCTCTGCAACTTTTTTTAGTTTTTGGTCGATTGTGAATTCGATATTAAATCGATAATTTTTTAAAAAATATTAACATATAACCCACAGTTTACGAAATAAAACTGTGAAAGCTGCTTTATAATATCTTGAACCGTTTTGTGTTAGGAAATTTCCAAAGTCAAAAATTTTCCGCTATTAATTTTTCACTTTTTACTTAGAAGTTTTTTATTAAAAGTTAATGCTTTATTATATACAAATTTGTAATGGGGTTCTTAGATTATTTAAATCAAAGTTTTAGGTCAATACAACATTCACCCTACATACAGTACAGACCGAAATTTGTCTAATTTTATAAGAATCTTAGAGTTTGAGAACATGTAACAAAAAAGTAAAGCCGATTTTGCTACTTTCTGAAATTAAATAATATAGCCCCATAAGTTCTTTTTAGATTTCAAAAAGAAAAGGTAGCTCGAATTCATAAAAGAATCCAAAAAATAGGATTTTATAAAAAATGGAAAATATCTATACACCATAAATTTAGTTGCAAAAAAAAGACAGTTGGGTATATTTTTTTTTAATTATTTAATTTATTTTACATAAACAATAAAATAAATTTTATTATTGCAAAAAATTATTTATGTATAGTTTTTCAGAATATTGAAGTTAAATTTTAAAAACGTTTTTGTAAAAAATACCCTTTTTAGTGTTTTTGTACATTTTTGCCAGAAATGTTTAAGACTTTTGAAAATGATAAAAAAAATAATATTATTTAAATCTGGACATATTTTATTTTTTATTGATAAAGATAGAGATTTATTACCACTTTTTTATACCCACCTTAAAAGAGAATTGGGGGTATATTGAGATTGTCATTTCGTTTGAAATTTCCTTAATATTGGCTCAAAAATCAAAAACGATATGAATCCTTATGGCTGAGCGATGCCCGTCTGTCTGTCTGTCTGTCTATCTATCTATCTATCTGTCTGTCTGTCTGTCTGTCTGTCTGTCTGTCTGTCTGTCTGTCTGTCTGTCTGTCTATCTGTCTGTCTGTCTGTGTCTGTGCCTGTCTGTCTGTTTGTCTGTATGTCTGCCTGTCTGTTTGTCTGTATGTCTGTTGAAATCACGATAACGCCTAAACGAAAGAAGCTAGATCACTGAAACTTAGTAAAAACAGTCTTCATCTCTGGGAAAATTTTGGTATTAAAATTGGGCAAAATCGGTTAACATTTGACCATACCTCCTAGCCTACGCTTATCGCTTATTTGCTAATAGATGATAAATTATAGTAGCTATGATGATAAAATGTGGTATACAAAAGTTTTACATAAGCACAAGGAAGTCTTATGCAATGCCAGTCAGTGTGCAAATTTTTTTTACAATCGGTCACATTTTGACCATAGCTCTCATATAAAAAAACTTACGGAAGAACAAAAATACAAAAAGAAAAGGGGGTTTATGTCCTCGTGTCCGTCAGATAAAAATGCGATAACTACAAGAGCTAGGGAGACAAAATTTTATAAAAGTACTTTCGATATGTTATAGAAGGCGAAATCGGTTTACATTTTATTAGAGCTCCCTATAACCTTCGCCCCGGGAATCACATTTATTCTGATAAATTGGAAGTTCAGGAAGTTCTTATAAGTCTGTCAGTTAACTTAAATATGGGTCTCAGATGAACATTTCTTTCTTTTTCATAAAAACACAGGGACCGTAACTGTTATAACTTTTATCGTAAAAGTCAGAAAATAAAAGTTATTTTTTTACTTTTATTTTTTCGAGCAGAAATAAAAGTTATTTTTTTACTTTTATTTTTTCGAGCAGAAATAAAAGTTATTTTTTCACTTTTATTTTTTCGATAAAAAAAAAAACAGTTATTTTTGACTTTTATTTTTTCAAGCAAAAATAAAAGTTATTTTTAAACCTTTATTTTTTCGAGCAAAAATAACAGTTATTTTTGACTTTTATTATTTCGAGCATGAATAAAAGTTATTTTTTGACTTTTATTTTGTCGAGCAGAAATAAAAGTTATTTTTTTAACTTTTATTTTTTCGAGCAGAAATAAAAGTTACTTTTGTTTAAATTCATGATAAATTTTTTGAAAATTTTTGCCAAACAAAGATAATTTTTCAGTGAAAAAAAAAATTGCATATGCTCAAAAATTAATGGACTTGAGTTTCGCAATCATAATTACCCAACAAACCAAGAAACGATAGAGTATCATTAATGATATTATATTTTGAAAGTTTATAGAATCATAAATGATTTGAGTAAATGATATAGTGGTAATATTATATGTTTAAAAAAATGTAATAAAAACTAGGTTATAAAATTTTGAACTTAGAATTAAAAATCAAAAAATTTTCAATAACAATATCAACTTCAAAATGGGAAAAAATAATAACTAGTTAGTGCATTGCAATATAAATTTAAATTTTCTTTGAAATATATAATTATTTCGTTTTTTATTACAGATTTTAAAAGTGTTTTTTTTTTTAATTGGTCTTTTACTCAGCGGTTTTTAATTCAAACATACCCAGTTATCAAACCAATTATGTAGGTATTGCTTTGCTTGTACAAAATATTACAAATTTATAGATAAGTGATATATGTATTTTTAGATTTATCGGAAGATTTCGTGATCTTGGGCATTCAAATAAAATTTGTAAGTGAAGGATTTTTGCACAAAATCGTCAATTTTGAAGGTAAGTTATTGAAACAATAATTAGCTAAACTTCATATGGTGGTTTTGAATAGAATATTCTGTCTGCCTTATGAAAACTCAAAATTTTGAAAAATGTTCGTATATAAGCACGTCAACATTCACTCGCTATTTCACCATGGACTATATATTTTAAATTATTTAATTTGTTTTTTTTTGTGTTATCATAACATGTACTTTTATCTACCCATTCCATTTTTACAGGAAAACACCGCCTTACTATTAGCAAATCAATCCCATTGTGCACATAATATTGGTGCTCTGACCGAACTAATAATATTAATCGTATATCCATTAAGATAATGTATATGTAAATTCCATATTTAAATAAAATTGTTAATAATGTACATATGTATATACATAGATTTAAATAAATAAAATAAATATTACAATACAGAGCCAAAAATGCAGTAAATTTTATTTCATTGATATCATTATAGTATTATTACTGGTAATAATTAATGATATCATTATAATACCGTTATTTTTTAAAATCTCGGCAACTATCGCGAAACTATCGTTCTGCCTCTTATTATCGGTATCGTTAATGATATAATTTTTTTCAAAAATTATAATATCATTATCGAGTGTACCTTTTGTTAGGAGAAAGCTATTACTTTAGAGTCTAAAATGATATCATTCTCGGAATTGCTTACCGAGAAAATGATATCGTTATGATATCATTACGATATCGTTTGGTTTGTTGGGTAGGGTTGAAAACACAAAAATAACTTTTATTTCTGCTCGAAAAAATAAAAGTCAAAAAATAACTTTTATTTTTGCTCAAAAAAATAAAAATCAACAAATAACTGTTAATTTTTTTTCTAAAAAATAAAAATCAGATTTTTAAAAATCATCGCATTTTATGAAAATTTCGTCCAAGACTTCTCCGACATTTCATTCCAGTTGCTTTCTTTAATCAAAAATTCAAAAATAACAGTTATTTTCGGTCCCTGTAAAAACATTTTAAAAACGTTCTGATTTTGAAACAAGTTCTATTATATTTTTTTTGCACTTTGTATAACAATTATTTTCAATAATGTTATTGACTGCATTTTATCATTGAAATTGTCTATTTAACAACAATTATCAACATGTCATGTTTTCCAGGTAACAACTGTAATTACACACTTATCGATAACTGAAAAACATCACTAATATTTAATATTAAAGACTGACATTATTATATTTTAAAAGAAAATAGTATTGCAGGTCAAAACAGCTCATAGGATACCTTAATTGCATGTCATGTCTATTTATTTAAAGCTTTATTTAAGCTTTTTGTTCTAAAGCCAATCTTATTTATTTTACATCGACGGCGTGCTTACCGCCTTAGGAAGTAAGTTCAGTCGATCGCATATTTAAACATTGTTTTCGTAACAATGTTTTTGGGCATCATTCAAAACAAATTACCTTTATTGGTGTAGGGTATAAACATGTCAATGTAGATAAAGAATGTAATAATTTTGAACCAAACAGTTACGAGTACTTTTACTGTTTCTCTAACAGAAAAAAAAACTATAAAACAGTTTGACAAACCGTAAAAGAAATATTAAATAAATAAACATATTTGTAGAAATATTATAAATAAATGTTTTTAAAAACATTTTTTAATTATCAGAAACATCAATGTCTTAACATCATCATAAATATTGAAAGAGATAATTAATGAGGAGCCAAAGTTTTGATGATGATGAAAAATGATGACGTATATGAGAAACACCTCCAAATAATTTAATTTTAGAATTTTAATTTAAATTTAGAATTTTTCTTATAATTTTATTTATTCCCATATTTATATAATTTATAATCATTACTGATGACTAGATTTTATTTTTAAATATATAATTGTATTGAGAATTCTTAACATTTGTGGTTTTGCAATTCTTGTACTTCAAACTTCAAATGATTTTCAATATTTTCAATGTTTCTTCGATTTTTTTTTTGTGTTTGTTCAGGTTATGTTTCTCTTAAAGTGGAGCAAATATGACATATATTGTTCATATTGACTTCATGTTTTCGTACTTATTTGGTATCCATTTGCGAATTTTTGTTCTATATGTCTATAATGGATATAAGCTCTAGCAATTTGACTCCAATTCTACATTATTCTTTTTGTTATTCATATTCAGTTTAATTTGTTTATTAAACGTCAGATAATCAATCAAAATTTAACCAAAACCGCAGTCTGACTTCAGTAGCAGAAAAAGTGCAATATGAGAATAAATTTTTTAATAGAGTTTTTCATTTAATTTAACACGTTCGGAAAATGATTTGTTGATGATATAGTGCTAAGATGATTTTGAGCCACATAATATTTCAATTGGTTTGAACTTGTTAAAAAAAACTCAGGCGATCAACAACTTTTCTAAAGAAAACTAAGACAAACGACAAATTTTCTAAAGAAAACTCAGGCGATTAACAAATTTTCAAAAGAAAACCAAATTTTCTAAAAAAAACTCAGGCGATCGCCATATTTTCTAAACAAAACTCAGGCGATCGACAAATTTTGTAAAGAAAACTTAGGCGAACCAACGATCACCAACTTTTCTAAAGAAAACTTTTGCAATCGCTAACTTTTTTAAAGAAAACTTTGGAGATCACCAATATTTTTATAGAAAACTTTGGCGATCACCAACTTTTCTATAGAGACTATTGTGATCACTAACTATCTATAGAAAACTAAAGTGATTACCAACTTTTTTATAAAAAAACTATAAAAAACTTTGATGAAAACTTTGGTGATCACCAACTTTTCTTTATAAAACTTTGGTGATCACCAACTTTTCTATAGAAAACTTTGGTGATCACCAACTTTTCTATAGAAAACTTTGGTGATCACCAACTTTTCTATAGAAAACTTTGGTGATCACCAACTTTTCTATAGAAAACTTTGGTGATCACCAACTTTTCTATAGAAAACTTTGGTGATCACCAACTTTTCTATAGAAAACTTTGGTGATCACCAACTTTTCTATAGAAAACTTTGGTGATCACCAACTTTTCTATAGAAAACTTTGGTGATCACCAACTTTTCTATAGAAAACTTTGGTGATCACCAACTTTTCTATAGAAAACTTTGGTGATCACCAACTTTTCTATAGAAAACTTTGGTGATCACCAACTTTTCTATAGAAAACTTTGGTGATCACCAACTTTTCTATAGAAAACTTTGGTGATCACCAACTTTTCTATAGAAAACTTTGGTGATCACCAACTTTTCTATAGAAAACTTTGGTGATCACCAACTTTTCTATAGAAAACTTTGGTGATCACCAACTTTTCTATAGAAAACTTTGGTGATCACCAACTTTTCTATAGAAAACTTTGGTGATCACCAACTTTTCTATAGAAAACTTTGGTGATCACCAACTTTTCTATAGAAAACTTTGGCGATCACCAACTTTTTTGTAGAAAACCTTGGCAATCACCAACTTTTCTATGAAAAAGTATTTTGATGGCTTGTTGGTTCGAGATACCTTGATTTTTTCCAAAGTTGGTGATCACCAAAGTTTTCTATAGAAAAGTTGGTGATCACCAACTTTTCTATAGAAAACTTTGGTGATCACCATCTTTTCTATAGAAAACTTTGGTGATCACCAACTTTTCTATAGAAAACTTTGGTGATCACCAACTTTTCTATAGAAAACTTTGGTGATCACCAATTTTTCTATAGAAAACTTTGGTGATCACCAACTTTTCTATAGAAAACTTTGGTGATCACCAACTTTTCTATAGAAAACTTCGGTGATCACCAACTTTTCTATAGAAAACTTTGGTGATCACCAACTTTTCTATAGAAAACTTTGGTGATCACCAACTTTTCTATAGAAAACTTTGGTGATCACCAACTTTTCTATAGAAAACTTTGGTGATCACCAACTTTTCTATAGAAAACTTTGGTGATCACCAACTTTTCTATAGAAAACTTTGGTGATCACCAACTTTTCTATAGAAAACTTTGGTGATCACCAACTTTTCTATACAAAACTTTGGTGATCACCAACTTTTCTATAGAAAACTTTGGTGATCACCAACTTTGGAAAAAATCAAGGTATCTCGAACCAACAAGCCATCAAAATACTTTTTCATAGAAAAGTTGGTGATTGCCAAGGTTTTCTACAAAAAAGTTGGTGATCGCCAAAGTTTTCTGTAGAAAAGTTGGTGATCACCAAAGTTTTCTATATAAAACTTGGTGATAACCAACTTTTCTATAGAAAACTAGGGTGATCACCAACTTTTCTATAGAAAACTTTAGTGATCACCAACTTTTCTATAGAAAACTTTGGTGATCACCAACTTTTCTATAGAAAACTTTGGTGATCACCAAATTTTCTATAGAAAACTTTGGTGATCACCAACTTTTCTATAGAAAACTTTGGTGATCACCAACTTTTCTATAGAAAACTTTGGTGATCACCAACTTTTATATAAAAAACTTTGGTGATCACCAAGTTTTTGATGACTTGTTGGTTCGAGATACCTTGATTTTTTCCAAATGTCATCGTTGCTTTGGTCGTATTTTGTACTATTTTTTCATAAAGAAATTCAATTTATTTTAATTAAGTTAACCCCATATTTGCTGTTATATATGAAACTTTGTATTAAATTACATACTTGACTTCATTTTAGCACTTTGCTAAACTCAACAAAATAAAAAGACTATTGTGACACCTCCAATGGAATAAATTTTGCACTACTGACATTTAGTAGCAATAACAATTTTTAACAAATCAGTTAAAGTCATACTTTTTTATATTTTTTTTTTTTAATTTTTTTTGCTTAAGCTTTAAAATTTTTTTGAAAATATTGAATATGACTACACAAAACATGGTCAGGTCATTTTAATTAGCTTGAAAGCTTAAAAAATAACAAGTTTACTAGAGTGTGGTCATAATGGAATGAAGAAGTACCTAACTCATATCGTTTGGTTATAGAAAACCACCCTCAGTCGGATATTTATAGCATTAGGTACAAAACGCTAAAGTAGCAAACAAAATTATTACTTTGAGTACTCAAGTTTCAAAAAGGTAATTTTTTTCTGTTATTTTCTAATACAATGAAAAAAGGTATATACCAGAAATCAAACATCAAAGAGCCACTTGTGTAGATGTAATGATCAAACCACCCACGTTTTGCTTTAGCTTCTTTTATACAAGTTTGTACAAGTTTCTAAAGACTTTTTAAAGTTCCTCTTAATGAAATTTATTATTTTGTTTTATGTTGCATTTATGTAAATAAAATTTATAGAAAAAAGTATAAAAAAATTATTTTAAGTTTGAAAACAAATACTTGTGGGTATTTGTTACGCTTTATAAATTTCCGGATATTTGAAAATACAACAGAATTCAAATGTACAAAAATACTAAAAATAAAAAAAAATTTGGAATTGAAAAAACTGGTAGATTTTCCAATACAGAATTTCCTACCCGCATTTTGTTACTTGTTTACATAATAACAACTCTTTACATTTATCTATTGGATTTGTATATTGATTTTATTATTGATTTTTTAATAGATTTTTATTCACTTTACAACTCAATTTAGAAAATATGAATGAAAATGTTAAAGAAAAACGCGTGTGCTTGAGCCAAGGCTCGTGTTTTTCGAGGTGTTCGTAAGTATTTTGTAACAGGTGTTTTTATTAATTTCTATCCCATCAAAGTTTTGAATAAAAAAAAAACTAATCAAATTTATTTCATTCGAGCTATCATTTCCATTCATTCACGAGTATTTGCCTATTCACATTTTTTGTTTAATTATCATAAATTTCTTGTTTGATAAATATGGAAAGTTTCATTGCAACAAAAAAAAAGTTCTAAGTTTTTTTTCCTCTAATATAAATATTGTGGAATACTTAAAACAATAGAACTTTGTTTATATAATTGTTGGTAAAATACATGTTTATCGATTGCAGTTGTTTAATTATTTTATTTTCAAATAGAACAACCAGTTAAGTATGTATTTTCTTTTTGTGAGAGACTTTTAAAGCTGACGTAATTTTGAAAAGGCCCTATAGGAAATCGAATTGAATAAAAATAGAATTCTCTAAGAATTTTTTGATCGTCAAAGTTTTCTTAAGAAAAGTTGCTGATATTAAAGTTTTCTATAGAAAAGTTGGAGATCGCCAAAGTTTATAGAAAAGTTGGTGATCACCAAGGTTTTCTTTAGAAAAATTGGTGATCGCCAAGGTTTTCTTTAGAAAAATTGGTGATCGCCAAGGTTTTCTTTAGAAAAATTGGTGATCGCCAAGGTTTTCTTTAGAAAAATTGGTGATCACCAAAGTTTTCTATAGAAAAGTTGGTGATCACCAAAGTTTTCTATAGAAAAGTTGGTGATCACCAAAGTTTTCTATAGAAAAGTTGGTGATCACCAAAGTTTTCTATAGAAAAGTTGGTGATCACCAAAGTTTTCTATAGAAAAGTTGGTGATCACCAACGTTTTCTATAGAAAAATTGGTGATCACCAAAGTTTTCTATAGAAAAGTTGATGATCATCAAAGTTTTCTATAGGGAAGTTGGTGATCACCAAAGTTTTCTATAGAAAAGTTGGTGATCACCAAAGTTTTCAATAGAAAAGTTGGTGATCACCAAAGTTTTCTATAGAAAAGTTGGTGATCACCAAAGTTTTCTATAGAAAAGTTGGTGATCACCAAAGTTTTCTATAGAAAAGTTGGTGATCACCAAAGTTTTCTATAGAAAAGTTGGTGATCACCAAAGTTTTCTATAGAAAAGTTGGTGATCACCAAAGTTTTCTATAGAAAAGTTGGTGATCACCAAAGTTTTCTATAGAAAAGTTGGTGATCACCAAAGTTTTCTATAGAAAAGTTGGTGATCACCAAAGTTTTCTATAGAAAAGTTGGTGATCACCAAAGTTTTCTATAGAAAAGGTGATCGCCAAGGTTTTCTATAGAAAAGGTGATCGCCAAGGTTTTCTATAGAAAAGGTGATCGCCAAGGTTTTCTTTAGAAAAATTGGTGATCTCCAAGGTTTTCTTTAGAAAAAATGCTGATCGCCAAGGTTTTCTTTCGAAAAATTGGTGATCGCCAAGGTTTTCTATAGAAAATTTGGTGACCGCCAAGGTTTTCTTTAGAAAAATTGGTGATCCCAAAGTTTTTTTTTAGAAAAATTGGTGATCGCAATGGTTTTCTTTAGAAAAATTGGTGATCGACATAGTTTTCTTGAGAAAAATTGATGATCGACATGGTTTTCTTGAGAAAAATTGGTGATCGACATGGTTTTCTTTAGAAAAATTGGTTATCGCTAAAGTTTTCTTTAGAAAATTTGGTGATCGTCAAGGACCTCTTTAGAAAAATTGGTGATCGCCATGATTTTCTTTAGAAAAATTGGTGTTCGCCATGATTTTCTTTAGAAAAATTGGTGATCGCCAAGGTTTTCTTTAGAAAAATTTGTGATCGCCAAGGTTTTCTTTAGAAAAATTGGTGATCGCCATGGTTTTCTTTAGAAAAACTGGTGATCGCCATGGTTTTCTTTAGAAAAATTGGTGATCGCCATGGTTTTCTTTAGAAAAATTTGTGATCGCCAAGGGTTTCTTTAGAAAAATTAGTGATCGCAAAGGTTTTCTTTAGAAAAATTGGTGACCGCCAAGGTTTTCTTTAGAAAAATTGGTGATCCCAAAGTTTTTTTTAGAAAAATTGGTGATCGCCATGGTTTTCTTTAAAAAAAATTGGTGATCGCCATAGTTTTCTTTAGAAAAATTGGTGATCGCTAAAGTTTTCTTTAGAAAATTTGGTGATCGTCAAGGACCTCATTAGAAAAATTGGTGATCGCTAAGGTTTTCTTTAGAAAAATTAGTGATTGCCATGGTTTTCTTTAGAAAAATTGGTGATCGCCAAGGTTTTCTTTAGAAAAATTGGTGATCGCCATGGTTTTCTTTAGAAAAATTGGTGATCGCCATGGTTTTCTTTGGAAAAATTTGTGATCGCCAAGGGTTTCTTTAGAAAAATTAGTGATCGCCAAGGTTTTCTTTAGAAAAATTGGTGATCGCCAAGGTTTTCTTTAGAAGAATTGGTGATCGCCAAGGTTTTCTTTAGAAAAATTGGCGATCGCCAAGGTTTTCTTTAGAATAATTTGGTGACCGTCAAGGTTTTCTTTAGAAAAATTGGTGATCGATAAGGAGTTTCTTTAGAAAATTTGGTGATCATCAAGGTTTTTTATATATTGGCAATCGCCAAAGTTTTTTTTTATTAATTTAAAAAATTAAATCATTATTTCCGTTTTTGCTTCTTGTTTACATTCGCGTAATTTAAGACGTAAAATCCCTCTTGACTGAAAGTTGCTCATCATATGGCCAAAGCAATCCATCACTTGTTTACTACCACTTTTGTTTAAATAGGAACTCTGAACTTAAGTCAAGTTTCCTGCCATAAAAATGAAAAATAATCGTTTCCTTCCATGACAAAATCTCGCATTTCCTATAAGGCTTTGAGTTTGGACAATTGTGGCAGCAAGTGCATGAATACTTGAAAATGTTTGTTAAATGCGCAAAAATAATAATAAAACAAATTTACGTTTGCCAGCTTGAAAAACAAAAAACACACAACTTTGTCTGTCTGTCTGTCAATCTGTCCATTGAGCTGGCCTGAGAGTTTATTTATCAAACGTAGGCACAAGTAAATATTGAAAATTTGCGCAAAAATGGATATAAGTTAAAAAGTTTGACAAAGTATATTGGAAAATAAGTTTTTAGTTATATAAAGCGATTTCGTAGGCAAAATAAAGAAATGTTAATGTTTTCACTTGAAACATTTTTAGTTATGACTTTTTTCTTCTTAATGATCTCCGGCTTTTGCTCATATGTGTTCGTCTAACTGTTTGTTTATGTTTAGATGTTTGATGGTATATATATATATTTGTAATTTTTTGCATTTTGCACAAAAATCGCTTTAAACTACTAAAATGTTTATTTTATTTCGTGTGGTTGCTGTTGATTTGTTTCATTATTTCAGTTGTTTCTTTTTTAATTTTTTGTTATAAATAAATTTCGTAATTATTGTAATTGACTTAGCTTGCGCCACAATTGACTTGAATTGTGTGTTTAGCGTTTTTGACTTTTTTTCCCCGCTTGTAGCGTTTTTAAATTAATTGATTACTATTTTATATGTTTTTTTTTTTTTTTTTGTTTCGCTTTCATGAGAAAACCCCTTGCGGCTTATAAGTAATCTTTATTATAAGATTTAACCAGAGTCTAGTGACCGATATTAAGAAAAGTAAAATGACGCCATTTATGCCATAAGCAAAATGTTTGCATTTATTTTTACTAGACATCAGGGTCAAACGGCTCTCACACTCACTCAGGTTTGGGGATGAAAATAGAAAAATCGTGCACAAAAAATGCATACTTTTTTACTTGTTTAAATTTATGCATTTAAATATATTATTCAAATTTGAAAAACAATAAAAAATTTCTAATGTTTCTGAAGAAAAATTTTTAATCTAATGTGGGCCTTAAATTTGTTTTATGGATTAATGGCACAAGGCTAAAATTTACATAAAGAGTGCTCTAAATAAAATTTGTAGTTGGATTTTCTTAAATAAAAATCAAACCTTTTAATATAAAAACTCTACAAAATACGCAAATATAATGACATATTATACAAAATCATTTAGCATTAAAATGTTTATTTAGTGCTCGGGTTTTGCAAAATTATCGACTTTTTTCGGAAACCCTCCCATTAAAGATTTTACAGTTGCTTCTGATACCTTTTTGATGCATGTGTTCCACCTACGCTTAAAATCGGACATGTTCTTGGAAATCTTTCCTCTGTTCTTCAATTCCTTTTACCAGAGCCCAATACCTTTCCACAGGCCGAAGTTCTGGACAGTTAGGCGGATTTGCCTCTCGTGGTACAAAAATGACATTATTCTTTGAGTACCACTCAAGTGCCTTTTTTCCACAATGGCATGATGCCAAATCGGACCAAAAAAATGTAGTCACTCTGTGCTCTCTTAAAAAGGGTAACAACCGTTTTTGTAGGCACTCCTTTATATACATTTCTGTGTTTATTGTGCCAGATGCCACAAATACTTTACTTCTTTTGCCACAACTGCAAATAGCTTGCCACACGAGAAACTTCTTAGGGAATTTTGTTTGTTTTTTTGTGCGAAACTCTTGCCGAACATTGCCCCGTTTATCAGCAACATAAAAATCTTGACCAGGAAGTTGAGAAAAGTCTGCCAGTACGTATGTTTCATCATCCATCACACAACAGGTGTATTTTTTTATAAAATCAGACTTCAATTTTTTCGCTCGTTTTTTTTGCTTCTAAGTTCTTTATAGCATTGCGATCTGGAACCTTTTGGACTTTGTATGTC